>JARHVA010002544.1:600000-1182500 GCA_037957365.1 Torreya grandis
TCATGACCAAGACCCATCATCGACCACTTTGTTTCTTCATCTGAACTACATTGGTCTGAGGCCCTAACGACAGGGGCTATGTAGGTAACACTCAGATGACATGACGCCTTCTGGGGTTAGCTCGACCACATCCGTTTGTTCATCTATCTGATGGACAAACCATTTCGACCTTTGACCATGACCATGACCTTGACCTGACCAAACCAACATTTCAACCTTTGACCATGACTTGACCTCGTCCAAACCAGTCCATACCTGACCCTTTTCCTCCCTTTTAGGGAGAACTACATTGGCCTGAGGCCCTAACGACAGGGGCTATGTAGGCAACACTCAGTTGACACGATGTCTTCTGAGGTTAGCTCGGCCATTCTTTCATCCATCCATCCAATGGACCATCTATCAACACTCATCACTCATCACTTGAGATCACTTATATCTCAATCTACCTTGACCATTGACCTTGGAGATCGTGCCTATCTCCTCTGACCACTTCCAAGACAACTTTGCCTTGGTTGTTTTTGCATGTATGCTACCTCACGATTGGTTAGCAAAATTGTCTACAACCCATATCTTGACCCTCACAAGTATTGGATCGCAAGCCAGTTGATCCCCATTACTTGTGACATTTTTATGTTTCCAAGAGCACTTCCTGAGCCTGGGATACTTGGAGCACGATGACCATTGGATCTGTAGCTTGGATCAAATAACCCAATCAGCTACAACTAAATGCTGGGGCCTAGTTATTTCGATTTTAGCACTCCTCGACCTTGACCTGCAAAAATTTGACCTGACCATCTCGTGAAGTGGTATGTGCGTAATCTTGACTTTTACAGTGTTCACCTCAAACTTCACCATCTCCATCCACTCTCTATCAAATCAGCACCCAATTCCAGGTTCCCTTCCCTCAACTCCTACTTTTACGGGGAATACCTCATCCCATAATTGGGGCAATCAACTCTTTCATTTTTGTCTTGCAGTTCATTTGAACAACCAACAAGATGAAAAGACTTCATCCCGTCCCTGGGGCAACCTACTCTTATTTTTGTCTTGCAATTTGTCTAGAACAACCAACAAGACAAAAAGGGGCAAATGTAGACACCAAAATCATGTCTAACCTTTGGTCGACTCTCCCCCTTGGTACCCTTTGTCCCGTTCCACTTCTAATTATGCCTAACCTATGTCTTATTAATTTAAAATAATTATCTTATTTTAAATTAATAATTCTCTCCCCTTGCCATCTCACCCTTGACACCTCACCACCCTAGGATGCCTTTCCTTGGATTCCCTCCACTACCCCATGCCAAGTCTTAAATGCCTAAACCCCATTCATGACCTATTCCTATCCTCTCGTCCATTTTAAACCACCTTCGACCGTTTCTTACCCCGACCCGCTGACCCGACAGTTGGGAAAATGGACAAAAGGCTATTTTTAGCCTTTTTCCTACCTTTCAACCACTTACATCGGTCAACTGTTGATCGACATCGACGGTATTGCCAGTGTTGGTTGCATTCAAAACTGCATTCCACCTCTAGAGTGTGAATTTGACTCTTGAATCTTGAACGATCTGACCTTTCAACCTTCAACCATCTGATCTTCCACTCCTTAATCTTCAACCCACCAATCTTCAGACCTCTCTCTCTCTCTCTTAGGCACACAACAAGCTACAACAACAATAGGTACTCTGCATCAGTCACTCCACGTTGCTGGAGGTCCTTTGCACCAGCAACATCAACAATAGGTACAACCAGTCTACAACATTCTTCAACAAGCCAAAGGTAAGTATTTCCTCTGTGTTTCCATTCCAAATATTTACATTGTTAGTAATTAGTTTTCTAGTTGCTGCCTTTCTTACTATCAACCAGAGCAGACCTGAATCCTTATCTCCCTATTTCCTTTGCTTTACACCTAGTCCCTTTTTCAGACCACACCCTCTGCCTTGTAGCCTTGCATAGAGCATTCAACCAGACTCTCAGACTACCTCCAACCAGACCCAGAACCCTTCTCAGACCCGTCCACAGACCATAAATTCGTCCAGACCTGACCAGACCTCGTCCAAAGACTAATGCCCCGATTGACACTGGCCATCAGGCCCACTGCCCCCACCAACGTCGGCATAATAACCGATGTTGGTAGACTTGACCAACTGACATCGGCAGAATACCCGACGTCGGTGACTGTGACCAGACCGACAACAACATTCAGGTAAGCATTTACTTCTATTTCTGTTTCAATCTTTAATCATTTTAGTCTTTTATCATTTTTCTCTTTATCAGACATTTTATTCATCAATCAGTGGACTAACACCCTTCCAGGAAGTCTTTTTCACTTTCGAGATCGAGCTTTTGCTAGACAGTCCACCTTACATCCATCTAACAATTTTCTTGTCCAAGTCTCTTTCTTCTGCAGGTGTCATCCTCCACAACCAAAGAGGAGTTCCTTCAATCATCTGAATCTGGTGCACAAGACCTCATCTAGGTAACATCTATCCCTAGACCATTTCTTTTAGTTTCTCATTTCCTTTTGAATGTGAAAAGTGAAAAAATCATATAAAAACAGGTGGCTAGCAAGGATAAGAACCCTGCAAATATGTTAACAAAGCCGGGAACAAATGAGAAATTGAATCTTCATTCAACTTTTGTTGGTCTTCAAGATTGAACTTGAAGATGGAGATACAAGCCAAAAACAAATTAGAGGATGTACAGGTACAGGTACAGGTGCAACTATTTATCTCTAAGTGGGAGATTGTTAAGTTTTGGATCTAAAAGCTTCACTATTATGCAAATGTGGAGGTTGCTGGGTTACAAAGTAATCGACATCAGTTAGAACCTACCGACATCGGTCAGTGGTCAACCAAAATATGCCAACACCAGTTATGCATCGGCCAACATCAGTCATCTCTAGACAGATAGTGACCAACGTCGGTCACCTGTGTGTGTTTCCAGAACTAGTCTAATTTTAGACGAAAAATGAGTTTGCATGTAAAGGCTAATTTTAGTCTTGAGTCTGTGTTTATAATTATTGTTTGTTTGGGGTTCTATTTAAGAAACCCATGGGGCTGTATTTTAAGAAGGACTAAGAAGGATTAGATCCTCAAGTGTAAGATCTAGAAGGTCTGCAAGAGTGCAAGATCAGGAGGATCTACAGGTAAGCAAGTTCAGTTGATCTGTGGGGTAGCAAGATCAAGAAGATATGTGGGTGTGTGTGTGCAAGCTTAGTTAGATCTATGAGGTAGCAAGATCAAGAAGATCTGCAACACACGGTGTAAGCAAGACCAATTAGATCTATAGGGTGCAAGATCAAGAAGGTCTGTGGACTGGCAAGGATTGGAGGAAACAATAATTGGGTTGATTGTCACAAGGTCTGTGGATGAGAGTAGGCAAAAAAAAACATTGGGTTGATTTTCACTGGAGGGAACAACTCAGTGTTGAGTTGATTGTAATTGATTGAGAGAGAGAGAACTCTTGAGGGAGAATTACTGTACGCCCAAGAGGTGTGGGAAGAAGAGTGAGATTTCTTCATTGTATTTCCTTCTGGAAGAGTGTAATACAAGATTGTATTATTTCTCATATCACCTATTCTTTGCTATTTTTGAATTCTAGTTACATATTACTTCTGGTTTAATTCCGTGTTTAGTTGCTTATACAAAAGTAATCAATTATACTCTTAGGAGAGGATCCTGACATAATTTTTAAGGGAAAACTACCATCCATTGAACATAACTAATTATTGCCTAAAAAATAACTATTATTGACATGATTATAACATGATAAATGTTGAAAATCACTTGGGTTTCAAATTTTATTTCATAAAAATCCATACAAGTCATTAAATGGGCTAAAAATGGCCAAAATACCCCCTTTTTCATGTGAGACAAGACCTATGACCGATTCATGATTTGTAAGCTTATTAAAACATATTAAGGACCTCATTAGGATATTTTAAACATAATTTGACCCTTTGAATACCTTTAACCAAAGTTGACCAACCTTTGACCAAGGTTGACCAACCTTTGACTCAAGTTTACTAGCCTAGTGCATAAGGGGTGGACCTCAACAAGGACTAGGGAGAGGATTAGTAAGACAATATACCAACATAACACCCTATAAGACACATGAGAATATTATAAAAAGTTTAAAATAGTGGGGGTTGGCCCAAATTTGACTTGGGGTTAAATTTTATCAATAGTTACATGCATCAAATTGATGTTGTATGGGGTAATATTACCCTTAAATATCTCTTTCCAGCATCAAATAACTCTTAAATGCACTTAAAGAAGTGAAAAATATGTAGCTTCTCAAATAGGTAGGCAACTCACTCAAATGGATATTTTTCTCTTTTGATGCTATCACATGTCAAATAGATGCTAGGAAATGGTGTGAGAACACTAATAAGGTCCTATAAGACCTCACACAACCATACATTTGCAACAATGATCTCCCAAATTTTTAGTAAAACCAAGCTACTAGGATTTTAAGTCAGTTTTTTACACCTTAACTCCTTAACAATTATTCATAAAGCTAAGGATCTTGATCAAACAACCAATGCCAAAAAATGGAAGGGAATTAAGGTCCCATTATTTTCCCAAGATCTTTGGACCCAACTCTCTCTATCTTCCATGAACTATCCTCAAACTGATGACCTTTTTTAGCTTGCCATGAAAACCTATGAATTCAATGGAGAAAGGGTATATTTGTTTACCTTGTTTGGATCTACAACTTCATTTACATGGATTTGGGCATGAGGGGTCTGAGAGGAGACTTGGAGAGGCTTGGATGTTTAGCCTTATAATAAAACTTTTCAAAGAGACCTCCAAAGGCCTAATTTATTCAAGAAAATGCCTATTCTACCTTCTTCAACTATTTCAAATGATGAACCAAGTGATTATGAAGTTTTCCTAGACTTTTATGGAGGTGGAGAAATGTTACAAAGCATTTACAACAATTATTTCCTTGCAACCTCTTTATTATTTCTTATTTGGATGTTTGAAAATGATGATTGAGTAGTTACAAAGATATTCCAACATTGGAAAAGCAGTCTTAAGCCATTTTGAACAAGATGTACAACCAAGTGCACATATCATGACATTCCACAAGTGTTAAATGACATGAAAGATCCATATTCAATGATATAGACCTTCAATTTTGATTTTTTCTCAAAAATTCATATTAAAACATTGTAACAAGAAATATAAGACATAATGAAGAAAAATTTAAACCTTCCAAACATACCTTCTCCAAATTTCTTAAAATTAAAATGTTATTAACTTACTAATTCTGCTCCTTGGTCCACTTGCTCAGTTTGGAACACATTTCTCCCTGGAGAATCACCATTTTCTTTCTTGACCATGATTAAAGATTGACCTTGAATTCACACTAAAACCTTAACTTTATCAAATTTACCTTAATCTATGATAAACACATTGGAAATGGCCACATTAACTAACTTTGATGGCAAGACTAAATGACTTTACCTTGCTTCTGACTAGACCATCCTAAGAGACTTTGTAAACTAATAAGAACAACATAAAACCTATTACAGTGAGACCAACCATGACCAAAACAAGACCCTTATTATGGATATAAAAAATTTATGATCATGATGACCACTTTTTTTAATGATACTCACCAATGTGGCCAATTTTGGCTAACACATGCTAAGGGAAAAAGTCAGAATGCTTGTTTGTATAAGTCATTTCCTATTGATGATAAACCATGGGATGCATTGAGCATGGAATTTATTCTTGGATTGAAAAGAACACAACAAGGTAATGATTCCATATTTGTTGTTTTTTATAGTTTTTTAAAGATAGATCATGTTATAACATTCAAGAAGAGTAGTGATGCCACACATATTACAATTTTGATTTTTTAAGATGTTGTGAGATTGCATGGGTTGCCAAGGAGTATTGTATTGGATAGAGATAAAAAGTTTTTTAGCCATTTTTGGAGGAAACTATGATAAAATTTGGGAACAAGGTTATACTTTTATTTAACCTATTATAAACACCTAAAATTGGCCACCAATGGCCTTTAACCAGACTTCAGACCGATTCCTACCAAACTTTGTAAATTAAGCCTAGGAATCACTAAACTTCCCAAATTTTATTGTGCATCATTAATCAAAGGTCAAAATATCATTGAGACATTCCTAATTGGGGTATCCTACCATAAGAATGAAAAACCTGTCACACATCTATCTTTAATTATCTAGTGGTATCATAACATGCAATTTGACCTATAGACCTATTAAGTGGTGCAAGTGCACACATAAAATCAAATCTTGAAAATGATAAAAAGCCTAATAAGAATTAATTAACAAGATAAATCAAATTAAATGCCCATTTTAATTATCCAGTTGTAATTAATGAATCATTAATTACTAGAAAAGGAAATTCAAAAATATGAAATAGCCTAGCTTTTCATGATTACCTTTACACGTTGTCAAGCCTTTATAAAATATCTCACCCATGACTATCCATTTCAAACATGATTTATTAAGACATTTTAACTCTACTAGGGTTAATTAACTCACTTAGGTTAGGTTTTAACCCATTCCGTGTTTAAACTACACTTTAACTCACCTTGAGTTGAGGTTAGTTCTTGAGCCTATAAATACAAGCCTTTGCCTCTACATTTGAGAGCTTGGAAATTATAGAGTTATAATGTAGTTTTTTTAGAAATATTCATATAAATAGTGTTATAATTCCAAAATATTGAGCCAAGCCATCAAGCCACAAGCATAAGCCACATCAAGCAAGCCACAAGCCAATGGTACTAAGGAAAGAAGGAGTAAAGAAAACTCCATTGCCAAAGACTCTTTGAGCACATATTAAGAAAGCCACGAACAAATCCTTTGGAGCTCTCAAGGAAGGTAAATATTTTTTTTATTTGCATTTTAGTTGGGTTTTCAATTGTATTTTTCTTATTATGGTCCCTTTATGATCTAGGCTTGGAGATGTTAGCATGTTAGTGTGTTTATTTCATTATTTTATGGACTAACACTTGATCTAGCCTCCTCTTTGTTATCAAATTCCTATGATCACAAATGGCATGATCTGTGGGATATAAAAAATACCACATACCAAGGATACCAAGATGTATCAGGGTTGTTGCCAGAATCTGAATAATGCGAGTGTGATGAAGATGTGATCACACAAGATGAACAAGTGCACACCACATAGATGCTAAAGCAATTTGAAAATAACACAATAAGAGAAATTTCACAAGACAAAATGGAGAAAACCAAAATCTGATTAGCATGAGATGGTCAAAGTGAGAAATACAAATAAGAGAGTACGAAAGTAACTCTTCCACAAAAGGTGGACAAGGCACCCCAAGAATAGAATGTAACTCCTCCATGAAAGGTGGTGACAAGGTGTTAAGAATAGAGAAGTAACTCCCATCAAGAGAGTTACTTATGACATTCTTATGACACCTATGACACATCTATGACACACACCTCCACATAAGCTAGCCTATCCCACAAATGTAGGAAAACTCCATGTATGCACAAGAAATACAATTTCCCTAATTAATAAATAGGGAAAATAAAAACCTACACTAATACCCCCCTATAAGCGTAGCTTAGGTGGGAAGTGTGGAAATATAAAATGGGTCCCGACAACTAGGCCTGATGAGGGCACATAAGTTGGAAGGATAACAACAGTATGAAGAGGCTTGCAACAAAGTCAGCTCCTCCCTTTGCTGCTCCACACAACAAAAGACACTCAAATGCAAGGATCTCCAAGAAACTAACCAGAAGTGATATTTTTTTTATTTTTGATCAAATATAAAAATAAAAAAACAAACTCCAATCCTATTGATTTCAAAAATAAGCTAAAAGCATAATCACACACAAGATTACTAGAAAAGCTCTGATACCATATCAGAGTTGTTGCCAGAATCCGGATAACGCGAGTGCGATGAAGATGTGATCACACAAGATGAACAAGTGCACACCACATAGATGCTAAAGCAATTTGAAAATAACACAATAAGAGAAATTGCACAAGACAAAATGGAGAAAACCAAAATCTGATTAGCATGAGATGGACAAAGTGAGGAATACAAATAAGAGAGTACGAAAGTAACTCCTCCACAAAAGGTGGACAAGGCACCCCAAGAATAGAATGTAACTCCTCCATGAAAGGTGGTGACAAGGTGCTAAGAATAGAGAAGTAACTCCCACCAAGGGAGTTACTTATGACATTCTTATGACACCTATGACACATCTATGACACACACCTTCACATAAGCTAGCCTATCCCACAAATGTAGGAAAACTCCATGTATGCACAAGAAATAAAATTTTCCTAATTAATAAATAGGGAAAAATAAAAACCTACACTAATATATGCAACTCCAATTTTTCAAATAAATGCTTGAATAGCTTAAAAATTGGAGTTTCACCTTTATTTTTGCCATATTTTTACTTTTTGTGCTAACTCAAATTTACATAGAAACTGACATCAATCAGGCATAACCAGCATCGATTCTACCTAAACCATCATTGATTCTACATAAATGACATCATTTCTAGGTAACCTTCATCAATTAGGGTGTAGGGTAGGACACGACTTACAAAACTTATCTTTTTAACACTCATAATTATTATTTCTTGGTTTCATTGAATTGTGTTTCCCCTATCTAATCATCTTATTACAGGTTTTGAGGATTTTTTTTACTAACTTTGGCTAATAATTTTTTTTGGAATCATTTTTGTTTTTCCCTTGGGTTTATAGGTAATTGATCTTGATCCTTATCAACTGGTATCAGTTATTACCAACTGGCATCAGTTCTCTAGTAACCAACATTAGTCACAGGTGATTGTCATTGATATCTATGTAAAAAATATAGAGAAACCCAATATATATATTTTTAAAACTTATTTTCTCACCCATAATTGTGCTTCAAAGTAGAAGGAAAATCTCTAACCCTTGCAGGACCAAGGCAAGAATAGAATATAAATTTGGAAGTTTGAACTCTTGAACACTTCATTTTGGTGCCTAAAAAGAATGGTTAAGTATTAAACATTTTATTTAAATGCTTAAAAATAACCTAGGTGATTTGTGTTAAGTTATTTTGTGAAATTTCTTACAAGCTTTGCAAATTTAAGCTAAAGGGCTAAATAACTTTATCAAAACATTTCATTTGGTGCATACAATTAACATTCACTTAGATTACAAATTATTGCAAGTGTTTGTTAATTGTATGTTTTTGTGAAAAATTAATAGTGCATGTATGCTCTCCCCCATCCCATATAGGGAATTTATGTGACTAAAAGTGTCTCTTAATTTGAAATTTATGTCTAGTCCAAGGTGTGGAAAGAATGTTGTCTAGGCTCTCCCCAAAACCCATATGGTTTAAGTGATCTAAAAGCAACTTCTAAAGTATTTTCATTTAGTTTTATTTTATAAAATTTGGCTTATGAAGGGGAGTTCATAGTGTATACACATAATATTTTTAACTTTTATCAAATACTGATGATTTACATCTTGCAAGAACCTATAGAGACTTTATCTCTATGAGTACACACCCTAAGGGGTGCATCGAGAAAGCGTTGGGTAGACCTTTGGTGATTCACAAGATTATTGTCCCTTATTTCCACATTAATATAAATCCAACCAACTCTTAAAACCATTCCCTAAGCTATTACTCCTCCCTTGCACACTTCTCTAGTCTTTTCCCTCTTTCCATCCTTCTTTTCCTCACCTTGATTCCCTTTCACCAGTTGACTATACTAGGTCATCTAGGTCAACCCTATATAGTTTTCAGCCTTTGATTACTATACATGGTCGACTGAGTCAACCCTGTACTATTTTTGGGTATTTTCATTTGAGAGATTTATTAGCCCTTCAGCCAACCTAGCTCAAGACCTAGTGATTTATATCCCAAAAACATACAGGGTCAACCCCGTATAACTAACATATTCAAAAGGATTTAAGGTGAGATCTAACTATAAATACAAGATCATTTCATCATTATTTCAATATGCAATAAATATTTATTATTAGCTCGTGCTTCTTTTTATTTTGCTCTTCTACCATTCTACTTGAAGAGTCTTAGCTTAGGGTTTCTACATGGAGAATCTAGTCTTGTGGATAAGTTTTGGATGATTTGGCCTTTCCTAGTTATCCTTACAAACCAAAACAACCTATTGAAAATCCTCTTTGGCCAAGGGAGAGATTTAGTCTCGATAGGTTTACATTCAAGTAAGTATATTCTAACTCTGTACTCCTCTCTTTAGTAGATAGAAGTAGCATAAGTATTGGCTTGAATAATATTACTCTTCATATTCCATGTATTAGGGTCTTACTCATACTTATCTTAATTTATATTCTCTTATACATGTTTTTATTTCTTTACTAACACCTCATGTTGTGCCATAAGCTTTGATGTGGACTGTATTAGATTTAATTTCTTGTTTATTAGATATAGAGTGAACATTAAACCTAGGCCTCTTTTAGGGTTATTGCATGATTGTGTTAGACTGTAAGATTTGGAACCCTTCGTATCATAGTGTATTGTGACAAGTGATCCCCTAATCAAGTCTAGAAAAGACCCATACTGGTCATTCTCATGCTTACCAATTGTATTCGCAATTAGAAGTGTAGGTATGTTATATCTTCTCTGAGCCAGGATTGATTTATAGACATGATGGATTTTTGATTGCATAACATAGATTCTTCATGAGCTCTTTAGTGAAGCTTTGACCTGGGGTTTCATATCTTGGAATTATTTCAACCCCACTCCATGGTAGGGTATATAAATTAGGGTACGCATACTACAAGAACTAGGGGGTTGAGTGACTAACCTTTCCTTCAGTAAAAAAATTGAATTAGGTCTAGTTAACCAGGGGATTCCACTAAACAATCCACAGATGGAATTGCTATGCAAAGGAATAGAGCCTTGCATAGTAAGTTAATTGGAATAAACTTAATTGATGTGAGGCATATATAGCATCATCCATGCTTGGAACCATCTAGATGGTCAAAAATTTGAGTTTTAGACAAACCCCACTTACTATGGACATATTTTTGATGCCAGGTGACTAGATCGAAGGTCTATATAACCATACAATCTGTTGGGAGAATAGGGGGTATAAAGTCCCTACTAATTTATGTAATTTTATTTTTGGATTAACACTTAAAATCCTCCCAAGAACATGTATATAGATGGATTTCAACAATACAAAGCAACCTTGTCAATTTAGGGCTTATAATGTTATACTTAGTTGTATTTGTCTTTTCCTTTGCTTACTTGGTCTTTGAGTCTAAAACTTTTTTTATTTATGCCACATCAAGATGAGTCTTCTATCTACATTACTCCATTGTTTGAAGAGGCATTATACTGTCCATTTTGTCAGGATTTACTGCCCACTGAGGGCACACTTGATTACCTTTGTATTAGCAACTAAACACGAAATTTAACCAAAATGAATAAGTAACTAGAAAATTTAGAAACAACACGGAATATGAGAGACAATACCCAATTGTATTAATACTCATTCAGAAGAAAATACAATAAATAAGATGCCACACTTATTCTTCCCACACCTCTAGAGATCCCACACTTCTAGGGCTCACTAGTAATTCTCCTTCAACAGTTCACTCTCTCAATTACGGTCACAACAATCAACTCAAACACAGAGTTATTGTTCACCTCCACCAGTCAGTAACAACACGACCAATACACCAAGTACACAACCGTACTCCAAGTAGATCTCCCTACTCTTGCAACAACCTGCAAATCACCAGACCTTACCATGTAGATGTCTCTACACCCTTAAGAACCCTTGTCCTTGCCTCATCAAGTCCTTATGATTCTTCAACCAGTACCCTGGTGGATCTTCTACTAGAACTTGCACAACCTGAAACTCTCCCTGATCATACACACTTGGCACCCCTTTGGAACTAGGAGGAGTTAATCCCTGCTCTCTTCTACAAGCCCTCTTGGCTATCTAGCACTCTTGCTCTCTCTCTTTTGAAGGAGCTAATATTTTATCTCTCACTCTAGTACAATTTTACAATACAGCCCATGAGTCTATTATATAGATCTCATGCATACAATAATTAGACTTTCTTAATTACAATAATTAGAAACACAGCTCCAAGACTAAAATAAGTCTTTACATGCAAACTGACTGTCCAAAAATAGACTAGTTCTCGACCCACATGCAAACACATGCACACATAGGTTGCCGACATCGGCTCCTTCCTGACCGATGTCGATTGACTAATAACCGATGTTGGTTGATTCTACACTATAATATGACTGACGTCAGTTGATCAGACTGACGTCGATTGCCCTGCAACTTATTCTACAACTCAGCAACCTTCGCAAATCCTCTTGTTCACATCCTAGTAAAGCTTTTAGCTCCACAACCTAATAATCTCCCACTTGGAGATAAATAGTTGCACCTATACCTATACACCATCTAATTTGTTTCCTGGCTTGTATCCCTCTTCAAGCTCAATTCTAAAGACCAACCACCACACAACCCGTGGTGCACCTCCTGTCATCCAAGTAACCTGACACATTCGAACCTACAAACCCATGTAGTGAAGTCCCTAACCCTGCATAGCATGAATCCCTACTATTGGTCCCTCTCAAATACCTGAGAACCCACTGAAACACTTTCTAGTGCTTCTTCCCTGAATTGGCTCTGAACTCTCTGACAACTCCCACTACTTGGGAAAACTCAGGTCTACACTCAACCTCATGTGATTTCTGACACTGTTCTATGCTCAGCTTGAACTGTCCAACCCTCGATGTGCTTACTGGTTCTGCATCCTGCAAATTAACCCTTGCCAACACCCCCTTCACATCAGCTCCCTCTGGAGACAAAATCAACTTGTGATCTTCCATGTCTCTCATGCCAAAGAATTTTGCTGCTCCCAAATTCTTCATGACATACCTCTGAACTAACTTTACCTTTAGCTCAAAAACTCCTTGCATGTGTAACCCTAAAACAAGCAACCATGCAATAGTAACAGGATAATGTTGCAATCATCATCCAACCTGATAAAGAAAACATAATGGGAACATTGACCTTGACTAAAGCCATGCTTTGTCATACACTTGTCAAACCTGTACCACTGTCTTGCAGCTTGCTCAAGACCATATACCCTGGCCTTCCATCTCACGTATCCATCCATTCTCTTCTTTAACCTATGAATCCATTCATCTTTCAGTGCTTTCATCTCGGCTGGAAATCTACCAAATCTCTCACTTGGTTCTCTTCTGAAGAATTCATGCCATGCTCTGACTATTTCCTAGATTTTACCTGCATTGCCTCTTCACGTCTTCCTGGTTCTTGACCATCGGTGAGCAACAAGTAGTATAAAGAAGGTGAACAATGAATATGAGGCTTACTTACCATTTTAGTCCTCCACATGGGCATTTGAGACCCCTTGACAGCTTGTTGTCTGCCCAACATCTGTTCCAGTGACCGATCTCGACCATCTCCCAGTCTACACCCAACCGATGTCAATTCCCTGTGACTAACCCTGACTGTCGATGTCAATTCCCCATGACCAACATCAGTCTCCACCTACCTAACACCATCGACTCTATTGATTTGCACATGATCGACATCAGTACCTACCTGATCGATGTCAGTTTCCCATGATCGACGCCGATAACTGTGTTTTCCTGTGAGTGATGAATTTTTACCCACGAGCTCACCTTGGATTAAAACTCTATCCATATTAACATAGCCCTGCTCAGAATAATTTAGTCCCCTTAGCTGATCTCTATCCATCATCTCCTCCATGAACACCAAGGCTTTCCAGTTCTTAAGTTTTTCAAAGATATCTGTCTTTTGCTTAAGAACATGCATTCCCTTCTTACATATGTGACCAAGCCTACAAAGCCACATCTCTACAACAGAAGGTGAATCAATAATATAAGTAGATAGATAAAAGATACCTACTTTCTTACCACCGTCTAATTCAAGTGCATCTGCTGTGAGAGTTACTGTGAATCTCTCATCACCCAACTTTCCTAAAGAAATTAGACTCATCTCCAAGACTGATACCTTCATGACCTCATTCAACACCCGTGTGTTACCTGTCTACAATTTCAACTTCACTTCCCCTTTGCCAACCATGTGACAAGGCTCACTAACCCATAAATAAATCTCTCCAAAGTCTCCCTGGACATACTCATGAAAAGATGCTCTAGTTCGGGTTGCATGGAAAGAGGCAACATAATCTATAGACCAATATTCTACTTTATCTAGAGCATCCTATGCAACAACACCTGCAACATCTGCTTCTTCATTTCCTTCATGCTAATCTTCTACCAACCAACAATCTTTCTTTACCTGCTCTTTCTTTCCATCAAATATTAATTGACCATTCATGCTATTCAGTTTCTCCATTCGTAGCTTAATTTCTTCTGCCATTGCTATACTCCCACTCAATCTAAAACCCCTGAGAGTGACCTGTAATCAACAAACACTAACCAGATCTGAAACCCCCTATTAGTGAACCCAAGCTCTAATGAACCTGTAACCTTGCTCTGATACCAATTATTAGGATCTACTGCCCACTAAGGGCACACTTGATTACCTTTGTATTAGCAACTAAACATAGAATTTAACTAGAATGAATAAGTAACTAGAAAATTTAGAAACAACACGGAATATGAGAGACAATACCCAATTGTATTAATACTCATTCAGAAGAAAATACAATAAAGAAGATGCCACACTTCTTCTTCCCATACCTCTAGAGCTCCCACACTTCTAGGGCTCACCAGTAATTCTCCTTCAATAGTTCACTCTCTCAATTATGGTCACAACAATAAACTCAAACACAGAGTTGTTGTTCATCTCCACCAGTCAGTAACAACGCTGCCAATACACTAAGTACACAACCATACTCCAAGTATATCTCCCTACTCTTGCAACAACCTGCAAATCACCAGACCTTACTTACCATGTAGATGTATCTACACCCTGAAGAACCCTTGTCCTTGCCTCACCAAGTCCTTATGATTCTTCAACCAGTACCCTGGTGGATCTTCTACCAAAACTTACACAACCTACAACTCTCCCTAATCATACACACTCGGCACCCCTTTAGAACTAGGAGGAGATAATCCCTGCTCTCTTCTACAAGCCCTCTTGGCTATCTAGCACTCTTGCTCTCTCTCTTCTGAAGGAGCTAATCTTTGCTCTCTCACTCTAGTACAATTTTACAATACAACCCATGAGTCTATTAAATAGATCTCATGCATACAATAATTAGACTTTCTTAATTACAATAATTAGAAACACAGCTCCAAGACTAAAATAAGTCTTTACATGCAAACTGACTGTCCAAAAATAGACCAGTTCTCAACCCGCATGCAAACGCATGCACACACAGGTTGCCGACGTCGGCTCCTTCCTGACCGATGTCGGCTAACTAATAACTAACGTTGGTTGATTCTGCACTGTAATATGACTGACGTCGATTGATCAGACCGACGTCAGTTGCACTGCAACTTGTTCTACAACTCAGCAACCTTTATAACTCCTCCTGTTCGCATCTTGGTGAAGATTTTAGCTCCACAACCTAACACATTTAACACTATGCATTTACCTTGAAACTTTTTTGTCAAAAATGTTGTGTGTGTCACTTGATTAAAATGGGTAAAGTTACATTGCCCAAATCATTTCATGTTTTGTGGTTTTGAAGTGTTGAAACAAACCATTGTTCACATCTTTAGAGAGCAATAACACCATTATGATACTCAATTCATTTCATAGACTTATCTTGTGTCCAAAATTGTCATTATAAAAACCAATCAATGTATGTCTTTATGATCTTTTTCTAGTGTCGTTATTCCATTCAAATTTGTCTAGCTTGCTAATCAATTAAATCTTAGTTTTCCTAAGTTGAGTTTTTAATTAAATTTGAAAAGTTCAAATTCAAATATTGATTGATTTTTATTTATGCCTTGTCTAATTGGGACTTAGACACCAATATTTTTATTTTGGGTTGCATAACTTTGGTTAATTCTTTACCTCAATTCAAAAACTATTATTTGTGCTTTTATTTGTGAGAAAATAATCTATCTACAAGTGCATTTTTTTATTCCTCATACCAAATTGTCCAAGTTTATGTCTAAAGTCAAGCACCTAGTCTATGCAAAAATGTTCCAAGTTTGTTACATTAAATACCCCTTTTTTTAAGTCTATCTTTTGATGCCATGTTTAGCCAAAAGTCTTAGCATATACCTTGTTTGAACCTAGCTTTTGACGCTACATTTGGCCAAAAGACCTATCAACCTTTATTTTTTTTCTAGATTAGACCTATTTGGAACACTTTGAACCTAGAGTTTGGCATTTTGTTTTTAGTTCACCCACTTAAAATTTTTGTGTGAGACATTTAGCGTTAGACATTTGATGTTAAATTATTTTATACTATGTTTTGTCACAAACTATTTTAGAGATATAGCTCTATCCTTTGACCAAGTTAGATCGAGTTTGAACCTTTTGTATTTTTAGACATTATTTTTCATAGTTTGTATAAATATAAACCCTTTTTTGCAAAACATTAACCATTGATTTGACCATGTCTCACTATGCACGTAATGGTGTCATGTATAATCCAGGGTATAGTAAGGTCGTCGTACAAAAAGACTTTGTTCAAGACCCCTATGGAGATGATGTTTTTTTTGAGATCTATCATTATCCACTTTAAAAAACTCAAATGAGGGAAAAAATCTAAGATATTTTGGCCCATTATTTGGTCAACACGCCTCCATACTCAGAGCAGGACCAAGAGCAAATGACATAATACCTAGCTAGTGTGCCTTCAGATGCATAATAAGTCTAATAGTAACTATACTATGCTACCATACTGTCAGCCTATAAACCTTAATTATTTTATTATCACTTTCTTGTGAACAAGGATGAGTTTTTAATTAGATTCATAGAGGTAGGGGCCTATTTTCTAACAGACTTTCCCTATGAAATCTTGCCAAGTTTAGTAAGAGGGCCTTATAATCAAAACATTGAATTGGCCTCTTTTATCAATCCTCAAGATATAGTTTCAATTATATATCAGGACCCTCTTATGTTTGTTACAAGAAAGGGAATCATAGAGGACCACTTCATACAAATGTAGACACCATACCAAAGCTATCTAAACATAGTACACAACTTTAACAACATGACCATGCCAAATGCTCCTCTTTTTGAGTTAACTCCGTTAAGAGGAGTTTTAATTGAGTTGATAGGCTAAGAAAATTAGGGTATAAACCCATTAATGCAAATCAATTTAGTAAAAAACATGTTTAGTACCCCAACTATCAAAGAAGTGTCATCTACTTCTACGTAGAATAATGAGCCAAACCTAGTAGACAATACACAAGTATCATCCAATCTAGACCAAAGTGGTGCAAATGCACAAATGATTAATCTATAATAAAATGTGCCTTTAGTTAGCAACATGAGTGGTTTACAAACATAGGGGGTAGGAACTTATACCTCCCAACCTCAAGTAACTACCTTTAATCCTCAACCAACTACTTCAAGCACCCAACCGTAAGGATTAAGCAGTCAAATGATGACTAATGCCATGCCTTAACAAAATGTGATGAATGTTAATCCACCTCAGTAAGTTATGACTAACATTCCAAAATAATAGGCATATTAAAACATACCCATGTATTAGAGGCAAAGTTTTTACCACCTCAATAGGGGGCAACCAATGTTCCACCTCACCAGGTAGTGATGAACATACCTCTTCAATTATAGACTAGCATGCCAATATAATCACAAATGATGTCTAATCAATAGTATACCAATATTGGTTAATAATAAATATCAAACCTTAAACATTAATATACTTCCCAATAAGGATTTTCATAACCAAGAGGTTCCAATGTTCCAAAAGTACTGATTAGGGAATAATTTCCTTTTATTCCTAGTGTGCTATAAACTCAATGACAGGTCCTTAGTTCCCAAGTTCCCCTCAATAAAAAATGTATGAATAGTTGGAAATAATAACATATTCAACCTCAATAGGCACATTAATTTACTCCAATCCATATCCTTCCATCCCAACCATAATTTTCCCAAAACCAAGCCCATATACCCAATCCTA
This sequence comes from Torreya grandis, assembly GCA_037957365.1. Lineage (NCBI taxonomy): Eukaryota > Viridiplantae > Streptophyta > Pinopsida > Cupressales > Taxaceae > Torreya > Torreya grandis. The sequence goes on from JARHVA010002544.1 coordinate 618,102, forward strand.
ACTAGAATATTACATCGTAATGCATGTAATTCAAATAATCACACCCTAATCCATGTATGTATATTCTTGGTTCATTCATAAACTAAACCAATATTCCCCAACAAACCATGCCTCTACTATACCCCAGTCAAAGTAATCCAATTTTGACTGCCTAGCCTCCACATCATGCCAATGTTCCCTCTAGTTTCCTAGCCCAAGAATTGCAAAAAATAAAGGATGCAATTTCCACCATCCAAGCTAGAAAACAGACTAAATTTTTTATGTTAGATAATGTGTATTCTTACCCTTTCAACATGGAGTATTTTTAGATACCATTTCTTATAGGGTACAAGCCATCAAAGTTTGACAAATACAAGGGGAAAGGAGATCCCAAGGCCCATTTAATGGAATTCTTTGTTGCTTGTCAACTACTGGCCTATAGAGACATATACCTCTTGATATTATTTCCAAGGATTCTTGTAGGAAAAGTGTTGGAGTGGTTCCTAAAATTTATGAAAAACTCAATTTTTAATTTTGATGATCTTTCAGACAAGTTTATGCAACACTTCTCCTACAATCTTGAGCATGAGATTTTGTTGGTAGATTTGACACAAGCTAAATAGAAGGTTGATGAAAGTTTATCAAGTTATATATAGTAATGGAGATCCATTGAAATCTAATTCACCCATAGTTTACTAGATAAGTAACTAGCCATTGTGTTTACCAAAAATTTATATAGTGAGATATCTTACCATTTGGAGTTGCAGTTTGCACAAAATTTTAAGGAAATCATTGAAAAAGGTTTATTGATCAAAATATCCCTTATTAACAAAGTGGTTTTTAAAATTACCTCATCTAATTAGAGCTATAATCAAAACCAAAACAATTTACAAAATCAAAACCAAGTCCAAGTGCAAGCATCGTAATAAACCTAGGCCAATAATTATGATAAAATCAAGAAATTCAATCATAAGAAGAATGTTGTGGGAAATGGATTAATCAAGTCATGACATGTCCAAATGGTGAAAATACCATATTTTAACCCTATGTCACATAATCAAATAACTCCTAACCCACAACCCATTCAACAAATGCAATAAGTATAATAACTTAGACCAGTGCAATAAATGCAACAACCTTTGCCTTTGTAAACCCTTCATCTAAGGAGAACTGTGCCTACTCATCACATCTTAAGTGACCTTAGAAAACCCATTAAATATGTATTTTACAATATTATCATAGCTAATTTGATTAACTAGTCTATTTCAAAACACTATTTTGAGGGCATTGACTATCTAGATTGGTATAGGCAAAATGAATTCTGTGAGTATCATCGGGTTAATAGACATAATTTTCATCATTATGTGAAAATTAAACATTTGATCAAAAATATTTTGGAAAATGGAGAGATCACATTAGATCATGGAGATTTCACATCCAATCAGAACCTTGGCATTTATCAAAATCCCTTTATACAACATAACAACCAACAACAACAAAGGCCAGTACAACAATAACAAAAATATAAATAGTTGAGACAAAACTAAAAAAATCATTAGTAAAACCAAAAATAATGTAAAATTAATGGAAAAAACCAAGGCTAGAATAATGAAAATAACCAATAGACCTACCATGTAGTTGTACATGACAACAAGGTTGTAGGCCATATTATAAGAGGTCTTGTTTCCACCATCTTCATCAATACAAGACCAAGTACCAATTAAACAAAATTGTTGCTAATCATTCTCAATCAACCAAACCATGCCAACAATCCTTCCTTGACTTGGGACTGCATACATTCATACCAAAAACTAGGGGTTCCCACTTTTGGACCTTATATTGATAACTCATCATTCGCCTATGACCACACATTAGTGCATTGATAATTGAGACTTATCCTATTTGATCCCCCTCCGCCATATTGTGTTAGAAAAAATGATCCTATATCTAATCTTGATTATGAAATCACAACTTGACAGTCAAATATTACCATACCATGCCCATATCCATCTACTAATTTACCCATCCAACTAATCGTTCTAGCTAGGAATAAGCCATTTCTTATTGTCCAAGAAAAGATGTTTGATATTATGGAATAGTTATAGAAGATGCCTGCATAACTATCCATTTTAGATTTGTTGTATACGTCCACCATCCATAATAACATATTAATATAGTTTCTTGGCCAATCCCAAGTTCCTAATGATATATATCCATATAAATTTCAAGATTTGGTTAGACATATATCTCTTGGCCAAAAATTAACCTTTGACCAAAGTAATATGTCATCTCTTGGCCCACTTTATAACAATCCATTGCACATTGAAGTTATCATAACATGGCACAAAGTGAAGCATGTCCTCATAGACAATGGATCAGGTCTAAATATTATGTCTCTAAAGTTCATTAAGCTTCTTAGGTACACCATGACCAATATCCAACCAAAAATAATCACCATTAAGGCCTATGGCAATTAGGAATGGGAATCATAGGGAACCATTAGCTTGCCAGTTATCATTGGGACCTCAACCCATAATAATCTATGACATGTGTTAGACCTCAATTTGTCATATAATATGATTTTTATCAGACCTTGTATACATGATATTCATATAATATCATCAAAATTGAATCAATGTATCAAGTTCTCCCATTCAAATATGGAGGTAACCATTAATAGAGATCTACAACCATATGAACATTGTAAACATTTGGAGATTGAATACCAAATTATAACTACCATTTTGGTGTGAATCTAGTTCTTAAGAAGGATAAGGTAAAATAAATTCTTGTTGATTCATCAAAGGCCAATTATATTAACTTTGATACCCTGGATTCACTTTCCCACATACTACCTCTTGAAATATCCAATCATTACACCATCTTGACTAATGGCTTAGGAGATATTTGACCTATGATACATTCAACATTTCTAAGATTTCACAGAACCCTAAGTCCTATGAAATAACTAAATCTAAACCACCTTGCATGGAATGGAAAAGAAAGGGAAAGGCCAAATTACATAGTCCAACACCCATAGTTTTCATATTGACCACTAACCAAGAGTAGGACCCATTTAAAGATGATGAATCTTGGTTGTATAGTGACAAAATGGTGAATTGTTATATAAATTCCAAGTATCCCATTTCAAATAAAATCATGGAGAAGCATGCTTATGAAGGAGGAGGTCTATGGTTGAATCAACAAGGTCTGCTTGAGCTAGTTTTTACTACTTAGTACAAAGGAACATATGGTCTTGGATTTCAACCACTTAGGGGTGATCCCATGTACTTTATTCATGTTCCATTGCCAATGACTATTGACAATGATGTTGACAATGAAACAAAGTCTGATCATATCCATTTTGATGACCTAGATGATACTAATTTGTTTGACACTAATGCCATTTGTACCCTTTAACCAATTATTCACCATAATCCACTTCCATTATATTATCCTCAACTGATATACCAAACTTAATAAGAATCAACAGTGTCAGTTGACAAGTTTAAAAATGATGAGGCCTTCTATGATTTTCAAGGCCTAAGGGACAATGTTCTATTGAGAAACCACAAACAAGGGTTCTCAATCAAACTAGATCCTATAACCTATTTTGGAGAATGGGTAAACACCCTTAGACAAAAAAAATTAAATAAAACATTGAGGTCCCAAAGTGAAAACCTATTCAAAAAAAATTTAGACCATAAAAATATTAAAGATAAAGGCCAATCAAGTGGTAAAAACCAATTTTAGGTGCCATTATACTGGGGTGTTCAACATTTTTCAAACATAGCTCAGGAGACCTGTAGACACCAAAATTGTGTCGACTCCCCTTGGTCACTTACACACATTATTAATTTAAAATAAATTACTTATTTTAAATTAATGACATCACCTAGACACCTCACCTTGGACACCTCACCCTTAGACCATTTCTCACCCTATGAGTCACCCATGACCTATTCTCTTTCCATCCTAACCTCATAACTAACTCTCATGCCTAATAAACCTGTCTTTTGACCCTTCTGCAATGGCAAATGCACTTGGCAGATGAAGAAAGGGCAAAAGGCTATTTTTAGCCCTTTTTCCCATTATTTATCCACTAACGTCAGTCAACTGTTAGACGACGCCGACGAGATCACCAATGTTAGTTACTTAAACTAACTTCTAACGTTCAGTTAGTGCCCTCTCTTAGACTCTTCCCCCCCAAAATCTAATCTCCCCTCTTGGACGCTCTCTAATTTGCAGACACACACTCTCTCTCTTTCCACTTGGACTCTTGGACGTGCACACTCTGAGACCAAGCATCAGACTTCAACTAACTCTCCCTTGGCTATAGAAACTCTACGCAAGTCACTCCGGATTGAACTGAAACATTGTACGAGGACTCGACACCAGCCACAACAGGAATAAGCGTTCAACACCTCTGGTTATCCATCAAACAAAGCTAAGTATTCTTCTGCCTTTTATTTTAGTAATTTAGAATACATTAGTAATTAGTTTCTATTTACTATTTCTAAATACTATCAACCAGGCCCGACCTGACTTCTTCTTAGAGAGGCTAAAAATCCTTCTTCTTACACTTACACTTTTTGACAACCCATCCTCTACCTTTGTCCTTCTACAGACCTTATTCATCTCCCTGCAACCCTACATAGACCTTTAAACTCCCAGACCCTTTTTTCGACCACAAACATAAACTCGGAAACCCGTCTAAGGCCCATTGCCCCTACCAACACTGGTAGACTAACCGACGTCAGAAACATTGGCTAATTGATGATGGCAGACTAACTAACGTCGACGACTGTGTTAGACCGACTACAAAATATAGGTACACGTTATCTCTATTTCTCTTTCTTAGTCTTTCACTATTTATTTTATACAAATCTCTTTGTCTTAAATAGTGGACTATCATCCCTCAAGAAAGTTTTTATGCTTCCGAGACTGAGCATATCGCTTGGCAGTCCACCATATATCTCTCTAACATTCTCCTTGTTTGAGTCTTACTCTTATCTACAGGTGTTTCCTCCACAGCGAAAGAGGAGCTCCTACAACGCTTGGATACGGTGCACAACTTAATCTGGGTAACGTACAAACCCCTGACCATTAACCTTTAGGTTTTTCTTCTTCTGAATGTAATTAGCAAAAACGTAGAGAAACATTCTAGCACGCCCGATGGGACCCTGGAGTTTTCCTTGGGTTCATTTCTTCTAAAAAGCAAACTTTCATATAGATGCATTATATTCTCTTCTTGCATCCTCTTCCTCTTTCTTTGTATTTCGAAAAGAAACCATTAGCACAAGTTAAAAAGAACTTTTTATTTTTCTTCTTGTCATTTCTTGCCTGCATCTTAGAGTAGTGAAAATTCATACTCTTAACCTCTTCCCCACTTGTTTGCATCTGAACAAAACATTTCAATTTGGGTTAAAAATTGTTGCATTTCATTCCTGCTTGAATGCATACTTAGCCCTCTCACTTAGTAATTAAAACACATTATGAATAAATTGTAGTGCACATATGTTACACAACCATACCAAAAACACATCATATTAAACATTTAAACATACTTGAGACAAGGCCCGTCTAGGATTTCATCACCTAGCGGATACCTTACCCTTCCTGGCGATCCTACTTGGACTTCACCACCAAGAGGAGGACCCACTCTATTTTTTGGCAGAGTATAAACTATAGGCAAAGTATATATTGGCTAAGTGGCCCAGCTCGGCTCTGGGTTCATGAAGTGAAGGGATCAAGCCCCCAGCACCAGGCCACGTACGGAACCTAACACAGATTTTTGAGCACCAAAACATAACCCCAAAACCAACCATAGACTACCTCTTTTAGGACCCATTCTAAAAGCCCAATTCCCAAACACATTCTTCTAAGGCATAAGCCACCATGACTCTAAAATTTATTCTTAGGAATTTAACATTTAGAGCTTGCTTGCCATCATCTATTTTTCTATTTTTATCTTCTTTTTTTTTTGAGCTGGTAAGGTCGCATTTTGAGGTCTAAAAAAACTCAAAATTTCTCTTTATTCCAAAAACTTTCATTTTTTTGAGTTTCTGGAAATACACAGACACCGACATCAATTTTTTCACCGATGTCGGCATCTTATCTTCCCCGACATCAGTTATCTAACCGACATTGGCAACATTTCATATTCGACATCGGTTATTAAACTGACGTCGGTCACTGTCAAACAAATTTTCTTCCAAACAACAAGCTTAAACCTAACCTTTTTGCTATTAAATACACATTCTAGGTTTTTGAAACTGAAACACACAATTTTTAGAACCTGAATCCATTTCATCTTGGATGGTTTTGACACGTAGTCAAGTTAAGTCTCTTGTTGACCACATAAAGCAACAACCACTCCCACCTTCGCTTTCTATATCAAGTCACCAAATGGAGTATACTTCAGATATTGAACATACTCCCACCCAACTAACCCCAAATCAACCTTTAATTTTTCTCGAAGGGGATCAAAACTTTGAGAGATTCCTTGACCATAACGTCAAGGCTCTCCAACACTATCTCACAAGAAGCCAAACATGAGATCCTTCAGGTAACCCTGTTTATGGGATGCAGACTTCCTTGGTTGAAATGGCAATCATATCAACAGCCTCCGTTACCCAACCTATGGTCACTCAGGCCATTGCCTCAATCAATGACCCGACCATGGCCAATCTTCAAGATTTGGCCTCTCCTTCTATTTCTGGACCTACCTCCATTGGGGTTTCTATACCCCCTCAACCACAAACAATTCAACCAGGTTCTACACCATTCCAGAACTTGATTGTCTCCATCCCACCTACTCTTGCACCCATAAACACAAGAGTAACTACCTATCCTTTAGCTAGTGTTGCCACCATGCAACCACCCTTGGTGACATCTAGTCAATTTGTGCCCTCTAACTTCATAGCACAACCTCCCTTGGCCTCAACATCAGTCCCTATGACAAACTACCAATATGTTGCACCTATACAAACGCAACCAAATACGTCATACGCCCCTCCCAATGCCTTCCAAGTACCTTACAACTTAGGGGGTGCCCCTCTTGCCAATCTGTCAGCTGATCTAATTAAGATGTTGATGGATAAGATGTCCAACCTTGAGACATCCATTTTTAGTTCAAGCAATGTTCTTTCATATGAACAAATATGCAACGAACCCATCCACCCTTCGGTGCCTATTCGACCATATCCTAGCCAGTGGGAACTCCCTAAATTTACTTATTTTCAGAGTAAAGAGGACCCACAACAACATCTATGAGTGTTTAGACACGCTTGCTACCTTGTAGCAGACGATGATGCATTATTACTTCACACATTTCCCATGTCGCTTTCCGGCACTGCCCTTGATTGGTATAGTTCTATTACCAGTCATTCTCTTTTTACCTTCACTCAACTAGCTCAACTGTTCCTTGACCATTTCTCAATTAACATCACCAAGAAGGTCTCCATTAAAGACCTATATTCTATTAGACAATTCGACGATGAGTCAATAGCTAACTTCATTGCCTGTTGGAGAGGTTTAATCAACCAAATCTCCTTTTCTTTACCTCAACTTGAGCTCATTGAGCTCTTTTCAAGAGCATGTGTCAAGCACATCTCATCCACTTTGCGGGTTCAAACTTTCTGCACATTTGATGAAGCTTTCACTATGGCCCGAAAGCTTGAACTCCGCATTGTCGAAGAAGATAAGGTCAAACTGCGTGGTAAAAATACCAACGCAAAATCTAATGACCCTTCTTCCAGACCTTCTTCTTCCCATTCCAAATCCAAAGGATTGGCAAATGCTGTGGTATTTAGGTCATCATCTTTGACTACAACTAACCAATCTGACCCCTCCACATCACAAAGCATCACAAGACAATTCCAAAAATGGTATATACAACGTCAATACACCTTAATAGGAGAATCATACACTCTCGTGTTGGATAAACTAGTCAAGCAGGGGGTCCTCAACCTCCCTTAAATCTGACCACCTTAATTTGACCCCTCAAAATCCATCCCTACACGGTATAGGGAAAATGACTTTTGTAATTATCATCGTGTCAAGGGTCATGACATAGACAATTGTAAAACCTTCAAAAATGTTATTCAAGACATGTTAGACAAAGGGGATCTTGTCTTGGATAACCCAAACATGCCAGCTAACCAAAACATAGATATCTTTAGGCAAGCATTTCCCAACCAACCCCCAAGTCAGAATAGCATTCAGACCATAGACAATGACCTTCAAAAGCATAATATACGCACGGTCAACATGGTTTCTAACCAACCTCTCCCACAGTCTGAAGAGGTTAGTCAACCTATTTGTCCACCACAGGTAGAAGAGCCTTCTTCTCCTATTTTTCCACCACAGGTAGAAGAGCCTTCTTCTCCTATTTATCCACCATAGGTAGAAGAGCCTTCTTCTCCTATTTGTCCTCCATAGATGGAGGATAATCCTCCATCTAGCCCCCTTTCACACTAAGTAGAGTCTACTTTAACCTCTCTTATATTGGAGGATGCTTTGACCATACCAACGTCAATGGCTTCACCCTCATCCTCCTTATCATCAATGGGGGATCATACTTCCCCCACTCCTAGACCACACATCGAAACCATGATCATCCCTGTGCTCTATCTTCTCAAAGAGCCACATTCGCTAATCCCTTCTCCGTCGAGAGAGGAACTTGCCACCTCACCCACTTTGGTCGAAGAAGATCTGGTGAAGGTAGATTTGAACCTCACCCCTCACAATAGTAGTCCTTGCACTAAACTAAATAAGGCTACTAAACCACGTTAGAAAACTCCTCCACCTTCACCATTACCATTTATTTTGGGTCAACATCCTTCCACTTTAAAAGGAGTGCTCCCTATTTCAGCACCTCATAGAGGCAAATTGCCTCCATTACTCTCTTCACCTATCAACCACATACTTCTTATAAAACATTCAGTGCCTCTCACCAAGAAAGTGCCACCTACACGTGTGGCCACACCACCAACTAAAAAGAGGACACGACAAAATCCCTCAACAACTCCTAAACAGAAGTTGTCAATGTCTACTGCAATAAGGAGCGCAGACCCATTAAGGCGGTCTTATGCTTTGATGTTATGCCGATTGTTGTAGTCCTCTAGCATTACTCTCCCACCCATTAAACCATATCAACCTCTCGAAACAAAACCATCTTGGTTTGATGACACAAAAATCTGTTGGTATCATCACACACTTGAACATGATACTGAGCATTGTTGTGCCCTTAAGGTTGTTATTCATCAACACCTAAAAAAGGACACCCATCACATGGAGGATTCTTCTGACCACCCTTTCAATAAACCATTGACACCATCTCATGCCTCACAAACATCTTCACCTAAATCGAAATTCCAACACAAGACTATAGTCCCTCAACCACCTTCCCCTCCTTTATTCAAAATCAACCCCATTGATGTGGCCACTAGGTCACAAAACCTACATGATAAAGGAAAAGACCAAGCTTCTACACCTTAGACATGTCCATTCATCAAGCCTTCTCAATCACCAAAACCCAAGATTTCTATCTTGGGCTCATATCAACCAACATCTCTGGGGGAAATTCTTCCTAACCTCTCTAGTCTACATGACGTCTGGTATAAGCGACTTGTTGACTACCTAACATATTCTATCATGCCTCCTAACCTCTCTAGCAATGGACGATGAACTTTTATCAAAAATACAGCTCGATACACTGTGCTAGGGGGACTTCTCTACAAACGAGGTCTCGATGGCCTCCTTATCCAATGCTTAACTACCACTGAAACATCTCATGTCATCAAACAAGTCCATGATGGGATTTGTGGGGGACATTTTAGTGGTACCTTGCTTGCCAAACACATCTTCCACCTGGGCTATTATTGGCCCACCCTTAACCAAGACTACAATGACTATGTTCGGCGTTGTACCAAATGCCAACAACATACCAACCGACTTCACGTCCAACATCGACCAACACATGCCTACAAAAAAAATCTAAAAGAGCAAGATTTCAAAATCAGAGATCTCATCTTTATAGAAAACCAACACATGACCAAACGGGGCAAGTTTGCTCCTAATTGGCTCGGACCTCATATCATAATGCACAAGTATGGATCAGACACTTATCTTCTGTCTTCTCTCAAAGACCAGCCAGAACCTGAGCCCCTTAATGCCTTACATCCTCAACCATTCTATTGTTAATCAAGTAATCATTCACTTGATGTTTAACTTGAGCTCATCCCTTGAGCAACCCCCCATCATCGTCATGCCTATTTCTTTTAACCCTTTTTCCCTACATTAGTCAACCCTTTTTTCAAGCATGAATGCCTTGTCCTAATAAAAGGGAAACCCCTAAACCTCTATAGTCTAGTCCATGACCAAAAGTTCAGTCAAAAACCAAAAAAATATAAGATTGGGGATGCCCAACCAAATGTCATAAACTATAAATCTAGACTGCTCCCTCGAAGGATAGCTGCATAATTGTTATAATTAATAGACTGTTCCCTTGAAGGACAGCTAGACATCAAAACATATAAAGCACAATATAGACCACTCCCTCGAAGGATGGATATGCCCAAATTTTGCTACGAACAACACCATATGACCACAAATCAAGACCACATCCCCAAGTGGATTTCCTGCATTGATCAGTCTACCAAAAAAAAAAAAGTGACTGACAAAATATTAAGTCATGGACTTGTCTATAGTCATTCTCAGGGTCACCTATAAAAGGGGCAAAACTATCCCTGCTAACAAAGGGTGACGCTATCTTAACATATCACATAATCACCACCTATTACCCCAACATACTCAAGGGATTTTGAGCTCACTTAATGTCAAGTGATTCGAATACTTCTCTAACATAAACCAATGGTCAATGACGCAATGCATGAATGGGGATTTTGTTTGCAAAAACTCATATCTATGCTATCATTATGGTCCTTATCAATGAAAGAGCAACACGCCTTTCACTTCTTATACACCTTCATCACATACGACCAAACCAAACTTAACCAAACCAAAACATTTTCTAACCAAACCAAACCAAACCAATTCAACACATTTTTAACATAACCTCATAATTTATTTAATACAAATACTAATTTGTGTTATATGAATTATCATATCCCATTCTCACTCATTTTTATGGAAAACAATACACATGGAAACTATCAACCAAACATCACCAATGTTATAGAATACACCATCACAAAATATGAAAAAGGCTATAACATCATTATTCATTTCATTTTTAGCATACACCATCACAAATATGGAACATTGCTAGGGATGAAAAACCACATCACACCATGTTACAGAATACACCATCACACAATATGGAAAAGGCTGTAACATCATAATACACTCATCATTTCAAGCATGTACCATCACACATATGGGAAATGCTAGAAACATTAACCTAACCAAACCCACCAACAACCTCTTTGACTCCATCTTCCCTTTTGGGGAGAACTACATTGGCCTGAGGCCCTTGAAACAAGGGCTATGTAGGCAGCACTCAGTTGACATGGGGTCTTCTGAGGTTAGATCGGCCATTCATTCGTTCATCTACTTGATGGACTAACCTTATCACCCTTAACCATAACCTAACCAAGTCAAAACCAATCCATAACATACCCTCTTCTTCCCTTTTAGCGAGAACTACATTGGATTGAGGCCCTTAACACAGGGGCTATGTAGGCAGCACTCAGTCTTTTGAGGTTAGCTCGGCCATTCGCCCGTTCATCTCCCTAATGACAACGGCCATTTGTTTGTTTGTCTACTCAATGGAAAAACCATTTAACCTTTAATCATGACTTAACCAGCCCACACTCATGACCAAACCACTAGCCCTGACATTGTAGAAGTCATCTTTGACTTCTCATGGGGCACATTGGAGATCACACACATCTCCCTGACCACAACACACAACTCTTGAGATCAATTATATCTCAACCGAACTCGACCAAAAACTTTGGAGATTGTGACTATCTCCTCAGACTAAGACCACTTCTAAGACAACTTTGCCTTGGTTGTTTTGATTGCATATATGCTACCTCACGAATAGTTAACAAATTGTCTGCACCTCACATTATGACCCTCACAAGTATCGGATCATGCCCAAGTTGATCCCCACTAGTAGTGACATTTTTGTGTCTTCCAGGAGCACTTCCCAAGCCTGGGATACTTGGAACACGATGACCATTGGAGCTATAACTTTGATCATTTAACCCAATCAGCTATGACTAAAAAGCTGGGGACCAGTTATTTTGATTTTAGCACTCCTCGACCTTACCTGTGATAATTTGACCTACCTATCATGTGAAGTGGTATATGCGCAATCTCAACTATTACAGTGTTCACACTCTAACTTCACCATACTCATCCACTGCATATCAAATCGGCACCCGATATCAGGTTACCTTCCCTCGACTCCCATTTTGAGGGGGAATACCTCATCATCATACCTGGGGAAACCTACACCTCATCCCATACCTGGGGCAACCTACTCCTATTTTTGTCTTGCATTTCATCTGAACAACCAAAAAGACAAAAAGGGGCAAATGTAGACACCAAAATTATGTCGACTCCCCTTGGTCACTTACACACATTATTAATTTAAAATAAATTACTTATTTTAAATTAATGACATCACCTAGACACCTCGCCCTTAGACCATTTCTCACCCTATGAGTCACCCATGACCTATTCTCTCTCCATCCTAACCTCCTAACTAACTCTCGTGCCTAATAAACCCGTCTTTTGACCATTCTCCAATGGCAAATGCACTTGGTAGATGAAGAATGGGCAAAAGGCTATTTTTAGCCCTTTTTCCCATTCTTTATCCACTGACATTGGTCAACTATTGGTTGACGCTGGTGGGATCACCAACATCAGTTACTTAAACTGACTTCTAACGTTTAGTTAGCGCCCTCTCTTAGACTCTTCCCCCCTAAAATCTAATCTCCCCTCTTGGATGCTCTCTAATTCGCTGATAGTCTCTCTCTCTCTCTCTTTCCACCTAGACTCTTGGATGCACACACTCTGAGACCAGGCATCAAACTTTGACTAACGCTCCCTTGGCTACAGAAACTCTACGCAAGTCACTCCGGATTGAACTGAAACATTGTATGAGGACTCGACACCAGCCACAATAGGAATAAGCGTTCAACACCTCTGGTTCTCCATCAAATAGAGCTAAGTATTCTTTTGCCTTTTATTTTAGTAATTTAGAATACATTAGTAATTAGTTTCTATTTACTATTTCTAAATACTATCAACTAGGCCCGACCTGACTTCTTCTTGGAGAGGCTAAAAAGCCTTCTTCTTACACTTACACTTTTTGACAACCATCCTCTACCTTTGTCCTTCTGTGGACCTTATTCATCTCCCTGCAACCCTGCACAGACCTTTAAACTCCCAGACCCTTCTATCGACCATAGACATAAACTCAGAAACCTGTCTAAGGCCCATTGCCCCTACCGACGTCGATAAACTAACCGACGTCAGCAACATTGGCTAACTGATGACGACATACTAACTGACATCGGTGACTATGTTAGACCGACTGCAGAATATAGGTACACGTTATCTCTATTTCTCTTTCTTAGTCTTTCACTATTTCTTTTATACAAATCTCTTTGTCTTAAATAGTGGACTGTCATCCCTCAAGGAAGTTTTTACACTTTTGGGACCGAGCAAATCGCTTGACAGCCCACCATATATCTCTCTAACATTCTCCTTGTTTGAGTCTTACTCTTATCTATAGGTGTTTCCTCCACAGCCAAAGAGGAGCTCCTACAATGCTTGGATACAGTGCACAACTTAATCTGGGTAATGTACAAATTGCTGACCATTAACCTTTAGTTTCTTCTTCTTCTAAATGTAATTAGCAAAAATGTAGAGAAACAAGACCATCAATGATGAACTTGCCTATGGGTCCAAGTTCAGTCTTGAATAATAATAAGCTTTTGATTGAATCATCCAATAGTTCTTAATAGTGTTTATTACATGGCCATTCCTACCACTGGGTGATTTTGATTCATCATGCCTAAGAGAATTTGAAGAGCTAGTCCTAATAGAGGACTCTACTGTTGCAAGCCAGTTAAAATATTTATCAACCATTCTAGAAGATAGATCAAATCTTATTATGGAGGACACTAAAGAGGTTAACATCAGGACTCTAGATGACCCAAAATGGATAAAATTAGTTGCATCCCTCACTAAGGAGGAATGTGAAGTCCTTCAATCCCTTTTTATGGAATTTATTGATATATTTTCATGGGTCTACTTTGACATGCTAGGTTTAGGCCCTACCTCTGTTGTGTACCACCTTATGGTACATCATGATGCCAAACCTATAAAATAAAAAATGTAGATGCATCTTCACATTGTTTTATTAGTGAAGAAAGAGTTGGAAAAACTCTGGGAAGTAAGAGGTATTCGATTGATCAACTACTCAGAGTGGATTTCCAATGTTGTACCAATAAAAAAATCTAAAAGGAATCAAAATATGAACTAATTTTAGAGACATAAATAAGGCCTACCCAAAGGATGACTTTCCTCTACCAAACATGGACATGATTTTAAGCTCTAAAATGGGTTATGAAATGCTTTGACTAATGGATTCTCAAGCTCCAATTAGATCTGAATAACACTGGAAAACCAACATAGAATAATGTTCACCACTCCATGGGGAATATTTTATTATCAAGTTATGCCATTTGGTCTCAAAAATGCTGCAGCCACCTACCAAAGAACTATGACCATCATATTTCATGATATGATGCATGACATTTGTAGACACCGCAAACGTGTCTGCACCTTGGTTCTCCCCCTTGGTCCTTTCCCCCTCCTAGTCCTCCTTGGTCCCTAACCCACCTAGGTCTTATTAATTAGGAATTAACATCTTTTAATTAATTGAGGCCCCCTTTCCACCCTACCCTTGCCTCCTTGGATCCTCCCTTGAATCCCTCCACCTTCCCCTAGCATTTATTAGCCCAAATCTCACCATTATATCCCCCCTCGTCCATTTTGGCAACCTTGCGACCGTTCTGCCCATGACCCCTCGCTCGGCGGCGTGCAAGAATGGGCAGAGGCTATTTTTAGCCTCTGTGCCCATCCTGCGACCGCCGACGTCGACGACCCTTCGGCCGACGTCGGCGAAACTGCCGGCGTCGGCAGCCTTCATTATCCCCTTCTACGTTCGTTGCACCCCCTGGACTCTTGAGCTCGCAAACAACTCCTCTCGGCGCTTTGGCTCTGATTTCTCCTCTGTCTTAACCTCGTGCAGCAGCAGCAACAGGTGAAGCAGGCCTTGGATCAGTATTTTCTCCTTGCAGCAACTCTTTAGTGGCTCCAGCATCATCTCCATCTTCTTCTTTCAGCAGGCTAAAGGTAAGCTAGTCTGGTTTTTTATTTTATTTTCTTTAGCTTAATCATCTGTTTTCTATTGTCCTCTGTGTCTTTCCCTTTGTCCCTTCCCCTGAGAGGCTGCAAAGCCTTCTCAGGCCCCTTCCTCTGTGTATCCTTCTCTTCCCCTTCCTCTTTGTCTCTTCCTTCCCCTGTATCTCTGCCTGAGACCATCCACAGACCCGTCCATCAGACCCAGACCCGTCCATCAACGTCCAACCCGTCCACGGACAGACCACAGACCAAGACTCAGATCAGACCCTGCTCAAACCCGACCACAGGCCACAACCCCGACCGACGCCGGTCACAACCCCAACCGACGTCGGCAGGATAGCCGACGACGGCAGGTCAGATAACCGACGCCGGCAACATTACCGACCTCGGCGACTGTCTTCAGCCTACTCCTTCATTCAGGTAATCATTTTGTTTTCTTCTTTCATTTTTAATCTTTTTATCATTTCTGTATTCTGTCATTCTGTCTTTTATCAGTCACTTATTTTATCAAAACAGTGGGTTGACCTCCCTTAAGGAAGTTTTTACACTTCTGGGAACAAGCCTTTGCTTGGCAACCCACTGCCTATCTGTCTAACGTTTTTCTTGTCCTAGTTTCCCTTTTTCTTGCAGGTGTCATTCCTCCACAGCCAAAGAGGAGTGCCCACGAACGTCTGGATTTACGGTGCGCAGTCTTATGTCCAGGTACTTCCAAGCCTTGTCCTTTACTTTCTTCTAGTTTCTTTCTTTAAGTCTGAAAAGCAAATTTGAGGTAGAAACAACATTATTAAAGACTACATCAATGACATTTTAGGTAAATTAAAGACCAGGGCCAATCATCCAATAATATTATGAAGGATATTTAAGTGATCACATGAATATAAAGTTAGGCTCAATTTTAAGAAGTGTGTTTTTTGAGTTGCTTAAAGAAAATTACTTGGATTTATTATATCTCACAGAGGCATTGAAATCAATCCATCCAAAGGACAAGCCATAACAAAGATGCCTCCATCAACTGATTTGAAGCAAATCCATAGTTTGCAGGGCAAGATCTAGTCTATTAGATGTTTCATCTCTTAATTAGATGAAAAGTTCCATCCTTTTACACATTTGTTTAAGAAGGGTGTCACATTTCATTGGGATGACAAATGCCATAAATCTTTTTAGAACTTGAAGGACTATCTAGCAAATCTACTTATTTTATTGCCTCCTTTGCCTATAAAGCAACTTTTATTATACCTACCAACTATTGACAATGCCTTGGGGGCACTTCTATCTCAACATAATGATAATGGAAAGGAGCATGCCATGTACTATTTAAGTTGTAAACTGGTAGTGTATGAGCATGATTATATGCCCATTGAAAAAGCCTATTTAGCTATGGTCTTTACAACTCAATAATTGCAACATTACATGTTGAACAACAAGACCATGGTTATTTCAAAAGTAGATCCGATCAAGTATCTAATATCTAAAACAACTTTACAATGCCACATGGTTAAATGGATCATGATTTTTAGAAAGTTTGAGATAAAGTACATCAACCAAAAATCCATCAAGGGTTAAGTTCTTGTAGATCAACTAGTTGAAGCACCCCTTGTAGATATAAAACCATTAACATTCAAATTCTTAGATGAATCCATTATGACCATCAATGAAACACCTCTTGAGGAACATCACTAGAAGCTATATTTTTATGGATCATTCATGGCACATGGATCAGGGGCATATCTTTTATTTATTATACCTTAGGGGGATCTAATACCTGAGACATTCAAGATTAGTTTTCCTTGTACCAACAACATGGCCAAATATGAAGCACTCATTATAGGAATTTGATAGGAAATATAATATAACATACATCATCTAAAGTTTTATGATGATTCTCAGCTAATCATCAATCAAGTCACAGACTATTTTTAAATCAAGGATGACAAGTTGGTTTTATACAAGGCCATGGTGGACACTCTCAAACAAAAAATTATCAATATCCAATTTAAACATGCACCAAGGGCTATTAATAGAACAACTGATGACATGGATACCATTAGATCCATGATTCAACATAAAAACATGGAAAAAAATACCAATCTCTCATTGAAAATATACTAGCACCAATTCATGAACTTTCAAACGTCATAATGATCTATGATATTATTGGTCCTAGCTCTATTTGGTATTCAGACATTTACACCTATCTTCATGACCAAATAATTCCACCTAATTTATCCCACAGATAATCCAAATCCTTTGTCCAACATGCTGCCCATTATACCTTACTCAGATCAACCCTATATCATGATAGTTTTAAAGGATATTTTCTTCATTGTTTAACTTTGATAGAATCTATATTAGCATTATAGGAAGTTCACAAAGGAGTATGTAGAGCCTACACTAGTGGGGCCATCCTATCTGAAAAACTCTTGCATACTAGCTACTATTGGCCAATGATATATATATATATATATATATATATATATATATATATATATATATATATATATATATATATATATATATATATATATATATATATATAAATGCAAAAAATGCCAAAGGCATACCAATATGATTCATACCCCAACCAAGACTTTGAAGCCAATACTTACACCATGGCCATTTACTACATGGGGCCTTGATCTCATTGGGAAGATAAACCCCACCTCATCTAATGGTCATAAACATATCCTTACCACCTTAGAATACTTCATTAAGTGGGTTAAAGCTATAACCCTCACTTACGTGATTGGAAAGCAAATTTTTAAATTCATCTTTAGCCATCTCATTTGTTGTTACGGTATCCCCTCTAACATTATATCTGATAATAGTAGATCATTCAAAAATAGGGATACCAAATCACTATGTGTCGAGTACAAGATTTCTCAACATGTTTCCATAACATATTACCCACAAGGTAATGGCTAGGCAGGAGTATCTAATAAAACCATTGTCAACATACTTAAAAATATTGTTAATGATGCCAGACATGATTAACACTTCCAAATATTCCATGCCGTATGGGCATACCGCACCAACTATCGTACTCCTACAAGAGCCACTCCATATTCACTTATTTATGACACTGGGGCCATTCTTCCCATTGAGGTCAAGCTATCTTATTTGTGCATCTCTTTGAAGCATATCTTGGATAGTAAAGGCTATCAAGTAGCTTGCTTACAAGAGCTAGAGTTACTTGATGAGAAACGCATGGCTATAGTTAACAACCTTCAAGCATACCAGAATTGACTACGTGGCCATTATGATCGATGCATTAAACACAAAGAATTTTAGCTTGGTGATTTTGTTATTAAAAAAAACTAACATAATACCATAGCTAAGAAGAAACTCAAAGGCAAGTTCAAACCTAACTATATATGCCCTTTCATCATTGTTTAAAACTATGGTGTTAGAAACATACAGGATCACTACACTAGATGGGGATGAACTTGATGAGATGATGAACATTACACACCTTAAGCATTACTTCACTTGAGAGACATAGTCTATTGTCTATGATACCCATTTTAATTGTACCATATTATCAACATTCTTCTTTGTACTTTACTATTCTACCATTCCATTTTACCATGCCTTTCTTATTGACAAAGTTATTTTCACCCTTCCTACCTAGCCCTTTAACCTTGGTTCTATTTCATTATTCCATGACCACTTTCAACATGAAGATTTAGATTTAGTTTCAATAGTGGTTTCAAGTATTCTAGATAGAGGGAGTATTTTTGGAGAAACATGACAATGGTTTGGTATTTTCATCCTTCATTTTTTGTTTCATTATATACTAAGTGTACTTGATTATAACCACCTTTGGGCAAATCAGTGTTGCACCATCATGATACTAATTATAACCTCTTATGGGAAAATTAGTATCATTGACCTATATCTCTATTTCCTAATTATAACCACTTATGGAAAAACTAGGGGCAACACTTATTTATCATGCCTTTAAGTAACACCTTGCCATGCCTATGCCATATTATGCCTCTTTGCCAACTTTCCCTGTTTTATTTGAATTGGATTCTACACTAGTCAGATTCCTCTATTGTAAGGTGAAACTAAACTAACTTGAGGTCCCATCCTAAGACTATATATATATAATGCTCAATTCATGTTGAGGTTAGCTAAATCACCCTTTACCACATTCTCATCATTTTGTAAATTATTTCTAAGTTTGAATGCACTCACTATTTTATGAGATTTAATCATTTAGTATCTCATCATTCTCTATCGAGTTGAGATACATAAAAAATTACAAAAACATTTGAAAACTAGTATAGAAAATCCAAAAACATTGACCACTTCTTTACATTTAGTATTCTGGGAACCCTTTCTAAGTTAAAAGAAACCACTTGTCATCTAGTTTCCCCATATTTATTGGCTTTGCATCCTACACTCTCACCATTTTGAGAGACCATTCCCATATTATTATATAACACAATCATGATTTTATTCTCATCATTTTATTCTATCCCATTTCTTGAAAGAACTACATTTGGCCTAAAGTTTTTGTTGGACATCACATCCGTGGAACTATGTAGGTAGTGTCTACTTACCTAGTGCATCTGGAATTAGCTCGACCACCCCCTTCCTTTTTTTCTATTCCCCCATGTTTATTTTTTTTTATTGTCTCATATATTCTAGGGGAAATGATAATCATGTTTTTGTCATGTTCTTTGTACTAACATTGTAATTAACCATTATTTGTTTCATGTTTCTTTATTTCTATTCTTTTGTTCTTTCTTTTCTTGGTGTTTTGTTTGTTTGTTTGTTTATTTGCCGACTTCTTTTATTTCCATTTGAACCTTGATTCAGTCTATGTGCATTCTTTGGGTGATTCCTTGCACATTATTCTTGAATCTATCCATATTCATCTATCAACATTATCATCATGGTTTTTATCATTGGTGCATTATTTTTGATTGAGTATTAGATCATATGTTAGTCCATCTATATATTTTGTCCAAGTTATCATGGTGTTTTATCATGGTGCCTACCATCACGTGCTATAGCAAAAATCAGCTTAAGGAGTCTACATAGCAATGAAACAATGATATATCTCCTTGGCACTAGAAACATTCTTTATCTAATCCAAATCATATCCTACATAGAGTGATTAAACAATGAAATAATTTTCTTCTTTGCTAGTTTGGATGAGCATATCCTTACTCATAGGTTTCCCACATTCATCTTTCTTCTCTATACCCATTTTCCATCATATTCCACATCATGTTTACCACTATCAAAGTACAATGCTTATAACTGCCTATGGGCAA
Source organism: Torreya grandis (assembly GCA_037957365.1). NCBI lineage: Eukaryota > Viridiplantae > Streptophyta > Pinopsida > Cupressales > Taxaceae > Torreya > Torreya grandis. The sequence goes on from JARHVA010002544.1 coordinate 638,777, forward strand.
ACCATTGTATACCATCCCATTTGCCTTATCAATGATTCTAACCACCTTTGGACAAATCATTATGTTTCCATCCATTTGAAGGTTGATGATTATAACCACCTTTGGGAAAATCATTCTCTTTCTTCTACCCAACTAGGGAATGTTTTCATTGTGATAATACTTATAACCATCTTTGGGCAAACCATTATCTCTATCTACAAACCTAAGGGATGCTTTTATCCCATCAATGATTTTAAATACCTGTGGGCAAATCATTATTTTCCCTTTTACTAATTAACCACCTTTGGAAAAATCAATTTTTCGTTACCCTAAACCTTTTTCAATGATTATAACCACCTTTGGGAAAATCATTACCTTTTTTCATCCCACTTGTGCTAATGATTATAACTACCTATGGGCAAATCATCTTATTTGTTTGCCCTAACTGGGGTAACTCCATATGCCATTGATTATAACCGCTTGTGGGTAAATCAGTCCCTTCTACCTTGTTTCATCTTTTTGGTCCAATCATTTCTTCCTTTTGAGGGACCCATTTTTGACCCCTTTTTGAACCACTCCCTTGAAGGGGCATCTATAGTTCATCCATTTCCATTGAAATCATAATCATATAAGACTTTTTCATTATTTGAGAAGATGTTACTATGATTACAACTTGCAACACCTTCCTAAATAGGGGTAAACTACAGGCACCTAAAATTGGCCACTAATGGCCTTCAATTAGACTTCAAACTAATTCCTACCAACCTTTAAAAATTAAGCCTAGGAATCACTAAACATCTCAAATATGATTATGCATCATTCATCAAAGATAAAAATCTCATTGAGACATCCCTAATTTGGGTGTCCTACCATAAGCATCAAAAACTTCTCATAGATTCATCTCTAATTATCCTGCAACATCATAACATGCAATTTGGTCTATAAACCTATTAAGTTGGGTAAGTGCACACATAAAATCAAATCTTGAAAATGCTAAAAAGCCTAATCAAAATTAATTAACAAGCTAAACCAAATTAAATGCCTAGTTGAATTATCCATTTACAATTAATGAATTACTAAAAAAGGAAATTCAAAAATATGAAATATCCTAATTTTTCATGATTACCTTTGCAAGTTGTCAAGCCTTCGAAAAATATCTTAAAATATCTCATTTATGCCTATATATTGAAAATCATGAGTTATTGACACCTTTTAACTCTATTAGGGTTAATTAACTCAGTTAGATTAGGTTTGAACCCATTCTATGTTTAAACTACACTTTAACTCACCTTGAGTTGGGGTTAGTTCCTAAGCCTATAAATACAAGCCTTTGCCTCTTCATTTGAGAGCTTGGAAATTATAGAGTTATAATGTAAGTTTTATAGCAATATTCATATAAATAATGTTATAATGCCAAAATATTGAGCCAAGCCATCGAGACACAAGCATAAGCCACATTAAGCAAGCCACAAGCCAATGGTGCCAAGGAGAGAAGGAGCAAAGACAACTCTATTGCCAAAGACTCTTTGAGCACAAACCAAGCAAGTCACAAACAAATCCTTTGGATCTCTCAAAAAAGGTAAAGATTATTATTATTTGCATTTTATTTGGGGTTTCAATTATATTTTTCTCATTTTGCTCCCCCTATGATATAGGCTTAGAGATATTAACATGCTAATGTGTTTATTTCATTATTTTATGGACTAACACTTGATATAATCTCCTCTCTATTGTTAAATTCCTATGATCACACCTATCACCCTCAAACATATAGGAAAATATAGGTTATGAACCAGAGTTTGGGTAATTTATTGAGATTTTTAATTGGTGACAAGCCTAAATAGTAGGGTTTGATGTTGGCACAAGCTAAGTTTGCTTACAATGAGTCAGTCAACTAGAGTCTAGGTTTTATTCCTTTTCAAATAGTGTATGGAATCATCCCTATAGGTGTATGTGAGTTTAGGAATACCACTGAGATGCGTAATGAGGAGTGAGAAAGGTGAAGACTACATTCAAGTTATGCGTGATGTTCATAAAGAAGTCAAGAAAAGACTTGAGGAGAGTGCTATAAAATACAAGCAACATGTTTATATTCAAAGGAGAGAATTAAATTTTGAGGTTGGGGACTTAGTTTTTGCACATTTTCACAAGGAGAGGTTTTTGAAAGGTGAGTACAACAAACTTAAATTTAAGAATATTGGACCTTGTAAGATTTGGAGGAAGTTCTCAACTAATGTTTATGAATTGGAATTACCAGATGGAGTTGGAATATTGCCTATCTTCAATGTAGTGGATTTGTACCCATAAATTAAAGAACATTCAAGTGACAACATGGATTTTTCAATCACGAGAGAGTAGTTATTAGTAGAAACTAAAGAGGAAATAGAAGCCATCTTAGACATTCAAATTGGCAAGAAGACAAGGGGACATGATTAATATGAGTACTTGGTCAAGTCGAAGGATATAATAGATAAAAATACAACTTGGATGAATGCATCCAAAGTTTTAAAACATGGTAAAAATATAGATGAGCTCACATTAGGTTCATGAGTAGGAGCTCATGGACATTTTCACTACCCTGGTTGTCTGATGCAAGAGCATCCAAGGTAAAAGGCAATCTTGCATCAACCAAAAATATGGTAACTTGGGTTTTTATTTTAGTTTGATTTTTGATTTTGATTTATTTATATTGTTAACCTCTCTGAATGATGTAGTTAAAATATTCATTTATTATGGAAAGCATAGAGACTTTTTGATTGTTTATGTCAGTCTCCAGAGATAGTTAAGTCATATAAACTTGTAAAAAATATAGTTCTTAAAATATGGTATGATTTAGCTAATTCTAGTTTTTAGGGTCATATGATATGCCACTTAAACATCTCCATAAAATTTTAGACCATATGTAGCTACCATAGAGGTGTACCAGTTGTTTCAATATCATAAGGTCTTATCACTTCCAATTATGTTTTAGAATGAGTTAGATGCTAAAACTTGATGGAAGTTTATAATCTAACAATTGAAGCATCTTCACAAAAATTTAGACCATTTGGAGCTATTGTGGAGGTATACTAGATGCTTCAATATCATAAGGTCTCATCAATTTTAGTTATGTTTCATGATGAATTAGATGCTAAAACTTGGTTGTGGTTTATTATATGATAATTAAAGCCTCCATATAAAATTTTTAGACCATTTGGAGTTACTGTGGAGGCATACTAATTATTTAACTATCATAAGGTTTTATTAATTGTAGTATATATGTCATAATAATCAGCTTACCAAATTTATATTGGTTTTATAAAATGTATTATTCAAGATATGTTACAAATTTTAGATCAATTAGAGAAGTGAGGCAAACGTTATGATAGTTTTTGTAAACTATCATTTTGCCTAGCAGTGCATCTATCCAGTATACATAAGGTTCATGACCTTTAAGTATAAAAAAGGTAAAATTTAGGTCACAAAATTTTAATATATGATAGGAAAGGCATCCTAAAAACTATGTTTCAAATTTCAAATCAATTGGATAAGTGGAGTAAAAAATATGATAGTTTTTGTGAATGTCATTCAACCATAAATAGATTTCGATCTAGCCTAACAGTTAACTACCTTATGGAAGAGTTGTGAGACTTAGGTAACCAAATTTAATGGGTTTTTATATAAAATATTTATATTTATATTTTTAAAATTTTGGATCATTTGGATGAATTATTTTAAAAGTGCAAAAGTTCTAGTAACTACCATTGAACCTGGAAATGTCATCTATGTATTGTGTGACACTTGGCAGTTGTTCTTCACCTAAGGTTACCTATGTTAAATTGAGGTAAATTAAATTTATATGGTTGATGTAATATGTATTTCATAACTTATTTTTAAAATTTCACATCATTTTTATTAATTACATGAAAACTATGGTAGTTTTTGTAACTGTTGATCAGTGTGAAACGTTACTTGATAGTTCTGACAATTATTTAGAGTTAGGTATTGATATTGAAAATGGAAGGCCACACAAATATTGGAAATTTTATAATTTCAAGGATGTTTAATATTCACCCAATTAATCTTTTAATTTCATACGAATAATCTGATTTAGTTAGATAAGTTAGTTTATGAGAGGGGGCAAACTATGTGGAGTAGGGGAGAGCATAATATGTTATAATCTATTTTTCATGTTTTATATTAGAAAATAAGCTTGTATGGTGGTGTGATTTATGTATATGATCCAATTTTTTTAATGATTTAATGAATGATAATCAAAATATTTTAAGTACTGTTGTTATCTACATGTTTGGTTTGACTTTATGTCTTGGTCTGAGTGAATATCTAAGCATCAAAGAATTAGAGGTTATCCTTAGGTGGATCCCTTGTATGTGTTTGTATCAGTTTGTATCAAAGGTAGTGTTGAGAAAAGGTCTTCAATTTTTTTTATATATCATGTATATGTGTCATACTGTAGACACTAGAACTCTACACCTAGTGCACTCGTGTTGAACTTCACCATGACCCCCTTTTAGCCTTTTATTGGCCACTCTTAAAATCAACTACTCATCATAAATATTCAAAATATTTACTGTCTACCATATTAACTTACATTAATCCTAAATTATCCAAGTAAAATACATTACAACTAAGTAAATCAATATCATTAACATCTTACTTGTAATCAAAACCCATGTAAACAACTTAAATTTCTATCTAGCTAGTTTGTTTCATAGTTAAAACCAATTAAGAATGAATTTTGGTAAAAATATATAGAATAAATAATTCTTACCTTGATGAACATTGATCCAGTAGGATCAACATCAATTATTTATACCTAAATTTTCCTCTTGTAAAGGGACCACATTATTTGTTCCTAAAATGCTAAAGGAATTCCTCGAGAAGATAGCAGATGTTGTTGAACACCCTCATGGTAGGCTACATTATAGTCAAAAGGTCTTGTGAATTCCTTAAGAAGATTGAAACTTAGAGAACCCATATAAATTAAATCTAAGGATTCTAACACAGTCAAGGTGAGTTTATTTTATTATTTATCTTAATTTAAATTTATTATTGTGTTATTCATCTATATCTAGCTTCATTTGACCCCTCAAATTATATTACATCCACCTAAGAGTAAATTTTTAGATTCTAACTTAATATCCTTGTGTCCTAGTATAGTCAATATCGATTTAAGAGAATCAATATCGATCCTTCTTAAATCAATCATGATCCCTGTCAAAGCCTATCTATCAAAATATGAATTAGTTTTATTAGAATATTAGATAGGCAAATTAAATATTTGATCTAATCTTACTATTTGCTTTCTTGAATATGACCTCCTACATTTGAATAGGCATATTTTATTTCTTAAATATATATCTTTAGCCATATTTTCATTTCCATCTTTATCTCTATCCATTTAATTGCTAAACAAGTGGGCTGACATCCTTGTTAGGATGTTTGTTACTTCCTAGGACTAGTCTAGACTAGGAAACCTACTAACATATCCTATTAAACAAATATTTGTCGAGTTTTCTCATGTGTGAAGGTAGTCCTTCCTACAAAAAAAATATCTCCCATGTTCATTGGATCAATGGTGCAGAATCTTCCAAATCACAAGTAAGCCTTAGAAACCCTATATTTCAATTTGAGTTTTTAGTAGTCTATTTTATAAAAGAAGAAACAAAAACTACTTAAACATTCTGGCACACCTAGTGGGAACCTTTTTGGGCCTCATTATTCTTTATTTTTAATTTTATTTTTTTTAATTATGTTTACTACAAATTTTTATTCATTTTCATTAAAGCAACAAAATAAAAAATAAATTGCTTTCTTTTTGAAAGAAAAGGTTTTTTTCTAGTTTGCCTGTTTAAGTAGCACACCTAGTATAATTAGCAGGACTACTTCACCATTTAAGTTTCACTCCTTTTTCCACACACTACTGAGCCAAAATTATAATAAGCAATTAAACAAATCCTACCTAGGTAGACCCACTTGGATTTCATCACCAAGAGGAAAGATGACTTGGTGTTTTGACCGAGTATAAATAATTTTTTGGTAGTATAAAGGCTAAATACCCAACACCCTTATTACTATGGGATAATGAAGTGTGGGGGTAGGCCCAAATACCAAGACACATGATACCACAAACATATATTTAGACCTCACTTTACCTTCACATATATCAAGGATTCTAGCTTTAAACAAACTCAAAACTAAACTTAGCTTACCGCTTCTTAAGAATTTTATTAACCCAACACCCCTATCACATTCTAAAACTTATTTATTAAGAAAATTAGAAATAATTAAGTACATTTAAATAGAGTGTGTGATTTATCCTCACTAAAATGAGATAATCAAAACAAGTTTTATGTGCTTTTGTATTTATTCTTTGTTTTGTTTTTTTGGCACTACAAGGTTGTAAAGTGATAATAGTCACATAAAAAAACTAAGTCAACACATTCATCTTACTCAATGGAATATTATACAAGTCCCCTAACTCTATTGAATTAATTGAGGATGGTCTTCTAAAATTCTATCCACAAGGAGACCTTGAGTTTTTTAACATTCTAGATAGCAATTGAATAGCCCTTAACCACCATCTTACATCACGAGAAAGACATATTTCTATTTATCCCCTTCCTAAATCTAATCAATTCAGACATATCCCACCCCTAAGGGGTTTTATGGACACTCAATGGCTATGTTTTGAACCATGGCCCCCCCAAAAGCATCACCAAAAATTAGTCCACATGCAACATATGTCCTATTGTCTAACACTAACACAACACCACCACTAACAGCTAGTAGCTCTCTTATCCTTACATAAATACCATTCAAACCCATAATATTATCACTTCACAACCTATCTCTAATATACCACCTACAATCTCCTGACAAAAACTAATGGTTTCCACACCTACAACACTACCACCAATCCAGACACATGTGGCCACTAATACTCAACATCTAATACTTCCACCACAATCCTCTAAATAAATACCTCCCTAATATCAATACATACCATCTTTAAATCCATACTATCATCAATACATGCCCTCTCAATATCATCTATATGTTACCTCAACTCTACCAATCAACACCACGACCATTGGTTATCACCTAACCCAATCACTTCCCATCTCATTACCTCCTCAACATCTTTAATAGAATTACACCCTACCTAAAATATTAAGTGTCCTTTCCCAACATAACTACCAATTAGACATCCTTCATGTCCTCATTAATAGGATGTCCCATCTATAAGTGTCCACCTTAGGGCATAATGATATTCTCTCTTATGAACAAATCTAAAATAATCCTAACAACCCGACAGTCCCCATCTGACCTTATTTGGTGCTATGGGAAATGCCTAAATTTACAAAATTTAAAAACAAATAAGACCCATAATAACACATTAGGGCATTCAGGCATGAATTTTACCTCATAGACCATGATGACATCCTCCTCTTAATAAATTTTCCAATATCATTAGCTGGATCAATGTTAGACTAGTATAGTTCCATTCCCAAACACTCTCTATTTTCCTTTGGTCAATTAGCTCATATTTTCCTATAGAATTTTATGATAAACATCACAAGTAAAATAACCATTTAAGATTTATATGAAATTAAATTTTTTGAAGATGAATCCATTGTTAACTTTATTACTTAGTGGCCTAACATTATTAATCAATTATCATTTTCCCTTCCCCAACTGAATTTATTAAATTATTTTCCAGGTTTTGAGCCAAGCATGTCTCATCTACAATCAAAATTGAATCCTTTATGACTTTAGATGAAGCCTTCATTATGCCCTAAAAACTATAAATTCAAGCCCTCAAGCGAAGTAAAGTTAGATTGCAAAACCAAAATTCCAATCCGGAACCTTTTAAGGGATCCAACAATCCTAAACCAAATACATTTCCCCTCTATCAACACCCAAATAGTCTAGTCCTTCCTCTTCCTAAAGATAACCTCAAATATCACCAACATGATCCCCCCCAAAAAGTACACACCTTTAGGTGAATCTTACACTTCTATCCTGGATAAGCTTTTGAAGACATCTGTCATTGAGCTTCCTCCAATTGGGCCTATTGATGACTCTTATCCTAAACTAAATTGGTATAAGCAAAATTAATTTTATGGATATAATCATATAATATGTAATGACAATATATATGTTTATTATTCAAAATTTTAATCCAAAATCTTATCAATTGAGGGGAAGTTTAACTAGACAACCCCAAAATTCCCCTGAATCAATCCTTAGAATATCTTTAGACAACTATTTCCCAATCATTCATCCTCATAAAATTATATAGAAATATACACTGAAGATCCCCAAAAATAGGGAACTCACATGATAAATACTATCCATAACCAACTTCTACCAAAAGAGGTTAACGTGTCTTCAAGCTCATCCTCTGAAATACTAGACCTCCTTACAGGAGATACTTTGGAGACAAAAAAGTGAAGCTGATCAAAATGATCCTCATCACCCATTTCAACCCCCCTAATCTCATTACATGGGATATCCTAAAGGAGGAATATTCTAAACATTCTTTCAAATCCACTCTAAAAATAAAATATAAAAGAGAAAATTAAAAAATGCCTTCTTATCCCAAAATATAAAGCTCTCTAACATCCACCAATAAGATTAGAGCTCCCCTCACCATTTTAAGGTAAAAACATTAAATCAAGTTACAATAATATCCCTATCACATTTACTAGCACTAAAAAGGGAAAATCAACAAAACCCTTAATCCAAAACAAGCCATCCATCTCAAGAACTCACCTTTCATCCAAAATGTTTATCACAATCATTGAATCATCTTCTAAAGGGCCTATCCAAAAATATCCTCCTCTCCTTATGACACCAAAACCTTCAACACCTCTAAAAACCTAAATACTCCACTTAAATACACAAATAAAACACCCCCTACTAAACCTATCTAGATGACAAATGCCAAATCTAAATCAACTAAAAAGTTTGTACCCCAAAAAGATGAGAAGCCACAATAAGACCCATTAAGAGGATTGTTCGCTATCATTCTCAACCAAATTTTCCATACATCTTTCATTTCATTACCACCCATCAAACCTTTCAGTATGCACACCAAAATACCTTTTTGGTATAGGGAAGATAAGGTGTGCCCCTACCATAAGACTCCCAAACACAATATTGAAAATTATAATGCACTTAAAGCCATAGTTTGGGATATTTTAGAGGATGATGACCTTTTAAAATAAGAATTTTACCTTGATCCCATCCTTGAATATAAAACATATCTCACCACTTTCAACTCTTCATAATATTTATCAAAGTAAACCTTAAATCACTCACAAACCTCAATAGGCAAACCATTCCTACAAATAAATACCATTAATATAGCTACACTATCATGGGCACAAGTTCCTAAATCTCAAAATCCAACCAAGGCTAAAACATCCATCATGGGGGATACTACCTCTACATTACATTAATACCTCAAATACGAATATGAAGGATAAACACACATTATCCCAATAGACCCACATTCATTTCAAACTTATAATCTTACCTCTTGTCCCAATAATTTTCCCACCCCATTAAAAAACATGGCCCCTTTATCAATGCTAGGATAATCTTCCCTCAGTTAGACAATCCCTTTATCTTGTAATGGGTTCTTCAATTCCACATTTCAAGAACTCTCAGTGGGGGAGTATTTATTATCAACACTTGATACCCCTCTAACTTCCTAATTATATGAAACCCTACCTAATAACATGCTTATCATCCCACCCTTGAAGAGGCTACCCCCATTTGGTTCTTATCATATCCATACCCATTTAATCTATGGGGGATTGATCAATCCTCCTCATAAATCAACATGTCACACTTATGGAAAAGAGTAAACAAGGAAAATTTGCTCTTAATTGACTTAGACTGTATATCCTTACACATAAGTATGGATTTGGGGGATATCACTTAGCCTCCCTCAAAGACATGCTACAAAAGATTATCTTAATGCTCTGCATCTATGATCTAATTATTGTTAATAGTTTTGGTTACCCACAAATCAACATAGGCTTTCCCATTACTTATATCCATAAATCTCCTCACATATAGCTTATAATGATATAAAATCATGTGGTCATCCTACAACACTTCATGACCTTAAATGTGAACATCTTGGCTTTGCTCATATCATTTTATTATAGGATATGCTCTACCTATTGTAGGACAGAGCCCCAATTCATTATTACGCATAATAAGGATCACAATATCACTTTGTATCACAAATTTATCTTCAAGAACACGACCTAAGAAATCTCAACTCAACTCAACTCATGGATACCTTAATTAAAAATAGTAATTTGGGATAAAAATCATGCAATGGGAAAATTACAGACTACTCCTTTGAAGGACAATAGTTCATTAAAAGGCACAATGTATAGATTGTCCTTTGAAGGATAACTATTCATAAAATATATAAACCACTACCTTAAAGGATGGATATCCACAATTATAAAGCAAGAAATCTTATTGCATTGATCAAATTTACTATCTTATTCAAAATTTAGCAAGCATGCCCATAAAACTATAAAATAAAAATTCAAATAATATCCCAAGAAAGCTTCTTGCATCGATCAACTTTCTAAAATGTAATAGACTTCCCACATTGATGAGTCTACTCAAAAGGAAAAAATGGGTTGGCCCTAGTTTTTATTATTGTCACTAGTATAACAAGACTTAGCCTTTGATCTAAGGAGATAACATAGTCCTAATTTCATATCCATATCTACCCATATTAACATCATTTCCCATTTTTATAAATCCTAGGCTTGGTTGATTGACAATCACCAGAGCATTCATTAGCATTAGACAAGGCTTTAAGATTGCATAAATCACAAAGGAGTTCATACATCACCATAATCCCAATAGACTAAGGAGTTGAGTCAACATTAGTTACTCTTTTCTCATATGTCATGTGAAAATCAAGCTCATTTTCCATACACATTATACCTATAACAAAGATTTGCATCCATGAAATCCATAATCATCATCCATAAATCAATAATAACTCTTTTAATTAACATTATAAGCATCAAAACATAGGAATATTATTACATTTAAAACATTCACATCAATAATATGTAATTATCCAACCATCAACTATACATGTCAAAAACATGAGGTAACCTGATCATCTATCCATCCAGCACAAACCATCCAAATTCATAATATCTGATTGATATTTGGCCAATACGAAAGCGATGTTTAGATCACACTATTTATATACATAACAATAATTTATGTTGATCCCCTATGTTCGACCTTGATCCCTTGTTTTGCATTACTTATATGCTTTACAACAAATAATATTGTACTAAAGGCAAGAAAAATGCACCCATTATAATTATGACACTTTACACATGATACATAAGGTTAGTGGAGGATGACCCCTTGTTGGTACCACAACCTATCTTGGCTCACTCTCTATTGGGAACAAATCCCTAGTGGATCCTAAAAGAACATGTTTAACCTTGAGACTATAGACTATAGGTGGTTCCCTAACCTTTAACATAATGGATGCTTTGTTTAGACCTCCTTATCATTTTTTTCTTGGTAGCCTAATTAGTTTTACTCTTGTTCAAAATGGTGGTAATCTATTTTGGCATTAGGGAATTTTTGTATGTAATATCCCTATCCTTTTAAGTGAAAACAAGTTATTCACTCAAAAATTTGTGTCATTTGTGTTCATTCTAATCACTCAGATCCTCATCTTATCCCACCATCCACTTTATTTCAAACCCATCAATGACTCCTTCTATCATGTTAGCTCCAAATTTGAGGGGGAATAACTCCTCACACACAATCTAGGACATTATAACCCTCCTAGTTTTTATCTCACGGCTAGTTGTTACAAACCACTCAATAAAAAGGGGAAAATATAGACACTAAAACTCTGTACCTAGCACACTCATGTTAAACTTCACCATGAACCCCTTTTATCCTTTACCATCCACTCTTAAAATCAACTACTCACCATAAATATTACAAATATTTACTATCTACCATCTTAACTTCCCATAATCCTAAAGTATTAAAGTAAAATCCATTATAACTAAGTTAATCAATATCCTTAATAACTTAATCATAATAAAAACCCTTGTAAAGAACTTAAATTTCTATTTATCCACTTTATTTCATGGTTAAAACCAATTAATATTGAATTTTGTTAAAAATAACAAGAATTGGTAATGATTTTTGTGATCGATGTCTATCCGATAGGATCAACATCGATTATTTATATTTGAGTTTGCCTCTTGTAAAGGGACCACACAATTTGTTCCTAAAATGCTGAAGGAATTCCCCCAAAATATAGAAGATGTTGCTTAACACCCTCAAAGTACGATACACTATAGTCAAAAGGACTTGTACATTCTTCAATAATATTGAAACTTATAACACCCATCTCATTTCAATCAAAGGATTGCAACACAGTCAAGGTGAGTTTATTTTATTATTTATCTTAATTTAAAATTATCTTATTCTATTATTCATCTATATCTAGCCTCATTTGACTCCTTAGGTTATCTTACTTTTACCTAAGAGTGTCTTTTTAGCTTATAGATTAATATCCTTATACCTAGAAGAATTGACATCGATTTAAGAGAATTGATATCTATCCTTCTTAAATTGATCAGATCCTTGTAAAGCCTATATATCAAAATATGAATTAGTTTTAGTAGAATATTAGACAAAAAAAATCAAATATTTGATCTAATCTTACTATTTTCTTTATGAAATATGACCTCCTACCTTTGAATAGGCATATTTTATCTCTTAAATCTATATCTTTAGCCATATTATAATTTACATCTTTATCTTTATCCTCTTAATTACTAAACAGGTGGGATAACATCCTTGTTAGGAAGTTTGTTACTTCCACGAACTAGTCTAAACTAGGCAACCCACTAACATATTCTATTAATCAAATATTTTTTGAGTTTTCTCATGTGTGAAGGTAGTCCTTCCTATCCAAAAAGGATCTCCCACATTTTTTGGATCAATTGTGCATAATCTTCCAAATCACAGGTAAGCCTTAAAACCCTGTATTTTAATTTGAGTTTTTATTAGTCTATTTTATAAAGGAAGGAACAAAAACTACTTAAACACATACACAATATAAGTTGGTCACTTGGATGGGCTTCTGGGTGGAGACTTATGTGGGTCATTGTAGTTAGAAATGCCTTGATCATTTTCTACTATAGTATAGAATAGTGATCATAGGGGATGAGTAGGTCTTAATCATGTTCAAAATTTTATGCCATAATTTGTTGAGCAGGATTTTGTATGGAGAGACATCGATTTTGGTCAGTACCAATATGTAAAGTATATGAGTTTCAATAGCTTCAAAGTTTGATGAGTTCGAAATGATTTATCCAACTATTTCATCTTTCATACCTTTTTAGATCGAGGGGGAGTTTGTTGGGTCATATGATCCAAAATATCTTTATTTATTTACTTTTTTATGTTAGTAAGTTAATAATAAATTTGATAGTAAATAATTTATTAATCTAGTTGTCTTATGGGGTAAACTCATAAGTTAGTCAAGTTGTAACTTCCCATGAAATCTTTATAAGATTTCACCTGTGTTGTAAATGATCAATCTAGAATAATATGTTATAACATTTTTTGTTAAATACTTTATTTCCAATGTAATTATTAAGTTACTCATCTATTACCCCTTGATCCAACAAAAAATGATAATTATTAATAAACTCATTAATATAATAAAAGGTAATTGAAACCCCTCAATAAATTAGGAAATTTATTATACATAAAATATAGCCAACTTTTAACTTAATTTTTAACCCTTTTTTAAAATGTGGTGTTAAGGGTTAAAGGTGATATAATAGCCTATACATGAGGATAAATAAAAATATTCTATATAAGGCCAATTAATTACAAACATAGATGAATGAATATTTTGAATTAAAATATTGAGATGTGCTAAATATAGAAAGTACTAAATTTGAAATATCTTCTAGTATTTGAAATACTAAGCAAAAATGATACGTAGATGGATTTATAATGCGTATGAAGATATAATTTGTATACAAAAAAAAGTGTACTAGATTAGGATTATGAAATAGTTATCAAATTTTGGAAATGATGTTTTTGAAGTCACAGACACTACTGTGGACCTTGGGACACTACCATCAATGTTAATATCTATATTGTGATGTTATTATCCAATACAAAATATGTGATAAATTATGATGTGTCAAAATTCATTGTTATAAGTTTTGTTTCACTTTTCTTCTGATGTATTTAGATTTAGAACACAAGATGCATATATCTTCTTATGGATCAAACCCTAGCTCTTCACCCTTATTCACCCTTGGGATGTGTTTGCAAAAAATGGGTTAGTGGGCTTCTGGTGTCAATCTAACCTAAAATACCCCTATATAAATGAGAATTTCCTATATATCCAATACTCCAAGGAGGGCCTCAAGCTTATGGGTTTTTCCCCTATATGTGGGAGTATGTGTGAATAATGGTATAATATGCTATATGTTGATGCATACTATGGTATATATTTTAACTTGACAAATACTACTTTTTGAGTACTCTTTGAATGCTTTAAACCTTTTTTATGACTACTCCTATGATTGATAAATAAATAATGATGAATATAAGCAGATTAACTCAATTGTGTGATTGATTTTATGAGCCATAGTAGGTTCTTGCTTGGTATTTTCTAAATTAATAATGAGTAGGATTAGATTTGTATTTATACCACATCTTTTGAATATATCTCATTGTAGGGTTTAATAAGACATATAGGCTAACCCATAGGTTTCAATAACTTGTAATTAGGATGACCTCAAGTGATTGGACACTAGATAAAGATCTAGACACTAGCATTAACTCTAGTGTCCCTCTATGGCTAGTAGTATCTAAAAGGCTAGAAAATAAATATGAATCTATAACTGATAGTGAAGGATATATATCAAGTTTTAATATATATAGTGTAAAACTTGTCTAGTTTATAATAATGATATGGGTCAGACTATAAGATAAGTAATTAGGTACGATGAGATGGCAAATGTGAGCCTTTTAGCAACAAGAAGGTCTAGAACTAAAGGGTAGAGCCTTGATTGGTATTTGTTAAATGTACAAGACTAAGATGCTATAAATATTTAGTTTTAGTATCTAAATTAACCCCCCATCCCTTTAATCTAATAATGCATAAGGATGAAATTTTAGGTTAAAGAAAAGAAATGTGCATCTAGGTGTGTACAATACACCTTGCCTTTGCATGAGCCCACTTTGAGTGTTTTTATAGTATATGACATGTAAACAAGATCATGTTATAGTATAAATCAATGCATATAATCATAAATTTTAAATAATTTAAATGTTTGAAAAGAAAGAGATCACAGAAGGAATACACCCATGTGTCGATGCAACCATGTTTCCCCTTGGTAATTTGACTTGCTAAAGATGCTTCCTTATGAAGCATTGACGCTGAGAGAGCTTCAGACCTAAACCTTGGAAATATAAAGAGGGATATTATAATATATTATACCCCAAATATAGTGTAGGGATGAGTTGTGGCATGACCATAAAATTCACTAAATCTCAATTTCATAACTCAAGTGTGAATATACATAATTTGGTGAGGGTGAGTGATTTAATAAAATCATCTTATAAATCTAGTGAGGTTGGGTGATTTAATCAACCCAACCTATAAATATGGTGAGGGAGAATGTTTTAATAAATTCAACCTATAAAGAAAACAAGCTATTAGAGATAAAAAAATGTTTGATAATAATAATTCCTGGTGTTAAATGGTGATTCATAGTGGTAGTAATCTAGAGATATAATTGGGTAAATTTTAAATTTTTTAGTGCACTATCATGTCATATGAACCTCTAATATGTATCAAATTGAAGTATATGTATCACAAAATTTGAAAAATATGTTTTTAAAAAGTAGTGTGATGTATAGGATTCTAACGTACATGTATATCTGGATCATGTAATATTATTAGAGATTGTGCTAGTATGGAATTCATGTATTTTTTACATGCCCCTAATGAGATTTCAAAATACTGAGAACTGAGTAAGTGTGTAGGTCATGTATTTATAACATATTCCCATTAAAATATAGAAATTGTGTAAATATGGAGGTCAGGATTTTTATAAAATGCCCCAAATAGTATGCTCTCCCTTGCCAACCCTTTTTAGGTGAGGCAAATGTTATCTATCTAATTGTCACCCTTAGGAAGGTTTTTAAAACCATACTAACTAGATGATATCATGGAATCATTCCTAGGCTATGGGTGGCCTAATTAGAGAAATGAATATCTAAATTGGGCTAGCTACCTTGATGTTTGACCCAAAAATAAAATTATTCTAATACACTTGCAAGGAAAAGGGATATAAAATAGCTAAAACTAGTAAGAAAACATGGAGGTGATACACCAAATATAGTGTCCTCTACTTGAAAATGTTTACACTATGAAATGATAAGTTTACAATTTGATTTTTATAGCTTCAAGACATATCTTACCACATAATTATTTATATATGAAGGCTATGGATATTACAATAGCTAAGGTGATGAGTCTAGAGGTTTAAAAGCAAGAACTAATGACATTTAAACACTTAAACTCAACAAATCATGTGATACACTTCATAAGACATGTGGAAATATGAATAACTCACATAGAGGCATGAAAGAGATGGAAAAATGCAAGGAATTAATATCACTATCACAAAACATTCATCAATCATTCATTCAAAATCACTATATATAAGAAGAAGATAGTAGATTTCAGCTTGAATTGATTGGTAGGGCTTTTCCATAACCACTTAGATGATACATTAAATGCATTTCAAGTCCTAATTTATAGAATAATTGAAGGGAGAGAGAAGGATAGGACATAATGAGAACTCATGAACCTTTATTCATCATCCAATAAGTTACAAAACATAAATAAAATAACACCAAGCTTGCTAGGAAAATATTGTCATCTTATTTCTTAGCCTTCTAGAACATGTGTTGATGAAAATATTCATGAAGAGTGGCATAGGAGGCCATCTTAGAAATTTTTATGCCTTATTGAGTATAACTCCTTCTCATGGAGTTACCTATCTAATTATTTGGGGAAGTTATAAGTTATTCAATTGACACTTGGCACACTTTGAAGATCCTCTCCCCTAACCCCTATCTCTTACAATACTTCTTCTACATGCGAGATCTAAATTTGAACTTCATGGCTGATTCTCATACTCTCTCTTGTTTTGAAAGTCTAAATTTTTCAAGTAAAGTATAATTTTGTCTCCACCATGATTTTTTACTTCAAGGAAGGTATTTTATTGGTCCATACAGGGCTTATATGAGCCTTAGTGATCAACTTGTAATTTAGTCTTCATGCTTATAATGTAAAAAAAGTTGCATGAGATATTCATGCCTAAAATATACAAATGAACTCAAGGTTCAGGAATGGATTTATTTTCTATTTCATGATTTCTCAAAACTTTCATAGATGCAATTATATTCTTACTAATGTGCTTAGAAAATTGTTTATCTCTAAAACCTTGTAACCAGTCTGCAACCTTCTTTTCTTCAGGCCATATTGGTCATCTTTATTCATTAAGACCTATTTGACCACTTTTATCCTACATTATGACTATTTAATCTTCTAAAATTAATTTAATAGGATCATAAAACCTCTATGTTTGCTTAAAGAACCTTTGTAACTGATTAAGAGGGATTGTTTAGCTTAAAACTTTGAAAATAAGCTCAAGAAGCAACTTTTTAAGACATTTTTCGTACATATTTAGCTCACATAAGTAAGTAATTTGATTTTTTACATGACCTAAGGACATAAAAATGTCACTTATATCATCTTAATGACAAACCATTGCATTTGAGGTCATTTGAAGAGCAAACATAGTCATCGGGTATTTAACATGGTTTTAAAAGCTTTTAAGATGTCTTTCTTTCTTAACAATTGTTCATAAAGTTGAGGGCATAAAATTATGAACAAATGATACATTTTTGAATTAGGGTAACCTTATGAACATCCTTGAGAGGCATTTGGTCCCATGCAAAAATTTGATGTTCTTATGAGCACTCTCAATTACCCTTCTTGACTGTGTAAACTTGTTTCAAGAGGTCGATAGGAGGTTTTAACCAAAGTTTATCATAAAATTACTTGTTCTTGCTTGGTAATATTTTGGTGAGGTTTTAAACATATAAATAAAATTTTACTAATAATTTTACAAGTATATTGACCCCTCAACAATCTCAAAACCTATTTTAACCCATAATGAGGGTTTATAGGTACGTTTGATGTTTTGACCCTAATTACCTATTTATTGATGTTTTTATCACTTTAAAAGGTTTAAAAATAATATTAAAACCTTATTTAGGATCATCATTTCCCAATAAAAACCTCATCCTCTTCAACCAATTATAAAATTCATACCTTCCATGCCTTTTGTAGGTAACATGTAGGTCTTCATTTAGGCCTATTAACCTGTTAGACCTTGGGAATGATTAAACCTATGTGGTTTTGGTATTTAAGTGATTTTGGTAAGAATTAGATAAATAATTAATGTCTATTTTGTCTTATAAAAAATTTCTTAACACTTCCTTTCCATCATAAGCACACCCTTTTTCTCATCTGCCTACAGTAAGCCTGTAAGTGAACATTTGGATTTCTTAACTGTTAGACTCACTAAATTGAGCTCTTTTAGATGGTCTATATTTATTTATGATGATATAATATTGGTAGAAACCTTAATCATCTTATATTAGACCATTGACACTTATTGGTCACCATATAACATCACAAAATTAGTCTCTTCTTTGTTTGGGCTTATGATAGACTTGTAGGTGTTTTAGGCCTAGTACTTGTTAGGGTCCAAGAATAGATTTAAGTGATTTTGGTAATAATTATAGAAATAAATGATGTATATTTTACCTTATAAATAATTTATTCTTTTATATAAAAACTTTCTTAACACTTCTTTTCCATCATAAGCACACCCTTTCTCTCATCTTCCTACAACAACCCTGTAAGTGAATATTTGTATTTCTTGACCGTTAGACTCACTAAACTAAGATATTTTAGCTCGTATATATTTATTTATTATGATATAATATTATTAGACACCTTAATAATCTTATCTCAGACCATTGACCCTTATTGTTCACCATCTAACATCACAAAATTAGTCTCTTCTTCATTTAGGCTTATGACAGGCCTATAGGTGTTTTAGGCCTAGTAATTTTTAGGGTCCAAGAATAGATTTTATCCTTAATATTTATACTTATTACAACCTACATATAACTTGTAAATTATTACCCATGGATATCACTCTTTTTTTTCTCCTCAAACTATCATGTTTCATGCAAGATTTGCTTCGTTTGATTAAGAATGTGGACCTACAAGTCTACAAATTTGTAGGCCTACATTCTTCTCAATTTAGGCCATTGAAAATGTTTTTATTAGTTATATAATCCCTTTAGTCTTGTAATTTAACCTTTATACCAGTTTAAAAGATCAAATACCTCCTCTAAATCTCTCAACTGCCTTCACACATCTGATTTTGTTTGTAGACACTAGATCAATGATCCTAGGGCAGTGGCCTATAGGTTCACTTTGAGAATGAATCTAGGAGTTTTTTCCTTTGATGTATAATATATAAGAGTCTCATATATCTACCTTTAGTTTAATAAAACTATATATCATGTGTACTAACACTCAAAATCTCAAAAGAGTTTGCTCATGAGCCCATCTCTCATATTCTTGAAGACTGTAGGTGCACATTTTGGCCTGTACATACACTAAATGGATGATTAAAATTAATTTAGGGAATATTTAATTGAAATCTGTCTTGTTTTATCTCAATAATACCACTCACATCTCTTACATTTATCACAAAACTTATAGTCTCTCTAAATCATACCATACAAGCTTGCATATTGACATTTGAGGATTATACCTTTAATTTAGTGTAAGAAAGACATCTTAGAAATAAATATAGGATTGAATGAGGATATAGGATATGTGAGAGACTATTATAGGTTTATTAAATAATATTTTAGGTAATAAACATTCAAATCAAATAAAACCATGATTGTATCCATTCCATATAGGTCTGTAACCTGTCATAGATGGAGATTTTTGCCTTTTTTACTTACACATGAAAAACCAATGCTAAAAAATGGTGTTAAAATAATAGTGGCATCTTAAAAGACATAATTTTTTTTTTAATTTATAAATTAGCTCAAATATGTATTCAAATATAAGGACACTAAGATGATGGGTTTTTAAGAGCACTAAACTTCTTAGTGATTGTTCATAGAGCATAACCATTCAAACCTAGAACTAATGCTTGAAATTTCAAGGGAACAATGGAACCTAAAAACCAAAAAGTGAATTGGAGAAAACTCTCTCTCCTTTATATACCATACACAAACCAATTGGCCTCTTGAGGCTGTTAAGAAACTTGAAGGAGAATAGAATGCCTTGTCTGGTTCTGGAACTCCATATTTTCCATGGATTTGGGTTGGAAGACCTTTATGACCTTGTTTTATTTAATAATCTACGTATTTTACCTTCTGAAATTGTTAGAGATGATGAACCAAATAATCATGAAGCTTTCCCTTGCCCATATAGAGGTGAAACAACATGACAAAATGTTTCCCATATTATTTTACCTTGAAAAATTCTCATTATCTCATATTTAAATGTTATAAAATAATGTTTTGGTGGTTATAAAGAGTTTCCAACATTGGAAAAGTAGTGTTAAGAAATTTTGGAGAATATGTATGGTCAAGTACATATGTCATGACATCACACAAATGTTAAATGATGTAGAAGACCCCTATCCAATGATATAAACTTTTAAATTTAATATTTTTGTAGTAAGTCTCATATTACACTGGAGTATATCACATGAATAAGACAAGAGAATTACCTTAATGTTTATAAAACTACCTTAATTTATCCAAATTTCTTGAAAATGCAATTTAATCAACTTGATGGTTCTACTCCTTGGTCTATTTGATTAGCTTAGCACACATTTCTCATTGGGAAATCACTATTATTCTTTGGTCATGGTTGAATATTGATCTTTACTTCACACACAAACCTTAACTTTGTCAAAATTACCTTAATATATGCTAAACACATGAAGAAGACTACATTGAATGACCATTGATGACATGACAAAGTGATCTGACCATGTTTTCAACTAGACCATCCTAGAAGGCTTTGTAAGATGCCATGGCTGACACAACACCTATCATATTTATACCAACCATGACCAATAAAATATCTTTATGATATATATCAACAAATTTAAGATCATGTACATCAAATTTTTGAATGATACTCATCAATGGCGGCCAATTTTGTCAAAGAAATAAAATTTGGTAGTTACCTTAGCTCAAAATGATAAGATAACTATATAATCTATGTATGAATCATGTAGTATATAGTAATAACATGTTTAAGTATATATATAAATTAATCTCATAGTATATGATCACATCTAGACCTAAGATGCATGCTATTTATCATGTAAACATCTAGAGAGTAACAATACAAATTTAGAAAATAATCAAGCACAAACACAAGAATACTCAATGTAATTCAAAGAATGGTTTGGGGAGACCTCATATAAGGGGCATGTTATAATTCCACACAATTTAAATGAAATGAAATATTCAAATTTATAATCAACATATAAAAATAACATAAAATGGCACAAAGGCCAACATGAAAGGAACACAATCAAATGTTCCACAATAAAGATAATAGAAAGCAATGAAATACACTCAAGAAAGTGAAAATGTAAAGAAATGAAGTATAAAGAACCATTATAAACATATCATACTAGCCCTTGCATATATGTGTTAGTGAAAAATGTCAAGTAACATAGCATATCAATTACACTATGAAAGATATGAGCAAGTATATAGACATGTGTAGGAACAAGTATATAAGCTCAAACATGATAATGTATAAATGATCATAAAGGATATGTAACCTGTATGAATCATTATCAATGAAGCATATGCCCCCAACATACTATATATTATGGGTAGAGGAGATGTCCAACATCTATATGTTTATATATCATGTGTTTGTGGTATACCTGTATCACACTCAAGGATGAATCAAATATGTATGTTTATATAAATGGAATGATACACTATCTACTAACATGAAGCAAAAAATGTAGGTGTATGTAAGTAAAACTAGACAGACCTATAAATTAACCTACTCAATAATATTTAAGCTTAGAGAATATAATCAACTAACATTGTTCTCTTGGCAATACATTTATATCAAGGTCATGACCAATAATGGATCCTTTAAACCTACATGAAGGGATATGTTATAACATAATTGCAAATGAGAGGTTTCTAAGGCCTCTAGTCAAAAGTTATTTTATGATAACCCTATCTAGGTCTTATTATATTAATAATAATAAGCAAGCTAATCTAGTAAATGAATATGCAAGCTAATGTAGTGCTCACTAAATCTTGTGGCACAAATCAGGAAGATAGTAAACATGCAAAGACATTTCTATCTAATATAACATAAAAATGATCTAAATAAGGAGAGATAAAATTCAATCCATTAGTTCTACAACATCTACTTATATAAATATGAAGGGATAGGAATACACTTACCTTATTGAAGTGAACCTGATGTGCCTCAATCTCTCCCTTGGATAATGGTGCTTTGCAATGTGGGATTATAAGGATCACAAGGACAAATAAACTCTAGGCTATAAGACTTTTCCTATGCATCCAATACCTCCAAGAGATAAGTTCTACTTATCCAAGGTAAAAACTTAAGCAATGAAACCTCCTATTAATTATATAAGTAGATTTACGATAAGTGATGATGCACAATTGAAATATCCTCTCTTTAGAAATGAAGTTAAGGGGGTATTTATATCCATAGATTAACCCTAAACCCTCTTGATAATTTAACTAACATAGTTATCCCAATCAATTTTTTTAGATAGGACATAGAGTCATTAGGTCTCTAACTATGTCTGCTTGGGTCAACAGAGTTCTATAACATGCACTAAATTCTGTAATGGGGCTGAATCGATTGACATAGTAGGAAAAGTAGTAAAAATGGGATTTTTATTAGGTAAGATCTATTTTGGGTGGTGAGTTTCTTAGGGATGTGTATAAGCAGGGTTTTAATACTTAGGGAATTAGATATGAGTATCTTGAATTATTTTTAGGTGATGGTATAGGGTCCAACAATCCTTTGAAGTACAAAAAGTTTTCCAACCACTTTCTTAGTGTACCCTTTAAGGCATGCACTAAAAGAGATTGAAATTTGATAGGTTCTTATAAAATAGAAAACATAAATAGTTGATAAAGTTTAAAAATATTGTGTGTATACATATGACCCACTCAAACCTCATCACGTGTCATGAATTTGTAACATGGGATGGTGCTTCAAGAAATAACATAACAACCCACAATGTTGAGTTAATAAATTTCAATAAAAATCATAAATTGAAATGATAAAAAAAAAAGTATCATATACGTACCTTGATTTATCTTTATCACTAAATGGTTGTCTATTATATTTATAATCTTAATCATGGAGTGTGCATTAATTTCTTTGGATAAACCCTAAGGATACAAAACTAAAAAACAAAAACAAACAAACGTAGGAAAATAAACATAACTAAACTTTGCATAACTAAATAAATCACTTGGTTGATTGATAAGATAGGGTGATAAATGCTAAGTTAGGATCAAGGATAATTGAGAGAAAATTAGTTGACTAAAAAATCAAATGATACTAAATGACCTAAAAAATCAAGCAAAATGTGCCTTAAGCAAGAAAAGTAACAAACCAGATCAAACCAAGGACATGTGAAAGTGAAATAACAAATCTAACATTAATGTAAAAGAACTAAAAAACCATAATTAAATAAATATGAAAAGGAAATATAAAGTAAAAAAAACATTACTGAGTGAGAAGTAACAATCCAAACTTACTAAAAAATGGGAAAACTAAAATAGAGAAATGAAATAAGTTTATCCACAAAAAAGAGTGATAAATATTTTTTCAATTTTTTTAAAGGAAATTGAGGAAATACAAGAAGGATAAAGCAATGGTGTAAGGAAGTGATGCATAGTCACTCAAAAATATAGTTTTATTTTTAAGATATATTGAACTAAAACAAAGATATTAGTAGCACATTTTTAAGAAGAGATGAAGAAGAAAGAATATAAAAGTTGAGAAATAGATTTAGAAACAAACTTTCCTATCAAGAGGGGAAATGAAATGGGTGGTGGGGGAAATATAGGTGGTACCAAGGTAGAAAATATTTATCAAAATCAAGACACTCAAATTAATTTGGGAAAAAAAGAGGACATTCAACATTAATGAATCGAGATAACTTACTGAAGCCATACAAATTCGGGTTATCTAGTAAACTATAAATAACACCCCATGAAGGATGTATGTATTTAAATTAAAATGGATCTACCTTCCCAAAACATGTTCCCCATTCCTCAAGATTGCTTATAGAGTCATCAATCTACTTCAAATATTGGGTACTTGTGTGAGAAAGTAGGTAGTACTATAAAGAATTTTGAAATATTCTATCCCAGTCTACTAGATTACTGCACCCTAATAGACGTCAACTTTGGCATGAAGTTAATTGTGGAGTTTGATATTTGACTAGAATAGAAGGTGTGCTTAGTAATCATTATTTTGGTGTGATTTTTAATTTTGATTTATAGTTGCCTTTTATTTTAAATTATTTGGATTTTAACTTATTTATGGTTTTTTCTATTCCTCCTCCATATGGATTTGAAAAACCAACATGGGTGTTAAAAATGACTAACACTAGAAAACTTGGACTTGGTAGCTAAAGAAAAAACTTAGAGAGCATGGTATATATGATTATTAAACTTGCATGTTAAATAAGAATGCTATCTTGAAACTAACCTTGGTTTGCCTAAATTGGAATGAAAATAAGGGAGACAAGGAGAATGTATATGAAATGATTGAGGAACCCCAAATCATAAAAATGTGAAAATGTGAAAAAGATATAATGACAAATATGAATCTATAGCATAATAAATGATGTAAGTGTAGGGAAACATGCATAAATATATTTGCCATAAAGAAAACAAAATTAATTTCTAGAGTACAAGATCATGATTCTTAACCATTACCTTAATTTCTAAGAAAAACACTACAATTTAAAGAGAGTTTTGAAAAATTTATAGATTATATGAAAATATCTTGGTCCGATCCAAGGTATTACATTACAACTCATAAAAGATAAACCAAAGTAGGTGAAAAATATTAAAATGTTATTGTGAGGAAGGCCTGGTCCTATCAAAAGTCTTATACTGTAACTCACAAAAGAAATGGAAAATAAAGAATGAAAATAGACTTGTAAAATGACAAATTCATGATAAAAAAGAAAATGTTAAGATTGGAATATGAAATAGAATATATTCATGAGGATGGTCAGGTCCTATCTGTAATCTTACAATGAAACTCATGAGTTAAATGAAAGTAATAAAGATAGACTAAAATACCAATGATAGGGGTTAAAGATATTGAATATAATATACTATTGTAAATTTAGAGATCATTGGAGGAAACATGAAAAAAGTGTTAGTATTTATAGTATACAAAATTATGAAAAGAAAGTAAATATTTAAGCAAAATATTTATTTAAAAATTAAGCATTAGTGGGTTCTTTGAAAATGTGTCTTTTATTAGTTTGTAATATGTAAGTACTAGGACCAAAGATGTCTTTTACTAAGGACCCCACCATTTTTGGGCATATTTTCCTTATTTTTCATGTGTATAATCTACTTTGTAGACTAAATCACCAACATTTAAATTTCATACTTTGACTTTTTTATTATTCTATTTAGTGATGTGAGTCTTGGATTGGTGATTATGTTATGAAGCATCCATACATTTCTCATCTAAGAAATCTAAAACATAAAGACACACTTCATGTAATTCCTCATTTGGGATTATACCATCAAGAGAGATACATAAATATGGGAGTTCAACCTCTAATGGTAAGAGTGATTCATACCCATATACTAATAAAAATGACATTTCCCTAATAGTAGTGCATATGCTAGTTCGGTAAGCCCAAAGTGTAGGATAGAGATGGTGGTGCCAAGCAGTACAATATTATTTAATATCCTTTTATAAGTTTTTATTCAAAATTATAATAATGAATTCTACTTGACCATTAAATTAAGGATGACAAGGTGTTGATAATTTATGTGTAATTTTTATTTTTGTATATAATTTTTTCATATCTTTATTTTTGAAGTTGCCACCATTATTAGAAATGATGGTGTGAGGAAATCCAAAATGACAGATAATTTGATTGGGAATAAATTTGGAAATTGTTATATCAGTGAAATTAACAAGAGTCATGGATTCTAACCATTTTTAAAAATATTCAATGGTGGTTATAATGAATACATGGCCATCTTGTGATCTAGGCAATTTGCTAATGAGATCTAATCCCCATATAGAGAATGGCCAAGGAGACTCCATTGTTTGGAGTTCATCCAGAGAAGAGTATATTAAATCATCATGAAGTTGACAAGAATTACACTTTGTAGTAAAATTAATGGCATTTTTTTAAAGAGTAAGCCAAAATTAATCCATACTCAAGTATTTATAGGCTATAGTGTGACTGCTATAATGGCCATCATAAATTACCCTATGTGCTTATTCTAGGAGAGTATGAACTTCTTGCATTACATAATGTAATAGGTTCCTTATACATTATAATAGTAAATGGTGTTGTATTGAAGTACATATTTGAATGATTATTTTTGAATTCAAGTCTTTTCATGATAATCTATTTCTAGAGGGTAATTTTGGTGTTCGATGAATTGAATTATGTTTTTATACCATGGGCTTTATTGAATAGTAACAACCTCAATGTGACAAATTAGAGAATCATTTTTATTTTGTAAACAAAAAGGTAATTTTATAATTTGAATAAGAAATTAAGAATCATGAAGTACTTGATGAGGGTGAAATAAAGATTTTGATGAAGCAAGAAAATAAACTATAGCATTTTGATATCTTGAAACTGGTTCAATGGTAAAAGAGGCAAATTATTTGGCAAGTGTAGTATAAATTTGATGATATGTGATTAATTTTTCACTTTTGAATTGATAATATCCACTAACTTAATGGTATATAAGTTGTGATTCACCTAAATCATGTAAATATGGGATGTATAAATCAATTACAACTTGGATGCCTAATATTAGAGATTCATATTCAACCATGTTATTGTTGACATCAAAAGTTAATTAAAATGATAAAGGTATAATTTTACCATGTGAGTTGGTTAAGATACAACCTATCCCAGCTCTTTGAAGGAATTTTGTGCCATAAAAGTTAATTGTCCAAGTACCTTCATGCAATTTAATTGTAAATTCTAGTAATTATTTGATGACTACTTTAGTTTTATAGGTATAAAGAGTGAGGTCAGTTTCTTCTTGGTTATTTGCTTCTAGATTAATAGTGAAATTATGAAATTAATAGGAATTTTAGAAAAATTAATTTTTTAAGATCTTTAATATAAAGATTTTTTTTCATCGGGGAGATTATATTGAAAGTGGTTTGTATCTAGAAAGGAAGCAATGACAAGTTGGTCTACGATGAATTATCCTTTGACATATTTTTATGTAACAATTCGAAGGTGATATTACATCAATAGGACCATCCATTTTCCAATTCTATCTCTAGGTAGGAAAGATTTGGATAAAAAAGTATGAAATAGATCATAATGGACAATGACATTACTAGTTTGATAAAGCATATAATGATGGATCTTTTAAACTATGAAATAGATAATAAGGTAATCATGTTATACTTTGGTATAACATTTTTCATAATTGATTAAACCTCTACTAATATAGTAAATAACATATTCTCTACTAGTATAGTCTTGTTGGGAAAGCATTACCCCAACTTATATGGGGGTAGAGGATGCATGTAGAATTAATGGATAATCATTTGAATGTGGATGACGTGTGAGAGGATGAAGTAAAGATTATTTCATACTATTAAATGATTTTTGGTATGAATCTGTCAATTATAGAGCATTACCATTTTTAAGAAGAGAATTGAAAGAGTAAATATGGTAAGCCATTTCTGGAAAAAACTAGTGAATTACCCCAAGGTATGTTCATATGTTAGGAATAGAGCGAGGAATATGCATGTTGGTGATATATTTGAATTTAGTAGGATCAACATCAATGCCTCAAAGGGAAACTAGAAGGCCTATAAGTTTACCACATATCACTTCAAATACACATTTAAATGGATTAAGTTTGACTTTATATTTAATGAGTCGATCAAAGATGATAGCTAAATCATGAAGGTGTGTTTTATGAATTTTAGATTTGGCAATGTGGTCATCCACATAAGTTTCAACAATTTTGTGAATAATATCATGAAAAATATGGGTCATTACACATTGATAGGTGGATCCATCATTTTTGAGATTGAAAAGCATTTTAATGTAACAATAGGTGCCTAATTTTATGGAAAATGTTGTTTTATGTTGATCTTTGAGAGCAATGTGAATTTGGTTACATCTTGAGAAACTATCCATGAGTGATAACGTTTCATACCCAACAATAGAATCAATGATGACATCTATTGAAGGTAGGGTAAATTTTTATTTTGGACATGATAAATTTAAATTATGAATGCCAATGGATATATGAATAACCATTGTGACTTTTTAACAAATAAGAATAATGTTTGAGACCCATTCCAAGTAGTCCAAAATTTTAAAGAATTTAGAGTCCAAATTTTTAATGATTTCTTTGTGACATAAAGTATAAATCTTAGGGGGGAAATTTTTTTGCTTTTGTCTAATGGGTTTAGCATATTGATAAGTGATTATGTTATGAATAACTATGTTATTATCAATTCCTATAATATATTCATATGACCAAGAAAATGATTCAAGATATTTGTCAAATAATAGACTAAAGTTATCATGCTCTTCATGAGTGAGCTCTTTAAAATGGTAATAGGTCAAGGACATGTTAGTGTAATGTATTCTATTTTTGTAGTTTCTTTGATGAGAATAACATTTACATATTGGAAATGGTATGGATCATGAGGGAGGGAATAAATAGGATGTGTTTTAGGATCCACACTAGCAATGAAATTGTTAAAAATGAAACTTTTACTTAAATTTACCAAGTTTATGATGTTGGCATGGAAGTTGAGGTTCTCTAGCATGGAGGATCTCAAGTATAGCTTCATCATTAGGAAGTGTTGGTAAGGGTTCATAATATTCGACATCCACTTCTAGATCAATGATTTTATTACCATTTATATCATATTTAGAATGTATTTGTCTTAATTTAGTGGATTTAGCATCTAAGGTAATTTTAGGTGTATTAATAGGTATAGATTTTATATTGGAGAGACTTGGTTGAGTAAAGTCAATCAGATTCATAATGTTTATATTAGTTTGTTCAATAGATGAAGTTTTAGTTGTATTGAGTTGTATAACCTTAGTGGTAATGATGAAATCATAAGAAGGAAGAAGAATGTTTATTTTTTGGATAATAGGTTGTATTATATTAGTTTGCATAGAAAGTTCAGAGGATTCCTAAGTCAAAATTTATTCAATTACCCATGGGGTGTCTAATAATGGTGGATTAATATAAGGCACATAACCTTTAGGTTTTGATCCACTATTAGATGATATATGAATGACATGGACATCATGATTGAAGGCATGCATTTTTTATAATGTCTTTTGATAATGTTATACATCTAAATCTCATGATTGGGCATGGGACATGATATAATTATCATCATAAGTGTGAGAAATAGTGCATGCATCTATTTACATGGGAGAATCAGTAGTTAAAACACCTAAGTTGATAATTTTTTGAGGAGAAATGGTTAAAGGATAATGAAATAATTTATCCACTCCATGCTCATTACTTGTAAAGTAATCTTATGTGTATGGAGATTCATATACATTACATGGAAGTGGATTATTAGTAGTATCATCAATTAAATTAATGGTGTAATCACATGGAAGTAAAGAAGAAGGAATCCATTATGAGATATAAGGAGGTATTCTAGTGGTATTATAACTCTTTTGTAATTCATTTGGTCTATCATCATCTAAATTGGTGAGAGTAACATGTAAATCAAGATTCATGTTAAGAAATTAAGGGAGATGTGCACTATTGATGTGGGAAATAATTTGAATGTGATATTGAGATTTAGGATTCGGTAGTTTTATACTCCATGGATTAGGATTAGATTCATGTTTGTAACAGTTTCAATTTTGAGTGAATTTGATACATTAACTACCTGAAGAGGCAGTAACCCACATACAATGTGCCCATGGGTGACCAAGGAGCATGTTTTAAGATAATGGTAGATCAAGAACCATGAGCTTAGTGAGAATTATATTATGTCTGATAGTAAGTGGGATTCAAATGCAACCAAGTGGTTTTTTATTGGTTTTATCAAATCCTCTACACATGAGACATTTGTTTAAGATTTTCTTTGGTCTATCCAATTAGTTGAATTAACCAAAAGAGGAAACATTAATATTTTATCCTTCATATACTAAGACTTTTCGAATAAGGGCATAATTTATTATAATTTAAATAAAGAGGGGTGGATCATCAACTCAAAACTAATTTCATAATTAATCATATCCTATTCAATAAATTATATGGATGATTTAGAGAATTTGAAAATGTTTCAATTGTATGAACTTATGTAAGTGAAGGAATGTTAGAAGGGATTTCAAAATCAAGTGATGGTTGTTCTTCAAATTTTTGTAAATATTGAATAATGAATTTGTGATGATATGGAGAATTAATAACTAACTCCATAAGGGGAATTTGACAAGGCATTAAATTAAGTTCTTACAAAAAATTCCAATGTGATTTAGAGGATGAAGAACCAACATGAGGTTTATAAGGTATAATGTTTTTTGTAAGAATGGGATAACTAGGTTGGAGTTCTATTTTTGGAAGTGTTTCCTCATTTCATTAAAAATATGTGGGTGTAGTAGTTGTGGTATATTTAAATAGTTGTTTCTCAATGGAAGGTTTCTTAGGTTTAATGGCATGGTCTTTGTGAGTAGGTTTTCATCTATAATTAACTTTCACCACATTCACATATTGAGAATTGGTATAATAGTGATCATAATTAACATCAATTGCACAAATATTATCATTTAAATTTTGTGTGTTAGAGGTAAAAGAATTTTTTTTAGGTTTGGAAGATATGGTATTAGTAAATAATGTTTCTTTTGGGATGCTTTAATATAATAATGATGATGTAATTTGATCATTGCATCATGGTAAAATGTATCTCCTAACATAAAAGACATTTTTTTTTTGATAATCCCATGACATGTTTCATGAGAATGTCCCACATAATCATGAAACCAACAAAATTTATTAGGCTCATACCATGAAGGTGTGGCAACATTATAGGTGAAGGGTTTAAATGGAGATAATAACTACTTCATTTGTAGTATCATTAATGGTGGGTGGGAAGCAAGTTGATTATTTGCTTTGACTACTCATAGTTTCATTTGAGTAGTACTTTTAATTGCATGTTGAGTTTTTGGAAAGATTGCTTGGTTAATCTATGAACTAGCTCAAACTGTTTCATAAGGAAATATTATCTTTTAGCTTGATCAAATGCTTTGTTTAAAGTTTGTGGAGAATTTTTTTGGACCTTATACTAAAGTGAACGTGTTAAAGTAGTGATATATAATTTAAAGAGATTATAATCATTCATGTTATGATATAATTTATGAGCTAATGATTTCCATCATTTTATGCAATCATGAGCTGATATAGAGGCTAATTAATTAGCATTGATAAAATTACTAAATTTTTTTATGGAAGATCATTTTGTTGAAATTTCTTGACTAAAGCATTAACCAAATATTATAATTTTGTGATAGAATGTTGAAGCAATTAATTATACCATTATAAAACATCACCTATAAATGTTTTGACTAGAAGTTTGGTAGTAGCAAAGGTATTTATTTGGCTCCATTCCTTGTAGAAGAAATGTTTCCAATATCAATGGATATAATGAAAGGAGCTAAAGGTTCATTTTGGATATTTTAGAGCATATTATTATGCATAAGGGGTTATAGAATAATATTCCCATTTGTATCTCTAAGAGGAGGAGAAATAAATTTTTGATTATTTTGAGGTAATATTAGAGGATGTTGATTAGTCATTTATAATAAATGATGTTGCATTTTAATCATTTGAGAGGTGTTTTCCATTTGCATAACATTCATTTATTGGACTATCTATGAAATAATTTGAGTAGTATCAATTTATGTATTTTGATTATTAGTGTTTAAAAGTGAAATATTAGAATTGTTAAGAGTAAGAATGTTAGTTTTGGTAGGAGGAACATTCCCATTATTAGGAATATGGATGTTAAATATTGGAGGATTCCCTATAGGATTATTCGTTAAGCTTATATCGATTAATCCAATGGTGTAGTAAGGTAGTTTAGATAAGGTGGTATCTTGAGAAGTTTAAAATGGATTAGAACCATTTAAATAATCACTTTGAGTGATTTGAATCATGATAAAATCGATACATGAAGGACAAGAAAAAGTGCACCATGTGTAAGATGCATAAACAAGGTAAAAAGAAAGTGAAGAATGTGAAAGATGTGTTTAAGGAGGAAAATTATGAGAATAAAACTAAGTTGACCAGATATTGTATGAGATCACACAAATGAAAGTTAGGTATGAAAAATTAATTTGTCATCCAAGTAATATGTAGTCATATAGGTCAATGCATTTTTGGATAGGCAAGTGACAAGACAAAAGGTGAACTATGTTAGCCAATTAGTACATAGTTGAGTAGGTCAATGTAGTAGTTTGTTGAGTTGCATAAGGTCAAACAATATGAGACATAACTAAATCATCTAATAGGTACACAGTCAAATAAATAAATGTAGTTAGGAAGAAATAAAAATAGGATAATCTATAAAATATTAGGTCAAGCTAGTTGATTGAGTTATATAGGTAAGAAAGGTAGAACAATCTACATTAGACTACATCGAGCTAGTCAACTAAGTTCTACAGGAAAGAAAGACAGAATAATTTGTAGTAGAATACATTGATCTATTCAAATAAATTCTATAGGGAGGAAAGATAAAACAATCTATATTAGACTATGTCAAGTAGGTTAAATGATTTATGTAGGAAGGAAAATAGAACAACTTATACTAGACCGAGTCAAGCTAGTTGACTAAGTTCTATAGGAAGGAAAAGAGAATAGTTTGCTATAGACTGAGTTGATCTAATTGACTAAGTTATATAAGAAGTAAAATACAATAGTTTGTAATAGACTGGGTTAAGTTAGTTTACTGAGTTCTATAATCTAGGAAAAATTTAAATGGTCTGAATATGGATGAACTAAGTACACAGGAAACTAGGTCGAACTGTTCGATCTAGTTGTAACACTCAACACAAATCTTGTATCAATGATGGATAATATAAGTATGCAATATAACATATAATAAAAAAATAATAAGTAATAATAATGAAATTTATAAACTAATTAATTATTCTAAAAGAAGACCAGGATGTCACACTAAAGGTTT
Source organism: Torreya grandis (assembly GCA_037957365.1). Lineage (NCBI taxonomy): Eukaryota > Viridiplantae > Streptophyta > Pinopsida > Cupressales > Taxaceae > Torreya > Torreya grandis. The sequence goes on from JARHVA010002544.1 coordinate 672,459, forward strand.
TGATTGAAAGTGTAGGCTTCCAAAGATATTTTCTTATCTATTGGATAGATTCCACCCAATATTTTTGAGCATTGAATATGAAGGAATTACTCTTCCCATCACCCATTAAAGCTAGTTTCAAGGGTAAGCTAGAAGTATCTTCTTTGTGATAACCACTAACTGATGTACTACACAAATAAATTGATAGTTGGATTCCTAAAGTTCAATAAAGAGGGAAATCATAAGCACTTCTAAAATACTATGAGATAGTGTAAATTAAAGATCAAGTTTAGCTATGTACTATGAATATGAAAATTAGGGAAATCCCCTCATACCACAATATCAATAAATGATATATAAGGACTTTAAAAAAAGTATTGATTAGCCTTTCATGATAGTAGTTAAGTAGTTTGAAAACTACTGATACATAGTTTCTATGGAAAACCAAACAAAGTGAAAAATAAGAGCAAAAATCAAAGTTTTGAAAGTTAATTTGTAGTTTTTAGAAAGTAAATAAATAGGTAACCAGCTAAAAATTAAAGTGAGTTTAATTATTATTAATGTAGGTTAATTCATTTTAGTTCAACTAGGAATAATAAATAAATAAAACAAGGTCGACCTGGCCGACCAAGTTGTACAAATCTAATAGAATAAAATCAAGATGATCAACTTAATCTATTGGAAGAAAATCCATAATGAACATAGTTGAGTAATCTAACCTTATTTTTCTATATAGAAATTAGATATAGAACTAAGTCCAGCTGGTCGACTTAGTTTAATTTAAAGGTTAAGTTTTATAGAACTAAGCCTTGGGATCCCCTCCTCTTGGTTCCCTCCAGGGGGTCCCCCCAAAGTAGTCTCCCTTATAGGTAAAAGGACATAAGCAAACTTGTATCATATTCCTTGGTGAAGCTACTGAAGGTCCTGGGAACCACACTCAAGCAAAGGTTTCTAAGGTAAAACAAAACATCCCGATGAAGAATCTTGAATATGCTGAAGACCCATAAGAGGGACTTTCCTCCTAAGTCTCTTTTTGGTTTCCTATTTTTTGGGCTCTCAGTTTAGTACTATAGTTTTTTTCTATTTTAGTTGTTTGACCTTTTTTGGCCTATTTAAACTTTTTTATTTCACTTTGGTGGTTCCAGGATCCCTATAAAACTTGGTTTTTACCATATCAAATAATTTTTTTTAGTAAAGATAGTACTAAAATTAAAATTTTAAAAAATAGAAGGAAAATATATTTATTTAAACTTTTCCAAAGATAAATTACTGATCTAGAAAGAGTTAATTTGGTAGATAATACAGAGTCAACCAAGTCGATGAAATAGTTTTCTTGAGAAAGTGAAATTATTATTTTAAACTATGTTGTTCAGGAGGAAATTTGAACTTACAAAGATAAAAGATAGAATATTCAGAAATAGTCAAGCCAATCAACTTAGTATAAATAAAACTAATAAATGATAATAAAAATAGAACTATGTCAATCTAATCAACCTAGTTTTTAAATAAAAAATGCAAAAAATAAAACAATTGAGTAGATCAATTCAGTTAAATGTTAAGGGTATAAAAATAATCCAGGTTGATTAGATTGATCTAGTTTTTTGATACTAGAAATTCCATGTGAAAATGGTTGAACATGGTCAACATGGTTGCTCAATTGGAAAACTTGTAAAAAGATACCCTAACTACGTTGATTGGGTCGACAAAGCTGTAAAAACCTACACACAAATCTGAACTAGGTTGATGGATTTGATGGGGTGTGATAACATTTTTACAGTGTGTTAAACTAAGTTGATAGAATCATTTGTATGTAAAAAAATTAAAAATTTATAAGGGTTAGATTCATGTCGGGTTCACTAGAATGTATTCAAGTGAAACTAGATAGATCTATAACATATCCCACTTAATAATATTCAATCTTAGATAAGGTAATCAACTAACAAGTCTACTTGGAAATACAATTATATCGAGGTCATGACTAGTATTGGATCCACTAAACCTACACTAAGGGATCTCTTATCACACACTGGCAAAGGTGAGGTTTATAAGGCCTCTAGTCAAATGCCATTTTATGATAACCTTAGCTAGGTCTTATGATTGTAGTAATAGTAATAAAGAAGCTAATCTACCAAATAACATGCAAACTAATCTAGTAAATGAATATTCAAGCTAATCTAGTGCTCACCAAATCTTGTGGCACAAATGGGAAATATAATAAAAATGCAAATATAATTCTATCTAATATAACATATAATTGATCTAAGAAACTAGATATACAATTCAATCCATTAGTTTCATATTTATTTATCAAAATATGAAGGGCTAAGAATATACTTACCTTGTTGAAGTAAACCCGTTCTACTTCCATCTCTCCCTTGGCGAATGGTTCTTTACAAGAGGCTATTGTGGGATTGTAAGGATCATAAGGATAGATTAGATCTAGGCTATAAGACTTCTCCTATGCATCCAAGACCTCCACAATACAAATACTACTCTTCAAGGTAAAAACCTAAGCAATGAAACCTCCTATTGATTGTTTAAGTAGATTTACAAGCAATAATGATGCAAAATTGAATGACGCTCTCTTTATAAATGAATTTAAGGGGGTATTTATAGCCATGGAATCACCTTAAATCCTCCCAATAATTTATCCAAGACAGTCAGCTTGGTCAACTTTGTTAGGTAGGGAATAAAGATGTTAGGTCTCAAACTATTTTAGCTTGGGCCAACAAAGTTATGTAATGTGCACTAAATCCCAAAATGGGGTCAACCTAGTTGACATATTAGGAAAAGAAGTAAAAAGGGGTGTTTTATTAGCTGGGAACTATTTTTGAAAGTGTATTAGTAGGGTTTCAATACTTAGGGAATTATAAAGGAGAAGATTGTATTGTTTTTAGGTGATGGTATAGGGGCCAACAATCTTACAAAGCACCAAAGGTCTAAAAATCCCTTTCTTAGTGCACCCCTTAAGGCAGACACTTAAAGGAATTAAGATTTGACATGTTCCTACAAGAGAGAAAACATTAGCAATTAATAATGTTTAAAAATATTATGTGAATACAATAGGTTCCAAGGATCTAGTAAATATGGGAATGCTGAATATTTCCTATAGTTTTGAATTATTTGATTTTTTTATTTTCTTGAATATTTAATTTTTTGGATTTTTGAAATATTTGATTTTTTGGTAGTTTTTAATTTTTATAAAACAAGTGATACCTGATTATCCAATATAAAAAATACTTATAAGGTGATCTATAATCATAATATGGTGAATCGTACTAGTGATACTATCAAGAATCACATGTAGGTGTCATATGTAGATTTGGAGAGTTAGAAATACTATGTGTATGCCTCATAGGAGTATGTGGTCATGAACTGGTAATAGAAAATATAATGGTTCATGGAACCCATAATTAAATTATCTTTATTTTATTTAGAGTAGTAGTAATTGGAACATGTTTAGTTGCTTTATGTAACTGGGTATGCTATGTAGGATTATATGAGGATTCTATGTAATCCAATGTATGCCATTGATGTAAATGTCTCTCAAGTATACGACACATTAGAAATGGGATTTTATCACTTACCTTTTTACAAATGATTAACCTTATTAGGTTTGATAAATATCTATTAGGGAATAAATTTCTCTAGTTCAATTGGATGTTCATATGGAATTTCAGAAACTATGACTACCCTATTAGAATGAATATATTTAATACACATATGTACTATGGAAGGTACTACATTGCTTTTATGTATCTAAGTTCATCCAAATAACATATCAAAGACTTATGTGTATGGTATAACTGAAAAGGTAGTAACCACATGTATTGGACTAGTGTAAAGGTAAGTCAATCTCACTAATAACATGTTGTGATGTTCCATTGAATGCTCTAACCATTTTGGTCAAATGGTATAAATCATCATGTATATATCCCAAATGTGTAAGTAACATCATGATACATATGTTTTCACTAACACCATTATCAAACATAACACTATGTTAGGTTGATGATCAATGTATGCTTGAATAAATAATGAATGAAGATCTGAGTCATCATGTACAATTTCATTATCATCAAAAGAAATATAGGGTCTATAAACCATAAGAGGTGTTATGCATGTATAGGTTCCAATAATCCCATATAATGGGTTCCCATAGTGTAGTGGAGGAATATGTGCATGATATGCCATTCGCACTATTGGCTCTTTCTTAAAATGATCTTGCAATGGATTATTAAATATCTTCTAGTTTTGATGGTCACCATGTTATGAACTTGAATCCTTTAACGGATTATGAAAGGTAATCTAATGGTTATCAATAAGGGCTTGTATATAATGTTTTAATGTATAATAATTGTTTATAAAATGCCCAAGGCCTTTGTGATAGTCACAATATGTATTATAATAATATAATTTTGGTAGAGGTCATCCTATATTAACCTCTATAGGAGGAAGTATATATATGATATGACATTCCACAATATTCTTAAGTTGGAAAGATGGAGACTCATGTAATTGTGTAAATTGTCTCTAAGGTGCATTTGATAAGATGAGGTGATTAGGTTGTTGTGACAATGCATTAGCTATTGTGGTTGTTTCCTTTTCATGATTTATAGGTTTTATCTTATAGCTTGGTTTGATATGAAACTTGGTATAAGATGTAGTTGATGTGTTTTTTACATACTTAAGATTGTTTAAGGAAAATAAGTTTAATTTATTGATCTCAGATTATATAGCATAAGCCATCAAAAGATTTGAGTTTCTTGAAAATAATAGAATCATGTAATGGGACAAACAAAATTTTCTTAAAGATGTCTAAAATATCTTTATCTACCATTGGATTTGTCATTTTGGATAACATTATTTTATACCCCAAGATATATTCATTAATAGTTTCATTGGTTCCTTGTTTGATCTTAGCAATTTACGCATATGACATATTTTTAAATGATGTTGATGGAGAAATGTGTTAAAAATTGATTTTTGAGGGGTTTGAATGATTTTAATGATTATATTGGTAATTAATAGAACCATCTTAAAGCATAGTCATTTAGGCTTCTTATAAATAATTTGGTCAAAAGTTTATCATTTGAAACATAATCAAGGCATGTTGCATAGAAATATCAGATATGTTGTTCAAGATCATCCTCAACATCATAAAATGTGAACTTAGGTGCAACAAAACTAGTTAAAAAATGGTGTAAATATATCTCAGGTGCTCCATAATTATGTAATGCATTTTGTGAATCAATAAAATGCATTTATTTTAAAGCATTTTGTTCAATGTTGGTGACCTTAACTTCCAAAGTTTTGTAACTTGGAGAAAAGTTTGAAATGTATGCCCATTTGGATTAATATTTGAGATTTGAGAAGTCATAAAAATGGATGTAAACACCATTTGTGTTGATGTAGGCATTGAAATTTATAATTGATTTGAAGTACTAATTATTCCCATGGAGGATGTAGCCACAATTGCTTGACTTTTAGGGAACATGTTTTGAAAACATATCATGTGGTCCTAATAGATCTAGTAGGTAAGATTTTGAAGGGGAGGGATTTGTTATAGTCATATCTAATAACCCCAATATTTGTATCAATAGACAACATGGTTTTTCAGTAACACCTTTTGATTTTTGAGTTTTTAATATAGTATTTAGGATCTTGGGAAGATCTTCAGGAATCACACGAATTCACTCTTGAAATAATGCAATATATTTAACTTGTTTTTGGTCAACTTGGTTATTTTAAATATGCTCATTTGTTTCATTATCTTTATGAGCATATTCATATTCTATGAGAATTTTTCTAGTATGTGGCTCATTATCATTATTGTCACACTCATTATTAGCATAACTTGACATGATATTAGCTTGTGACATTTTAGGTGGCCCAAGGGGTAGCTTAAGATATTTAATAAGAAGACCATCTAATATAAGACTACACATAAGTTACATAAAAACGACAAAAAAATTGAATAAGTATAACATGAATAAACCTTAAGAGGCTAAAAACCCTAGGGTAAGCTAGGATCTTCATGGAAAGACATAGTGGTTGGGTTCTCCAAATGTTTAACCCTTTTTGGAAATGTGGTGTTAAGGGTTAAAAGGGATATAATAATGTATACACAAGGATGAATACAAAATTTATATAATAGGCAAATTAATTTCAAACTCAGATAAATGAGTATTTTGAATTAAAATACTAAGATGTCTAGATACAGAAAAGACAAAATATGAAAGATGTTATATTGATTATAATACCAAGAATAAATGATACTTAGTTAGATTTATAATGTGTAGGTAGATCTGAGTTATATATAGGCATAAATGTGCAAGATTAGGATTCTGAGATAGTCATTATATTCTATAAATTATGTTTTTTGAGATATGAACACTACTATCTACCTTAGGGATCTACCATTGATGTTATTATCCATTATGCGATGTTACTACCTAGTATGGAATATGTGCTAAATTACAATGTGATGAACTTCATTATTCTAGGTTTTCTATCACCATTTTATTGATTTATTCAGATTTGGAACATAGGATTTATATATCTATTTATGGATCTTCACCCTTGGGATGTGTTTTTAAAAAAATAAGTTAGTGGATCATGGTGTCAAGCTAACCTCAAAGACCCCTCTATTAATGAGCATTACCTACATAGACAACAGTCTAAGGAGGAAATTAGACTTATGTAGTTATCCCATACGTGTGGGAGTGTGTGTGAATAATAGTGTAATATGATATATGTATATGAATGCAATGATCTAGCTTATAAATTTACAAATACCATTCATGGACTAATCTTTGAATGCTTTAGACCTTTTTTATGACTAATCCTTTGATGTATAAATAAATAGGGATGAATAAGGTATAATAAATTAGTTATGTAATTTATTTAATCAACCTTGGTAGGTGCTTAAATTGGTATTTATTGGTTGGATAATGAGTAGGCTTAGATTTTTATTTATACTACACCTTTTGAAAATATCTCAAGGTAGGGTTCAATAAGACAAATAGGCTAACCCATAGGTTTCAAATAAATTTTTAATTTGGATGACTTTAGGTGACTAGACACTAGATAAGGATTTAAACACCAATGTCAATGCTAATGTCCCTTTATGCTCAGTAGTGTCTAGAAGGATAAAAAATTAGTAACTAACAATGAAGGATATACATCAAGTTTTAATATTTTTCTGGTGTATAGGATATCTATGTCATCATAATGATAAGGGTCAGACTATAAGATAATTTATTAGACATAGTGAGATGGTGAATGCGATACTTTTGGTAGTGAAAAGATATAGAACTAAATGGTAGATCTTTGATTGGTATTTATTAAATGCACAAGACTAAGATGCTATAAATATTTAATTTTAGCATATACACTTAGAAGTTTGTATGAGTTATTGAAAAAAATCAATTAACATATAAACCAACCTAACCATCTATTCATTTTCATCCTTACTTGAGTCTTAACATATTACTATAGGCCAATTCCCCCTCTCTTAATCCTATAAAACATTAACACTAAGACTTTTTTCTAGCTAGGAAGAAGTAAAGGTTGAATTAGTGATCCATAGCTTATAAAAATATCATCAATTTTATTCCCCTTATTGATATCCTCAACAACAATCTCATTTAACAACATCCACACTCAATAGAATTTGTACATAAGATTGAGTCCCAACTATTCCACATTTTCATGAATAGTACTAAAAAAATTATTTTGAACACTGATAATGTAATCCAAATTGAGGGTGTCCAGCCTTAGAGTGGATTGAATTTTATCCTTCATTACTTGCAAAACATAATCCATAGATTCCCTTTTACTCAATTTGGAAATAAGTTGAACACATAAATAATTAGTAGTGGTCCACTTTAGTACTTTTTCAACCTTATGTCCCTCATGAAGATCACCCTTCCAAAATTTTGTGGCTTGTTCTCTATTCATTATAGTTATTGTATTAAGTAAGACACCATTTTTCAACAACTTCTAGAGTTTGAGATCATTAAATAAACTTATAAATTCAAAATACTCATAATCTATATAATACTTGTGAACTTTTTTTATATAGTTTTTATCTTTGAAAATACTCTCAAAGGAGGTATTTAAAATTTAGACCCAAGTGCTTGTTGGGAAGAGGAACCCTCACCACCTAACAAAACCTTCTTGGAATATAATAAAAAAACACTAAAAACCCTACACAAACCACCAATTATGCCAACCAATTCTTAGGAGATACTATAACAAAAAACAAGACCAATTGGTAGGCCACTAAAATTATATAATGGTTATTCAATATGAGATATAATTACATGAACATAAAGAGAAAATAATCTCCATCAACCTTGGTATACAATAATTAAGAAATAAAAACACAAATATACATGATATCATCCATGGCATATCTCTCCATAAAAAAATTCAACCAAACCAAGCTGTCAAATCCATTTCCAAATCAAACCATACATCCAAGACATAACACATAAGATTTTAAAATTAGGATTAAAAATGGCAAAAAAAAATGGTATATCTTGATCCCTAACGTTATCATAGAGACCATTCTAGAATAACTATGACACACATGAAGGGAATAAGAGCATAAGAAATTTAATAATCCACTTGAATTAACCCAATTTTATACTCTCTTAATCTTATACCAAAGAATAACAAGACCAACATAAGTTGTATTGCAAAATATTTTCATGGATATCATCCAAAAAAAACACTCTAACACCTAAAAATAGGGGAAAGATAGATTTTAAGCTCATTCATAAGAGCTTTATCCCCTACATTACTCCTTATGTAGAAAATAACATCTAATAAAGGGGATATAGGGTGGTTATAAAACCTCTCACACATAACCCTTTCAACCTTTCCCAACTATCAATCACATCACAATTATCCTCATAATGATTTAAATGAAATGGATTATAAATGATGGCATAGAACTAGGTATGTTTAGAGATCAAAATCTAGGATTACATTTACATTTAAAATCATGAATGTGAGAGTAATTAAAAACGTAATATTACTATGAAAATTATTAAGATCCATAGTGAGGTTGGCCATATGATTAGTTTCTTTATTACCATCTTTTATTATTTAAATAATTAATAGGGAAGTGAACCAAGTTTCCAACTAAGCATAATCTTTAATAATAAAACAAATTTTGCAATGCTTACTTTTTTTATCAAAGATTTGATGATTAGTTCATAATCTCCCTTGATCACCAAATTATACTAGTTTATTTCTTATGGAATTAAAATAATATCTACATTTCCTTAGCTTTGACAAAGTTATTAGTTTTTTAAAAAAATGCCTCAAATAAATCTATAAGAGGGATACCCTTATTTTATATGATAATTCTCCCTAAGCCTAACTAATCTATATTACCTTTGGAAGCCCCATTAAAATTCAATTTACACTAGCTTCTTATAGGGGTACCCACAAGGTTATTTTGATAGTTATTTTTTTAGTATTAACCATTTTACTATGGAATCCTTGAAGAACATCCTTCTATTTTTCCACAATGTTAGCATCGTCAGGGGAAAATTTATCATCCTTTGGGTCCAAACATTGATGATTTATTTTGTAGATTTTAATAAAGCCTCCAAAATAAATTTTAAATCTTATTTCTCATATTTGAATATTCTTATTTTTATTTTAAATTATTTTAGATTTAGGTGATCTAAATTGGACAAAACCATTAAAATTTAGATTGCATAAAATATACCATAAACTACACAAATTTAAATTGATAAATAGAGATCAATTACACTTAATAAATATATAAACCAAGGGAGAGGACACTTAAATGATATTATATTATGTATTTATCACTACCTATCTACATTCACCTAAAATTATTGAAAATATCTCTATGATTGCTCATCTCAAGAAAAATATTGTTAGGTCAAGACATTATTGATGAAGACAAAACACCTACAAAAATAATTTCCATCCATATCTATTAGAAAAATGTCTACGTTTTTTTTGGTATGTTTTTCCATATATCACTATGCATGCTTCTCTAGATATTTTTTTTATAAAATTTTCGCCTCATCCCTATGTGTAGATCCTAATTTTGTCTTCCTTTAATTCAAACACATAGATCCACTTTAACACTTTTTTGACCTATAAAAAAGTGTGTAAAATATGTGTTGGACAACCTCAACCACTCTTTGTTGTGTGGTTGATAATTTTCTACATTCAAATAGTATGAAGAGGTCTAAAACTACACATAGTTCTCCCACCTATGTGTATATGTACTCAATAGAACTCAACTAAAATGCAATGCAACTATTTATTTTTAGACACTTGACAAATAGAAACTTTTGACCTTGAGTTAATGTTTAGATTCAACCTTTAGGACTATTCCTTTGAGTGTTTTTCATATTTGAATTCTTTTGGATAATGTGTCAAGGGCATACAAATAGATTTCTCAAGATTTCCCAAGTTCGTTCTAGATAATTATGGCCTTATAATTTATATGTATTTATAGATGACTCTTTGGAATTTACCCCCATGAATTTTATATGAAACATGTATAGGGTGACATAAGGGAGAGTTTTGAATTTGAAAAATAACCATTAGAATCTCTTGGATGTTATTGGTGAAGGTAGACACCTGAAGTAACCTTATTTGTCTAAATTTTATTGATAGTTTCAAGAGAGTAACAAATAAGAACACAAAATATGGAAAAAACCTACTTAAGATTATAGAGCATTCTAACACAGAGTAGGGAGATTATGAGTATTAATGGTATAAAACTGGGTTAGCCAAGTTAATAGATAGATAAACAGATAGGAGAACATGTGAACAAGATTAAAATGTGTGTGAACAAGTCATGTATGTAAAATCTAGGTCAAAAGTAATGTTTCCAAGTATCTTACACTAAATTTAAGTGTCTAAAATTGCTCCCATTTTAGTCTAGTATTGAAAATGCAAGATTGAAAGGATAAAAGAAATAAATTTGTCACTTGTGTAACTGTAATCGATGTTTGAAGGTATGCCCCAAATACCCATCTTAGTACTTGAAAAAATTGTAAGGAAACATGTATAAATCAAGGTCCACTAATGATATAAAAATTAAAATAAGATAGATCATTGAAATATTTTAAATTGAAAAGTTAATAAATGAATAACCTGTGAGTATGCAAACCTAGCTTCATTTTGAACCCATTTTGAGAATGCCATTGGAAAATTATTATCAAATGAAATGCCACTATTAAAAACATGTATTGAGAAGTATAAATGCCTCAACCATTATTAGATATTGAGAAGTATTAGTTGAGAGACATAGTAATCTCAACTATATTACTCAATATATCATTTATTTATTTTGGTGAAACTATGCACACCCATATTTTACATGGTGAAACATTCAATATATATTATACAATGATGCAAAGACATAAATAAATAATAATATGTTCAGGCTTGGTTTTCTCCCTCTTCTTATTTTACCTCCTTATAGGCCTAACCAAAGTGTTAGAGTTGCAAACTCTAAGCTCAATCCTTCTAAATATTGGATTTTCATATGTTATGGTGGTTACATAATTGTCACTACATATAGTGATAGTTTCATCACCATTGAATGATTTTTAAAAATCATTCTTGGGATGCATGTTTAAATATTTGATCTCACACTTTTTATTTTATTCTTTTGAAATTGAATCCTCAATGTTCTAATTCACTCCAAGTCATGTCAAATCTAATTTTGGCCAAATCTAAATTATATTTAACAAGATCCATACCATATATTGTTAACTCCCACACGAAATACATAAAATATTTATTAAAAATAACTCCTCTTACCTTGAATCAGATCCAAAAATTGTATTAAGAATGGATTATATAGGTTTTAAGAGAGTTATCCTTTGAATTTTTTAGATTTATTGAGAAATCAACTCAAATCCCATAACAACATTTTGATCCTTCACACAAATTGGAATAATAAAATCATAAAATTGTATCACAATACTATATTATTTATGACAACCAACCATAGTCTAGTTGCCTCTTATCTTCACATTGTGATTTCTTTGCATCACATATTTTGTTCCTCTTGTTGGATAATTATCGGTTCATCATTGAGCAATAAAAAAGGAGTTAGGCCCAAGAATCAATCTATTTTCATGTTAAATCAATCTATTCTCCAAATAGCCTCTACTTTAGCTAGGTTGGGGAATTTAGTTTTATTTATTTTATTTTTTCACTTACATTCTTTCTTTAATTAGTTTAGTTGGTATATATAAAATATAATAGAAAATACCAAAAATAAATAATTTTTCATATTTTTTTCATTGAAAATAATTCATTATTTCATAATTTTACTTGCATATAGAAAATTTGAAATTGCATAGACTTTCATGTTATTTTTATAATTAGATAGACCAAAATAAATTTCACTTGCAGTGACCAACCTCTCTTTAGTTTATATTTATAACACACATACACATACAAAAAAATAATGACCACCCACATCTATATAAAAATCAAAAGAAAGAAGAATTCCATCTATAGAATCATATATTTCCCTTTAAATTTTTTGAATGATATTTAAAAACATAATCATATTTAAATCACAATTCCTTACATGCATACTAGGATTAGCTGATTTCATTTTATTAAAAAAAAAAAAAACTCACATCTAGTTTTGATTTTTAGAATTTATAAATCTTGTTGCATGCATGTAAATATAAAATTGTAGGTTTAATTTTCACTTTTGCATCTTAAATTTAGAGTATTCATTCATTTTAGTTGCGTTAGTTTGAAAAATATAAATCAAAACATTCATTTTAGCGAGTATAATAAAAAATTTACACTCTATAAAACTATAAAATTAGGAAAAAAGTCAGCATTCACCTAGTTTTAGTTTTAATTTTAGATTAATTTGTATTCACACATATTATTATGAGAAAATAACAAAAAAAATTGATTTAATTTATTTTATATCTTTTATTTTCAGTAATATCATAATTTATTTTATCATTTCAAAACTTTTCCATTTTGAAACAGACCAAAAAATATTATTAAATAAAACATTCAATTCTAAAAATTAACAGGTACGTACTTTTATAAAATAACACAAACCATCCATTACATATTTGTAAACCACAAAAAAAAATCAAAATGGAAAAACTATCCAAAATGTCAAGTAAATGTTGTCCTTGCTCTTAAATGATGCTTCCTAAACAATCACATTTAAATAGAGCATGAATGTTTTCTCGAGTACCATCCCTCATCCCAACTCATAACACCCAAATAAATATAGACTATGATCTTAGTATAAATTATTTTTATTCCAAACTTATACCTAACCTCATGATTACTTAGCTAAATGCTCTAGATAATAAAACTAAATTTTCAAAAGCCTAGTTAAATAGACAAATTCACCTCTTAGCCTGCCAAGCCTATAATCTCCAAAATTGAATTTTATTTTTATCCTCAAGTATATTCTCATCTAATTTAATTTGATTCATGGATGAAATTATATAATAAATCTAAACATGATAGATAAAATTAGATACCTATAGTAATCTAACCTCATTTCAACCCATTCATAAAATCTAACATAGACCAAGAATTAAGCTACCTAGTTCTTCTAAATTTTAGAAATTATTGGGATGTTATTACACCATATTTATATTCCATTAATGATAAATTTAACATAGATGACATATTTGGGTATATAAACTATTTCTAAATATCAAACCATCAGTTAAACTAATACAATAAGCACTCATACACAACCTCAAAAATGTGTTCCAAAGGGAAACGATTTGATTTATTGATAATGCTATTTTCATTAATTCTAAACTTGGAGGCATGTAATTTGGAAATATTTAGAACTGTATGTGTGAAACTAGTCAATTTTGATATTTGGATCCTAAATGTTGCAAATAGGAAACACACTTCCTAATTTAAAATAACATACAAGAAAATTAAATGTTGGAATGCAAATGCTTATGGAAAATAAATTGTAGAGAAGGAATTGTTGGAATTGAATTGATAATTTATAATTAGAACATTAACATATACAAACATATATTTATTATACTAAAATTAATTTATGAATTAAAGAGATGCACACATGCAAAAATTGAATAAATATAGAAATTCTTCACACAAAATAAATTGTAGAGAAGGAATTGTTGGAATTGAATTGATAATTTATAATTAGAACATTAACATATACAAACATATATTTATTATACTAAAATTAATTTATGAATTAAAGAGATGCACACATGCAAAAATTGAATAAATATAGAAATTCTTCACACAACAAAAATAAAGACTACTTAATGGGTTGGGATTTTCACTAAAAATCCTTATGAGAGGGCTCTCCTTAGTTGGATTTATGATCCAATCCCTTATTTGGTTGTAAATTATTTACTTTAATTCACTTAAATTACATTAAAAATATTTTTAGCAATGAAAGGTATTACTACAGACGTATTACAAAAAATGTTACAAGAAGAATCAAATTCTATATTTCTCTTACTTTATCTTCTCTAACTTCCAACAAAATACATTTTGTTTCCCCTATTAAATATATAATTAAGGCTTTTAGTTTTAGTTCACAATATCATAAATTACAACAAAAAATTGAAACTAACCATTAGAGATAACATAAGGTAAATAAAGATGAGAAACAACATGTACGTTGCTCTGATTGTTCAAAAGTGATGGACAAATAAAGAATAATATGGTTTGTTATATCTAAAACTAAATTTTCATTTAGATATAAGTTAGGAATAATTTCATCCATTAAACCATGGAGTCTATCCACTCAAATCTACAAAATAACTATGACAATTCCAAAAATGCACCTACAACTAATGCTACACATGACAATAGTTGCTAAAGGTGCATTGTGAAGGCTATAACTAATGTTATGAGTTATACTCAATTTAGTTTATCTAATTATTATGGGTTCCATATTTTATCATATTTACCTTTAATATCTACATTTTATTTATTAATAATCATACCCAAATAATGAAGATGATAAATAACACTATTTTATCTATAAATAAATAGTTTAAACACAAATATCATATATAGACAACATATTCATTAGGTGCTTATAGTGACAAAAATGTATTAAAGAGGTTGGTTTGATGTATAGAGTGATATATAAATTTGGAAGAAGGAAGGTTTAAGGATTAAAATTAGGTCAATTATCAGACTCATTAGTCATGTGCTTATATTAACACCTACTGCTCAAAACCTTATGCAAGTAGCTCACTTAAAGAAAAAAACCCTTATAACTTACCCCATTCAACCATAGAATCAACATAAACAAAACCAACCAAGATAATATCCCAACCATCACATCATTCTTCTTTATCCATCTTGGCCTGACCTCATAAGGTTGAGTGCACAAAGTTACCAATTATCTTTTTGCATGTATAAATCTAGTGAACCTAATGTGAAAGGCTTCACCTTTTATGTTTTCTAATTTATTTTATTTTCTCCATATTTTCTCCTCAACCATTTATTGTTTGGATGTTTACACACTCCACAAATATGTCTCAAGATGAAATTGATAGGTATTTTATCCTTGAGACTTAAAAATAGGTTCTCCACCTCAAAATAAACCTTCTTTATTTAACTAAACTAACACACCAAATCAAAATATGGAGAACCAATCACCACCCTACAACCCTACCCCTAGACACAATAAATAAAATATTGTGTAGTACATCAAGATTTATGGGATCTTTTAGAAAATTCATGTAACTACCATTACTATAATGACATGAATCTAACTATTGGAGGTGGAATATATCCACATATTTAAACTAGACCCCACATCAATTTACAAAGTCCTAACATTAAAAGTATAATATGATTCAATCAGTATGATGAGAGGATTCATATTTTAGAATATGGATTAATTAGGTTGAAGTAAATCCACCCCTTATAAAACTAGTAAAAATGTTTTTGCACCACCCAAATAATCCATTATGACTTCTCCAAAGACATTAAACATAAATAAGTCATCATGGGTTAACAATATCTTCCTTTGGACCCTCTTATGAGAGAGGCCCCCAAAATCACTATAAATTGCTACAATGAATGAATTGATCCCCACCTTGGTGGGTCATATTTAGGATATGGAAATAAACCAATCCTATCTCCAAACTGATCCTCTTAACCAAGGGATGTACTCAAACTTCAATAATCAAGGCCATTCCTCTTCCATCCCCATTTTGGTGGCATCTTTCCAACTATTGAGTATCAATCCACTTCTCTTCCAATTAGATTTACACTGAAACAAAACCCTAGGGATGTTCTTACATTTTTATTCCCCAATCAAGTAACATAAAATGAATCTTCACCCAATCAACCCTCTTTCCACATTCATGTTGGTGGTTCTTTCTCTTATGATTTCCAAACAATTTGGTATATATCACACCACCACCCATAGTCCTTCCAAACTACGTAATTGATAATATGCCACTAGTGTACACTCTAAATTTGTAAATACCAACTCATGCACCTCACCCAAAATATTTATCACTATGTTATCACATGTTATTCAAACCCAACCATTTGGATAACTATTTTATGGCATACAATACTCCAACCACTTATGTGACAACATTTTCCACTTGTGGTTTCATGCCCACTTCTTATTTTTCACCCCTTCCTTAATATTATACCAAAACTCCTCTAGTGGATTTTAACACTATGGGGAAATATGTTGAGCATCTAAATTAACCTCTTGATCACATGATTCAAGGTGTTATATTTCCATGCCCATTTGTTTAGTTCCATAAATTCAAAATGGAAAGGGACCCAAATTCACATGTCAAGGCATATACTACAACCATTAGAGAGCTACTACCTTGGGATGGAGTAGTGGCTAAAATTTTCCCCAAGAATATTGATGGAATTATATTATATTTATATTACCACCTCCCTATGTCTTCCATCCATTATTTATAGAAACTTATGGAAGAATTTTTTAAAGCTTTCAACATGAATAAGTTGCTTTGGAATAACATGTGGGAGTTCATACACATTAATAAATAACCGAATGAGTATTTTCCCACTTTATTGTAAGGTGTCATAAATTACTCTATTATTCCAATGCCACACACAAGGATAAAAAATAGTTGTGTGATATTTTCCTACACTCTCTTAACAAATAAAATAGGGAAGGTGTCTACCACATATATCATATAAAAAAGTGTTATAGAGTGCACTTAGGATTTATCAAGTAGCCATAGATATTAGTCATATGACCAATGGATAAAAGGGTGAATACTTACCCCTAATCAAAATAGTGGGGGTTATCAAAACACCAATTATAATAACATGAATAACTAAGGTTATAAGATTATGAACTGCAATAATAATGATACCATAGATGGTGTGATGGACCAACCTAAGACAAAAATGTTGTAAACAACAATAAAAATAAAATGTTAATAATAATAGCAATGGAGGTGCAAGGAATTAAAATACTCCACCTATAGTTCACACAGTCAATTTTAACTACCCACTAGCTTTTGAAAACCAATATTAGAATCAATAACAAAAGTAGTATCAAAATATTGACCAAAACCAAAATGCTCAATTTTAAAACTAATGTTTCTATCCAAATAAAAATCAACAAAGGTTCGATCAACAAAATCATAATAAATGAGTGGGGAATAATAATTATAATATTTATTGTATTTTTCTTACGATAATTGGTCATGAGACTCCCATTTTAAGGGAGTATAAAAATTTCATCGAAAGACTTGCTAAGGATCAAAAAAAAACATTTTGACATGTTTTTAGGAGGTTTGAATGAAAACACCTAACCTTACCCAATGGGTCCTATGGCACAAAAAAAAATACATCTCTAAAACATGTTGCTAACTACCAATAATATAATAATCAAAATGCACAACAATACAATATGGTCAATCAACCCATCCCAACTATAACTCATGATTCTAAAGCCTTGACTTTCCTATCAACAAAACCTTATGTGGCCCCTTTCTTAGGACATCAGGGAAAGACTAGCATGATAGGTTTAATTGAGTTAGAAACAAACAAAGATTCTAATATCATCACTCACACAAGATATTTGTGGTAGTTCAATAACTATCTCACTCTCCATCTCCTCATGTTGATCTTGATTCTCCAAGATTTATTGATAATACAACCTTATAATTCATGGATTCCTATCAAAATATATATATTATTCTCATTGTCCTTGAATTATAAATATTATGGAACCATGTTCAACCTTTGTCCAATCTAGTTTCCATTCAGTCACATCCTTCACCTAAAACTCAGATAAAGTTTACATAAAAATTCAAGGAGATTCATTTACTAGTGGAACTCTGGTTTGGATAAATGAGATAGTAAAAAAGAGAGATATAATAGACAATCCTATTAATATTAACTATAAGGAAATCACATCCACATTAGCTTTTATAAAAACTAAAAAAACTTGTGTGGATTCTTAAATCACTACTAATAGATAATGAATTAGAAACACTAAAATAGTTACTCCCATGGGTAACAATAACAAAAAAGATATATTAGTTAGGGCCTATCAAATATCTAAAGTGATGTTGGTTAAGTAAATAATGGAAATAAATACAAAAAGGGCACAAGAATCATTGGATGCAAACATTCAATGTATCAAAAGGTAACAATTTGGAATGATATAGTACAAGGAAAAGAGTCATCAATTAGAAATGTACATCAAATACCTCATCAATCCAATTAAAAATTACTTAGTGTTGGTACCTCTAGCTATTGTGTTGCTTAAAAAATATGCTCTTTCAATATATAGGGAAATTGGAAATATGGGTATGGACAGTAAAATGTGGTCAAAGAACCTATTGATGAAGGGGTTAATACTCATTATGAGATCATGAATAGTTTTTATAAGATCAAGATAAGAATGAGAGTACTAATTTTTTTTGAAGTTGAGTTTGTTAGAGATATGGCACCCATAGAATCAATGGATATTGATTTCCTATAAATGACACAATTAGGATTTTTTTACTGGTTTCCAAATATATCCTTAATAATGAATACTATGGTCTCCATATTAAATGGTCAAATACTTTAAATTTTTGAAGGTAACTGCTCAAAATTTATAATGGAAGGCTTGATGTTGTTAAGGATAGGGGTAGGACAATGTTATCAAGAATTTAGGAATTCATTGAAGAAATCCCATGTGTTTTATACTATGAACCTTGTAAAATAAATGCTACACCAAGGTTCAAAGAATAATTGACATATTTGATCAAGGGTGAATCCCCTACATCTTCTAGTTTCAATATTTACTATCTCAATTTTGACAAACTCCATGTTTTGTTCAAATAAGTAGAGAAGAAATTGATAGAGTTTCATCTTGTTCTAGATTTTATTTTTGAAGTGTAGATTGTGTATGAAGTTTTTTTAAAATCTCAAGTTTTCCTTGAGACAACAAGATCAAGAATTCACTTGAGAAATTCAAGAGATATATACTTGCAAAGAAGAATCTATAGAAGGAGTGCCTTGAAATGACTAGTGTTGAATTTTATTCTCCAAATGGAATAACTCAAACTTGACCAGGCCCCATTTTCATCATGTTAGGATATGTTATAGAGTTACTATATAAATATATATTATAAAGTTATTTTTTCATAAAGTGGCTTTATTTTATCTGGTTTGAGTTATTTTTTAATAAATTAAATTGTTTTAATTTCATAAAGTGACTTTAGCATGCCCTAAGGCATAAGTATATCCATAAATAATTTTTATAACCATTTATGAGGTTGTAAATAGGGGTTATTACATCATTTTTAAGAATTTTTTATAATATAAGAATATTTTGTGAAGAAAGAAATAAAGAGAGTTTGTGTTTTTTTACAAAGATTAATACAAGGAAACTCAATAGGAAGTTGTGCCTTTATTTTCCTCATGAGTCATCATTATTCTTATGTTTAGTATTTAGTCAATATTTGTTCTTTCATATCATTAAGTTTTTGATGTTGAACTATCAATGCTCTTTATCATTTATAGCATGCAAGGGTGATTGAAATCTGCTTGTATTCAATCACGTCCAATTTATCTTTTTATTTTTACATTCTCTTTGATTTTTTATCTTTCTCCATTTCATTCTTTATTTCTTATATTCCCTTTCATATATATGCAAAACCCCCCATGATTACAAATTTTGGTTGTAGTTATTTTTAGATTATTTCCATATTTTTTTTATGTTTTCAATAAAAGGTATCTACCCTCATAATAAAGGAGGTAGTTTTTACCTTTCATTATTGATAGATTGTTCATTTTTACTTTGTTAAAATAATCTAAAAATATTTTTTTTTGCCCCATTGGTGGATTATTTTATAGAGGTAAAATGAAAAATCTATCAATAGTGAAAGGGACAAAGTCACTTTTGTGTTATCAAGGAAGCTCCCTTTATTGAAAACATGTAAAATAAAGGAAATAATATATACAACAAATATAGTTAAATTTTTTATTCATGGATATTTTTACATATATATGAAATAAAATATAATAAATAAAGAATAAAATGGAGAGAGATAAAGAGAAGGAAAATAACATGAGAATATAAAGCTAAAACATATGTGATTTAATAAACTCATATTACAATCACCCTTGCATGATAGGAATGATAAAGATCATTTAAATTTCAACATAAAAAACTTAATGCTATGAAATAACAAAGATTTAATTAATAATAATAATAATAATAATAATAATAATAATAATAAGAATAATAATAATAATAATAATAATAATAACAACAATAACAACAACAACAACAACAACAACTCATGAGGGAAAAAATGCACAAGGTCTTATTGAGTTTTCTTGTATTAATCTTTGTAAGAGAACACACATTCTCTTTCTTTCTTCACAAAATTTACATGTACTATCAAAAATTACTTAAAAATGACCAAATAAACCCTATTTATAACCTCACAAATGGTTTAAAAATGTAGTTAGGGTTTTACTTATGATTTAGGACAAGATAAAGTTACTTTATGAAATTGAAACAATTTTATTTATTAAAAACCAACTCAAAAAAGATAAAATAGTTCCACTCTATGACAAATAAACTTTATATATATATATATATATATATATATATATATATATATATATATATATATATATATATATAGTAAAGTTTATTTGTCATAGAGTGGAACTATTTTATCTTTTTTGAGTTGGTTTTTAATAAATAAAATTGTTTCAATTTCATAAAGTAACTTTATATATATATATATATATATATATATATATATATATATATATATATATATATATATATATATATATATATATATATATATATATATATATATATATATATAAAACACATCTTAACATGATGAAAATGGGGTGCACTCAATTTTGAGTCATTATATTTAGAGAATAACATCCAACATTGGTAATTTCAAGGCATTCCTTTTATATATTCAGTCTGTATTTCATGAATTTATCATATGAAATCTTGATCTTGTATGTCTTGAGGAAAACTTGACATTTAATACAAACTTCAAACATGATTTTTAATTTATAAATTAGATCTGGAAGAAGATCAAACCCTATAGATTTATTCTCTATTTTTTTTTTAAATGTGAAGTTTGACAAATTTTGAGAGGAAGGAAACATTGAAACAAGAGGATTTAGAATATTCACCTTTGATAAAATTTAAAACTATTCTACTCTCTCTCTCTCTCTCTCTCTCTCTCTCTCTCTCTCTCTCTCTCTCTCTCTCTCTCTCTCTCTCTCTCTCTCTCACACACACACACACACACACACACACACACACACACACACACACACACACACACACACACACACAAACAATAGTAAAATATGCATAATAAGCTAAAATATAGCTTGCATCCTACAACCATACATATAAATAGAAATAACATTGACCAAAGGAGCAATGCCTACATCTATATTATTTTTAAGATGTTGATAATTAAACAAGACATTTATGTATCATATTTCCCATATACCAATGAAAAAAATGAAGAATCAAGTTAGAATAACAATATAAAACCTCTAAACTATGATAATACTCAAATAAGAGCCCAAAATGTTGTGTTATATCTCACATCCCTACAAATATTTAATAATTCAACCTGGGTATTATTTTTATTCTATGTAAACAATTCATTGTATAATCAAAATTATTCTATCACATATATAAAATGAAATGAAGATTATATTTGATTGAATCACCAAAATATTATTAACATGTTTTTTCACTAAACTCTAAAAATAAGAAAAAAAATCAACAAATACTATTTCACCTCAATGGGCATGCGGGTGAGAGTGTACTTTCACCCCTAGGTCTATTGGGGCATTCCAACTTAAAATAAGATAGTCTAATTTAAAGATTGTGCCTTTTATTTTTATAGGAAGAAAATTCTGAACCACTATAGCCATGAACTCAAAGGAGGGAATAAATCAATAATGGTGTAACAAATTGATTGTTTCCATTTTAGTCCTACTACAGAGGGTTTCATTTATGTGTATATATTTGGTATAAAGACAATACCACTATAGAATAATAAAAACAACTACAACCATGCATCCATGAATAAAACACTCATAAATTACTACAAAAAAATGAACATACCTGAGAAATCTAAGTAATTGATTTAGCCACTCTAATGCCTTTATTTTACTTTGATGTTCTGTCATTTGCCATCGTTGCCTTCCCCCCCACCCTATTCCCTTTTTCATTTTTATCCTCATTTTTCCAAAACTTAATTTCTTCCATCCCATTATTTCTAAAGTATAAATTTACCTCATTAAAAATGTCAAGCTAATATCATAAATGCATTTACTACAAGCATGTCCACTTTCTTTTAAGTCTAATTGAACTCAAATTCTAATCTAAGAAAAGTGTTTATGAACTGAGGCTAGGGTTTTCATGCTATGCATCAAAACTAGTAGGCTTTCCCACTTGATTACCATGAAAAATCAACTCTCTATTCTCTATTTAGCTTCATGGAACCCTAATATCCTTATGATTAGGTTTTTATTTGACCTTTTTCTAGTCTTGATTTTAAAACAACAAAACTCCATTAAAAAAAAATCAATATGTTAAGTTTTCCCCTTTTCTCAAAATCCACCAAAAGTGGAAAATTATTCTAAGGAACTCCAATATATAGACTTTTACAAATAAAAAAAATGTTATGAATTAAAATTCCTTTATTTTATTTACACTTTGGACTCAACAAACAAGTTAGCATAACTCAACAAGAAGTCTAATTCACACCTAGAAAGTATACACTCAAAAGTTATGTACAAAAGACTCTTTTACAAAGTTTATTAATATTAAACCATAATAAGTGATAATACATAATGACATGAAGCATAATATTTTTAATCTTACTATAACATAATGATATATGCCACACAATTAAATGCACTTATGCAAGTAGTACTAAAATGCATAGTGAACAAGAATAAAAACATGCAACAGGAGTCTCATATGAAAAAGGAAAGTAACACTCAACAAATAAAAAATAGTATATTAAAAATGGTATTCAACCCACTAAGTGAGTGTGTGTGTAAATATGTTTGGATCCATTCTCTTTACCCCCAATTGTCATGATATTCCACCTTCTTCCCTATGATCCTCTCCCTCTAAATGTCAGTGAGGTGTATAATATTTCTTGCATCCACCTCATTTAGTAAAAAGTAGTTATTTATAGTCAATTATATTTAATTAGAAGTACAAGATATAAATAAATACATTAAATGTAATGTTGCAATTATACTCAATGCAAAATAATCATCACAATATATATAGTCTTTAAAACCACCAAAATATTGTATGTTAGCTATAAGATGCCAATGCCATTATGACTAAATCATGTAATAAAATAATAGTGTAATTAAATAGATTAAATCAGGTGGATATATCTACTTGAATGTATTTGATGTGACTAATTAAAGGTAATTGTTTGATTTCCATAAAGAAACAACATCCAAATATCTTTATGTAGGTGACCCTCAATGTGTGAACTAATTTAGCAAGTGTAAGATTTTCATATGATATGGAGTTGATGATTTAATTATTTATATTGAAACATATAATGATAAGATAGATATATAAGGGTTATATCTTTCCACTACTTGAAGTAGAAGCAACCATCATTTCTGATTATTTGAGGTTTTAGGGGTTTTAGGAATGTCTTTGGAATTAACCTAAGAAATAATAGGATATATATCCTATAATTAATCTGACCAATTATAAATTTTATAAGGATTATATTTTATATATTCACTTTATTAAATTTTTAAATTTTATTTATTTGCATGGTTTATTATAACAAATGTGGGAAAACTAGTGGAGTGTGAAGTCTCAAAACTAGTATTATTATGGGTCGTATTTTTATTAACCTTAGGTAAGCCATTGGGTTTTTTATTTTCTAAATTTTATAGGATGGTGGATATGGGAGTGAGGTAAATAATTTTTATTATATTATCTTCTCTTTATAATGGCTAGGTAAGGGAGAACCTCTACTAAGAATGGCCTTTGTTGGGCATACTTTAACAAATTCTTTATCTTTGCTTTTTCATTGGTTTTCTCAAATTATTTTTCATTTATCATGTCTTATTTATTTTTTGACCTTATAAAAATTTAAATATATTTAATATTAATTTTATCTACAACATCATCATATTCATCACAATCTAACACATACTCATAATATCGAATAATGGAGTTTCCATTAGTTTCTTTGATTTCAAGTTATGAAAAAACTAAAATATTCTTGTTCAACTTCAACACCTTATTCATCATATTTTCCACATTATTAATGAATTTCATAGTTCACATTGAGAGGAGAAGTTTTGACAAGAGGAGCTTCAATTTCCAATTTTTGTTGAGGTATATGGAGGCAATTATGATTTATTTTAAGGAATAAAGTTCTTGGTAATTTTTGTACAAAATGACTGGCTTATTTTGAGATAATTTTATTTTCAAATTCAATACATAATTATCCAATTTATATAACAATGGATTATAATAAATTTGACTTGAATATTGAATTTTAATCTTGCCATATATTTTTTCAATTTACCAGCCATGATGAGGTCATCTTCTACCTATGTGGCCATTTTTTGATTAATGTCACATCTATATTTGATATCTCTTCAAAATATAACTTACCTATGGTAGTTGAGAATTGATAAAAAATGTTTTTTATTTTTTATAGGTGTATCAGTTGTAGGTATCCTATGTAGTAATTTACTATATTTTAAAAAAAATCTTACATTGGTTCTTGAGGTTATTTTTTTCATTTGTGAAAGTTGAGTAAGAAGGGCATGTGCATATTCAACAAGTTTGAATATTTCTTAAAAAATCATCTTCATCATGTTCCTATCAACAATAGAACTTGATCTTAGATGGTGATACTATTTTGCAATTCCTCCTTGTAAGGTTTCAACAAACATTCTGACTGAAAAATATTTATAGTCAACTCCAACAATCCCACATGTAATAAATAATGCTAAACTATATTCATAGGGATGTTTCTTTCCATCACACAATAACTTTTGAAAATTATTTTGAGAACCTTTAAGAAGTTTTTGAAAGTATCCTAGAGACAACGGACCTATTTTAGGACCCCTAACGTACTATGTCCATGCTTTATAAGCTTATGTTAAAAAAAACATTACTCTAAAGAGAATGAGAGCTCATCTTGTTGAAGTACCATATTCTTGTTGTTTATTGTTTTGGATAGAAGGAATATCTACACATTTATTATTATTTTTTCTTTTTTAAAGACTCAACTTCAAATAAAACTATTGTTGAAGATAGAAAAAAGAATCTGAAATCCATTTCTCTTTACTTGCTTTGGTGAATCTTTTCTCAGACATTTTAAAGAAGATTTACTATATGGGAGTAGGTAGTGGTGGATTAATTATCCAGACAACTCCTATCACAAATTTTTCATGTCTTCTGTAAATAATTATTTTAGATCTTCTTGCAAGATCAAATCTATCTTCTTCTTCATCTAAAACAACTAAAAATATTTGGTATTTTGTTGTGTTTATTCTATTGTCCCATACAAAAGGTTAGAGATATGAAGAGATGCCCACCCATGTAGATTACACCCAATCAATATTTGGTTGGTAGATAGGGGCTTGAACTCTAGATATGGTCTTATGGTCTGAACATCAGATTTTGTAGGTAGCATTAAAAAAACAAAAAAATTCCCAAATGAACCTAAGAATTAAATCAACAAATATTATTCCACCTCAATGGGTCTGTGGGTGAGAATTTGATCTCATCCTTAGGTCCATTGGGGCATTCCAAATTAAAATAAGATAGTCTAATTTAAATATTATGTCTTTTCTTTATATAGCAAACAAATATCTCGACCACTACATCCATGACCTCAAAGGAGGGAATAAATCAAGAGTGGCGTAACAAATCAACTATTTACCTTTTATTCCTACAGTAGAGGGTTTCAGTTAAGTACATATATCTGGTATAAATACAATACCATTGTATAATAATAATAAAAACTATAACCATGCATCTACAAATAAAACCCTCATATCTTATTACAGTAAAATGTACATACTTAAGAAATATAATTAGTTGATTTAGCCACTACAATGCCTTTCTTTTACTCCCTTATTATATCCTTTACCATTGATGCCCTTTTTCCCACTTATTTTTTCCTTTTTATATTCATTTTTATAAAACTTAATTTCTTCTAGGTCATTCTTTCCATTGTATAAATTTACCTCATTAAAAACCTCAACTCAAGATCATAAATGCATTTACTACATTCATGTTCACTTTTTTCTAATTCTAACTGAGCTCAGATTCTAACCAAGTAGAGTTTTAGAGAAATGAGACTAGGGTTTTCAAGATATGAACCACAACTATTAGGCTTTCCCACTTGTTTACCATGCAAAGTCAACTCTCCATTTTCCATTTAGCTTTATGGAGCCCTAATTTCCATATAATTAGGTTTTTATTTGACATTTTTCCAATCACATTTTTGAAAAACTAAAACTCCATTTTTTTAAAAATAAAATATTTTCAATATGCTAAGTTTTACATATTTCTCAAAATCCACCAAAAGTGGACAAATGCTTCTAAGGACCCCCAATACATAGACTTTGCCAAATGAAACAAATGTTATACCTTAAAACTCAATTCTTTTATCTACACTTTGGACTTAATAAAAAAGTTATCATAACTCAACAATAAGTCTAATTCATACTCAACAAGTATACACTCAAAGAGTATGAAAAATAGATTCTTTTACAAAGTTTATTAATATTAAATCGTAATAAGTGACAAATACAATAACAAAAAGCATTATACTTTTAAGTTTATGAGATATAAGGATATTTTCCACACAACTTAATGCACAAATGGAATTAGTATTAAAACACATAGTCAACAAGAATACAAGCATGCATCATGACTCTCATACAAACAATGTAGGTATCACTCAATAAACAACAAATAATATACCAAAAATAATATTCATCCTACTAAGTGTGTATAAGTTTGTTCTCAATTTTTTCTCTCTACCCCTAGTTTCCACGATATTCCACCTTCTCCCCTATGATACTCTCCCTATAAATATTTTAAAGGGGCACAATCTTTCTTTCATCAACCTCATTAAGAAAAAAATGTTAGTAAAATTAAATTATAATTGAGTGGAAGTGCAAGATATAAATAAATATATTAAATGTATTGTTGCAATTGCATTCAATGTAAAATAATCATCACAATATATAGTTTTCAAAAAAATTGAAATGTTGTATGTCAGATATAAAGTCAGTGTCATCACGACTAAATCATGAATAAAATAACAATGTAATTAAAGTTAAATATAAATTTTTTGATTATATCACACAAATCAAGAACTAAATATTCAATAGTTTAATCATCTATGTAAAACAAAATCAATGTTATTTTCCAGGAATAGGATAGGATGTAATATCCTTCACTTCCTTAAATAGGTCATCATCTTGATGATGTTTATTATCAAAATAAATATGTCTGAAATATAAATAGTTTAGATGAATATATTAAACAAATAAGGAAGCAACCTTTAAAAATCCTCAAGATTATCCCAAGTGGCACTATATTTAAAATATTAGTCTCACTAGACCTTGAATTGAGATACTTATCTGTTACATAAGATAAAATTTTGTGTATCAAGTATTATGATTGGTTCTATTGTTACCACTCTTAGATCCAAAACCTATAATGCATTCCAACTGAGTACATGAGAAGGATCAAATACATACTTTTTAAAATAAGAAACATGAAAATCATTATAAATTTGTGTTAAATATCAAGGCAAGGCAAGTTTATATACAAAGTGGTTTATCCTTCCAAAATATCAAAGGGTCCCACATATCTAGGATCTAATTTGGTTGATTCACCAAACTTAACAAAGCTATTTTGAGGCTTGACTCACATAAAAACCTTATCTCCAATTGATAACTACATTGCTATTGTTTTTAGATCAACATAGCTTTTCTACCTATCAATGACTTAAACCAATCTTTGCCTAGCCAAATTTACCTATTCTACCATCTCAACAAGCATATTAGGTCCAAAAACCACTCTATCCTTTAATTTATCCTAGTCGATATGTGTTATACACATTATTACATTCAAGGCTTCAAATGGAGCCATTTTCAAAGTTGATTGAAATGAGTTGTTATAAGAACAATCAACTATTGAAATACATTCCTCCCATTTATATTGTTAACCCATGCAATACATTCTAGAAGGTCATCCAATACTTAATTTACCCTTTTAGATTTCTCTTATATTTATAGATGGTAGGTTGTAATAAAGTTTAATTGTGTGCCTAAAGATACATTAAACGTTTTTAAAAACTTGTAGTTCATACAAGGGTCTTTATTTGAACTTATTTTCTCCAAAAACCCATGAAATATGTAAATTTATTTTACAAACCTCTTTGATAGAATTGGTGCATCATCAATCAAATGTTAATAATGAAATGTGCCACCTTGGTGAGTTTATTAAATACCACCATAATCATATCATGTTAGTTTATTGACATGGGCAACCCTTGGAACAAGTCCATACTGATGACTTGTCATGTCCATTCTAGAATGTCATTTGGGTACAACAAGTTGATATGATGAACATGTTTAGCATTTACTTGTTGACATTCCAAGTATCTAGACATAAAATTAGGTGTCTTTATTGGTTCCCTTAAATACAATGGTTTTATATCTGCCATGGGAATTTTTACACGTATAATTCTTGAATAAGATGATTTATGCAACTTCTTAAGCATATCTACCCTCAAATTATCTTTATCTGGTACATAGATTATCCCATTTAATCTCAAAATCCCATAATTATCTAAATGAAATCCTTTATACCTATGATCTTAGGTATTTTATACTATAACTTTCTTTATTTGCTCATAAAATTTATCTCCTAGAGAGAACCTCAAAACTTGATCTTAGAAGGTGCTTCTCATAGTAGCCATTTCAATTATGTACCTTCTACAACTAAGAGCATATACAACCCTATTTTATTTACCATTTATATAACTAATGCCAAAATCATAATTTTATAAAAATATAACCAATACCTTTGTTGAGAATTCAAATTTAGTTGAGTAAAGATGTTGGTAGAAGAATTCAGATTGTAAAGCTGCACAAGATATTTGTCTGATATTTATGTGTTAAGTACTCATTTTGTAATTGTATAGTCTATTTTGTCCTATCTTCATGACTTATAATAGGCTAGAATATGAATAGACTCCATTTTTGGTGTCAATTATAAGAACAAGATGAAAAATCGTAGACTGGAAACATCTATATATACCTATGTTTGTAAGAAGAAAAGGGTTCCATTTTTAAAGAGATCAATAGAGATTCATCTGGTTATGGTTACCTGTGTGATTTATTATTATGGTCCTTGCGTGAGTTCCTATGTATAATGTTTGGTTACTTTATATCTAATTAAAATGAATTCTTTTTTTCTATTTATGAAACAATGGTTGTTCTTAATTCCTAAACAATGTAGGATTTTAAATGCTTATTATGTTTCTGTTATCCAAACTCTTGTATAAATCTAATAGGTGCACATAAATTATATCACAATTGTCTTCATACTTAACACATTTTGATGCTTTATGAGCCTATACTAAAAATGGTGTGATGAACATATAACTCCTTTTTGTAAGGAATTATGCTAAGATGGTTACCAGGGAAAGGAGATATTGAGATATGACTATACCAAAGGATATGTGATTTTGCAAAAGAAGAATCAAAATAGACTAGTCTTACCATATAGGAAATCATTTGAGAGCATATTTATGGAGAGATATATGAAATTTTATGGTGTGATTTACTTAAATTGATAGCTAACTGGTTAGCATGATTGGAATATTATTGCTTTAATCCCATAATGGAAGAAACTATAATCTAGACTGAAGAAAAGATAGATCAGTTATAGAGATTGTAAATCGACTGAACAAGAATAATAGATCATTGAGTTGATACTATAGGAGATGGATATATAACTAAGTTTGAAATACAAGGATATATATATTTCAAATCTATGAAGGACTTGTTCATTAGAGGAATTAGAGGGAAATGTTTGTAGCAACTACCTATCCTTGTGAAGATGTTAGTTGTGGACAAGACTATGGTACCTACTCTAGACAATATGGAGTAGGTATGGGGGTGTGTGTAACATGGTAGTGAATGATTATTAGATGAGAAAACAAGGATTTAACCTAACTTCATAATGGAGACACAAGGGAAAAAGAGTAAAAAAAAAGTCTAGATTTAGAACGTGAGCTACAACAATAGAATAGTTGGAGTAAATAGAAGAATACCTAGGTAGCTATGAGTAGATTTTGTATACACATAATATTTTTAACTTTGATTGATTATTAACACTTTATATCTTATAGGAACCTATTGAGTCTCAATCTCTCTAAGTTCATGCCTTAAGGAGTGCACTGAGAAAGGGGTGGGTAGACCATCGATGCTTCTTAAGATTGTCATTCTTTTCACCACTTTCCATCCACACTCTAGCCTCTTGAAACCATTAAACCCAAGCTTATTAGTCTTATTTATATCCATTCCTATCATTTACTA
This sequence comes from Torreya grandis, assembly GCA_037957365.1. Taxonomy (NCBI): domain Eukaryota; kingdom Viridiplantae; phylum Streptophyta; class Pinopsida; order Cupressales; family Taxaceae; genus Torreya; species Torreya grandis. The sequence continues at coordinate 703,602 of JARHVA010002544.1, forward strand.
TGTTTTATCCGTCATTTTTTTCCTTAACACCCTTTTGATCTATTAGTTGTGCTAGGTCGACCAAGTCGACCTAGCACAATTTAGGGACTTTTTCTCTCTTTTGGTTTGTTGGCCTCTCGACTCACCTAACATAGACCTAGAGAGTTAGACCTAAAAACATGCTAGGTTAGCTAGGTTAACCTAACATAACCAACATTATTGAAAGATTTTAGGGTAAGATACTACTATATATACAAGGTTATTTACCACCATTTGATAAGAGCAAAGAATTAAGTGAAGAAGTGTGAACAAATATCTACCTATTAACCATTCTACTTGGGGAATAAAGATTTAGGATTCAATACTTTATTTGGAGTTACAATCTCATCTTATGGATAAGTATTTTGGATGCTTGGATAGGTTATGTATCCTAGAGCTGATCATTTTTTATTCATGTTTAGTTTAGTTATTCATTTGTTTTATTTCTAATCCCCACTTTGTGCCACAAGTTTTGGTGTGCACTAGATTAGATTTACTTTTCTTGTTATTAGATTAGTGAAATATTAAATCATAGGACTCTTTTAGGGTTGTTGTGTGATTATGTTAGACTATAGGCTTTAAAACCCTATGTCACATGGTATTTTGTGATAAGTGATCCCCTAATCAGGTCTAGAAAATCCCCATATTGGCCATGCTCTCACTTAATAATTATATGCTCCCCAATTAGAAGTGTATATGTTATCTATCCCATCTGATCTAGGATTGATTTATGGACATGATGCATTTCTAATTACATACATTCTAGTGAACTTGACGTGAATCAAACCCTTACAAGATTTATTTCACTTATTTAATTTCTATATATCATTATTTTTATCATATCTTTACTATGATGGATTGACCTAATTATTTATCTCTATGTGTAGGTTTGTAGGAAAAGGTAACTGGCTTGACCAACTCAACCTAGTACATGTTTTAGAACTTGAAAATTTTTGTTCAAACAATTAGATCGACTAGCTCAACCCAGTGCAAGTTTTTCAAGTTTTCAAACTTCCTATTCAACCTACTAAGTTGATCAGGTTGACCTAGTGCATTTTCAACAAGTTCCTATATTGCTTGATCGACTAGCATGACCCATTTTTTAAGTTTTTTCTAGTTTTCTACAAGGTTATTGATTCTAAATCTTCTCCTTTTTCATCTCTAAACCATTCAAGTTAATTTATATTCCTCTATATCTTTCTATTTTTGTACTTTCCTTTCATAGTTTGTAGTCTTTAAAATTTCCCCTGTACAGTCAACTAGGTCGACCTTGTGGACCTAGTTCTATGTTCTATGTTTTTTGAAATATCTAGGTTGACCAGACTAACCTAGTTCAATTTTAGACTTTGATTCCATAGTATAGGTTTGACCCTATCAAAATTATTCTGAATGATTATCCATATATTTTCTCAAGTATACCTTGTTTCAAAGTTGGAATTAACCATATATGTTAATCAATTCTTTCTTTTCATTTTTTTGCATGCTTATAATAGCTCACATAGTCTAATTAGGTGGTTTTCAATTAATCACTTAGTTACACTATTTATATTTTATTCACACATATTCAAACCATATAAACATTAACAAGCATTTAAACATTTGACTACCTAGGCCAATCTACTTGGATTTCATCACTAAGGGAGAAGCCAACTTGATGCTCTGGTTAAGTATAAAGCATGATTAATGGTATATTTTGGATAAGCACCCATTACCCTTATTATTGCAATGTTTGAAGTGAGTGGGTAGGCCCCAATACTAAGATTGTATCATTACCACTACAATCCCTTTCATCTTAAACTTACCTAAAACTATCCATAAATTGCTATTTAGTACCTTACTTATAGCCAATTTCCATTTACATTTAAAATCATTCTTAATAATCTAATCAACATTCTAGGTCGACCAATTATCTAGCTTTACTTTCAAGTTGTTTTCTTGCTCTTTGATCAATTATGTGTCCAAAAAATTGTATTAGCTAGTGCTAGTGTAATATTTTACTTTGTGTGCATCAATTAGATTGGCCAACATCAATTAAATTGATTATTTGTTTCCTTTTTAGTACTTACTACTTTCTTACATTAATTACAATTATCTTTCTTTAATTTATAGCTTGTTATCAGATTTCTTTTCTTCCTTAACTGCTATGCTAGGTTTACCCTGTCAACCTAATATCTTTTTCAGCCCCTATACACTATGCTAGGTCAAATTAGTTGACCTAGTACTGTTTATAAAATATTTACCTCTTTATATATTTATTATTTATTGAACTAGGTTGATCATGTAGACCTTGTATAGTTTTACAATCCCTATTTTGTACTAGGTTGACTAGGTCAACCTAGTACTGTTGTCAGTCACTTTGTGATTCTTTACTTTCTCATCTTATCTCTTTTCCTTTCATCATGGAATTTATATTTGGTGACAACATGAAGTTTAGTCAATAGACATGATGGAATTTACCAATCCTAATAGGGTATCCCATAGACAAAGTAGTGTTCCTTTCATGAATGATAGTAATGTTTATATTGCAACCTACACGATGGAATATGGGAACCCTCCTCATACCACTTTTAAATAAACCCCTCCTCTTCTCTTAGAGGATCAACTTAAGTTAGAGTATACTCCTAAAATGCTTAACTTTATCATGGAATTCCCTCAACATAGAGGGAAAGATCCTTCCACCATCTATAACTTCATGATTATCCATCAAGTTGAATAACCTCATTCTCTTGCTCCCACTTTCTCAACTGGATTTGGGGGTATAAATTTCTTTATTTTTCAACTTCTTCCATAAATATTGACTCCTTATTATGCCATGACATCTTATTTAACTTCTTCTACCTTGATGCCTAGTATCTCAACTAACATGGTAGGTTCTACATCTAGTGGGTCTCTCATAAAATCTACTATCTTTAATCCTTCCACTAGTTCATCATTTGCTACCCAAGGCACTCATGATTCTAGTGATTCTTCCTTTCAACCATTTACTAGTCCATCTTTTGCTTCATAAGAATTTTTTTCCACTAGTGCCTCAAATTCTCATAGCTCTTTTCAATCTCATATCAATGCTAATAGTGGTACCCAAGTCACCAACACAAACACTAATACTACTTATTCTAATAACACTAATCAAACTCATCTACTATTGTTGAAAAATATCAATCAAATGAACACATTTCAATGTCATAATACAAATCAAATGATGCGAATGCAAAACCACCTTCTTAATATTCAATCCAATCCTCAACCAATGACTTGGGGCACACATAACAAAAGTGTTCCTCCTCCTCTTCGATATTCTCAAGGTAATCTCATTATTCAACCTCCATTAGTCAATAAAGTCATCAAGCATTTACAAAATGAACCTCTTACCACCCAAATTATTAACATTAACATTGCAGGTATAACACCTACAATTTCTTACAATGGATCAACCAATCCTACTCTTCACTTGAAGACATTTGAAAATATTTACAAGGATTGGGTCAAGTTAAATACCTTTCCCACTACTAAACTCTTAGCCAAAACCCTCACGGGTGATGCCTTAGATTACACACTCTATCATTAGTTTGGAATGCTTAGTAAATACTTTAGTTCAATAATTTAAAATTAGTGATCTTCCTGAGAACACTTTAGCCCATTTCATCAATTATAAACAAAACAAAAATGAAGCTACCCAAGCCTTTGTTAAGCGATGGAATACTTTATCAAATAAATGTGAACATAAAATGGTAGATGATAATCTCTTTCATCTATTTACAAATGATTTAGTTTCTAAATTATAATATCAAGTTCTTACCCTTTATTTATGTACCTTAGAGGAAGCTATCGATCAAGCCAAAAGACAAGATTTCCTCATGCATCAATTTAAATTGCCCCAACCTTCTACAGGCCCTCACCTATTAGTAAAGAAAAAAAACTATAATATTACCAATGATGGTGTTATTGATTCATATGGCACCATTCATATTGTTCAAGCTATCATTCCTACCCCTTCCTCAGAACCAACTCCTCAATAATACACTAATCCTCATTTTTCAGTAAACAACATTAATGTTCATAAGCCTTTATCCTCAGCCAAATTACTTAAATGTCTACCCAAGCCTCTTCCATGAGAAATTGACCCTACTTAACCTATGAAATCATGGTATGATCCTAATAAGTTTTATTTGTTTCATGCTATCTAGGGTCACTCTCATGAGACTTGTAGACAACTCTACAATGTAGCCATGGATTTTCTTCTTGGCCCAAATTTTGATCATGATTCCATTATTTGTAAGCATCAACAAGCCTATGAGATTAATTTCAATGATTATAAATCACATGATAAAACTCAATCATTAAATCAATCAAATGCTCATTTAGATATCTATAAATACCCCTTACCTAATAATCAACCAATCCAAGAAAGTCAAGGCAAGCCTACCTCTTCCACAAATAACATATAAAGTCTTGTTGAACTAAGTTTACACTCTTCCTTCCCATAAGACATATCATGTTATCCAGGATTCTTCTCGAACTCATTTAAATGAGTTAGGGAAAGAAGATCTTATTTCTTTTGATGATCTGATTTATGATTCTCCCTTAGATGACACATCTTATACTATTTATATCTCTCTCCAATCATATTCCAATACGAATGACAATCTAATTTATACTAAAACTTCTTACAAACTTCAAGATCCATCTAAACCAACTACTTCTTCATCACCAAATGATTTACAACCTTCTTCTCAACCTTTTGATTCTTATCAACATAAAATTTAATGCTCTTAGGATCCACCTTCCAAAGATCTTCTTAATCATTATGCACATATATATAACAATATCCTTATGGGTTATGATGAGTGTGATCCCATTAAATAACTTGCTAATCTTCCATCTCAAATACTTTTCCTTGAACTCATGAGGACATCTCCATGTCATAGAAATTACCTCATGAAACTCTTATTCAAGATGAATGTCCCTTGTCCTCATTTAGTAAGATGAGAGGCTACTTTATCTAGATCTGAGGATAAGATCTTACAACAATGTGAAGAGGTGTGCATTAATGTTGATGAAACTTTAGACACTTCTCTCTCTTTATGGTTTCCTATCACATCTATGATTTTGGAAGAGATACTACTTCATGTAGATGATCCTCCATTATTTATTAGCATCCAAATCAATGATATCCAAGTTAAGTGAGCCTTGATAAATGAGGGTTATGGCACCTACGTCACTTCCCTTGATTTTATTAAGACTCTTGGCTATTCTAAATGTAATCTCAAGTCTACAAACAACACATTACAAGGATATGATAGAAGGTAAATGCTTCCCTTAGGGTATGTGTGGTTTCCCATTACCATCCCACCCATCATCATTCATTTTAAGGTGATGATCTTCAACTTTCCCCTTTTGTATAACATCTTGATTGGTAGGCCATGGACTCATCATATATGAGATGTCACATCATCCACTTTGTAATGCATAAAATTTCCTCACAATGGAGCCATTTATAGGATTCAATGAGACACTAACCCTTATGATTTAAAATAATTCCAAGATCATGGTTTCTTTAAGATTATTATCCTTGAGCCTTTGCCTATTGTTCCATTATGTGAGTCAAAGCATCTCAACTTTCTTATAAAATCAACCAGAGGTTACAATAGGCATCTTGAGCTCATTGGTAGCATTCCTCCCAACCATTTAGACTTTGATGATGATGAACCCAATGAGATTAACTTAAAGATAAAAACTTCAAATATATCACCTCATCTCATCTCACAGCTTCCTACTTATTTATAGCCTCGTTCTCACAAGCCTCCTTGTGATGACATTACCATAGTCTTAACTAAGACTAGGCACTCTATTCACCAAGCTTCCTCTAATGACAAGGTCATCTTAACCTATGTTATCAATATTCATACTCCAGATTATGATGATGGCTATTCTTTAGATGATCCCCTTTTAGGCAGCCTTGTCTAGGATCATGGCACTAATATTGTTCATTACCAATCTTATTTGTTTGAGTCTTTTCATGCATCTCATCATTCTCTTTCATTTTTAGTTCTTGATTCTTGAATTTTTCCTCTTTATCATAGGGTAGAGATGGAATTGATACCTCCAATTTCTAAGGATCCACTTAAGACTATGCTCTTGGATCATGTTATTATTAGACCTTATCACTTTGCGATACCTAGGGTAGTCCTCCTTAGACCTTCTATAAATCCTTCCCCTCCTTCAGTAGGGCAAAATATAGTTAATCCTACTCCTTTTTACACTCTAGTTGAGCCTATTTCCTCTCCTCTTGCTATTGATCCTCTTCCTGCTTCTCATCCTAGTGCTCCTCTTTTTGAGCCTAGTTTTACTCCCTTCCCATCATCACCCTAACTTGATGATGGTTTTCTTCCACTACCTAAGACAACTCCTTTTCCCACCAAATGGGCTGATGAGTCATCTTCAACTACTTCCACTCCTACTTCACCTCCTTTTGTGAGTGCTCTTAAAACCACTAACAAGCATATATGTTGCTTCAATAGGATAGATAATCAATATTCCACCCATTTTCATAAGTTATGACAATATCTTGATACCTTTCATCCTTCTTCCCCATCATCAGACATAACCATACCTATCCTAATGCTACTTCCTAAATATTTACATAAGTATGGTGAGGTATATTATCTATGGAACCTATGTGGAATGAATTACATCGATCATCTCCACATTATTCAACAACATCTTAGATATCATCTTATATCCATCCCTGGACCTTCTACCATTCCTCCCATAGGTCATTCATATAAGAAGGCTCCTCTTTCTTCTTCTATGGCTCCACCTCCTATGGTCCTTTCACCACCTTTTATGTCTCCACCTATGATTCCTTCACCTATGGGTCTTCCCTCACCTATGAATCCTTATCCACCCATGAGTCTTTCACCTGTGGATCCTTCTCCACCTGAGATTACTTCTTCTCCTTTAAATCTTATTTCCATGCATTCTCTTGACTAGAATTTTCCTCACTTTCCTTCATAGTATGATCCTTTGAGCATTCCTACTTTTTTAGTTTAGGAGATTAGAAAAGAATTATTTGCCTAGTATTCAATAAATATTGATGAGACCTTAGTAACAGCTTGATTATACCTTCATAGAGACTTGTCTGATGTATTGGATAAAGTGTGTAGATAGATTTACCAATATTTATGAGCACATTCATGTTGATTTATCATTTATATTTAGATTGGACATGTACTCTAATCTTATTTCTATCTTGATTATATCATTTGAAATTGTGTTTAATTATTTCTTATCTTATATCATGTTTTTCCTTCTTGTTGTACTATAGTTAGCTTATACTTGTCATTTTACATTTCACGTATACTTGTCTTTTACTTATCATTATTTTCTTTTCCTTTAAAGTTTTTCTCAAAACTCTTACCTTGTATCTTAATGATTGTTTTCTTTCTTATAGATAGTTGTCATAGTGAATGGGTTATATTTACCCTCTTCCCTTTGGTCACTATATCATATTACCATGTGATCAGTTCACAAGCAATATTACTCATTATTATTTCCTTTCATCAATCTTCCTTTGGATCTCCTTTTCCCCTTCTCCATTTTTACACAAACTAAGTGTTGTCACTTAGATGTACCCTATGAGAAGAGGTTTTATAGGCATCTAATCCAAGTGTAAAAATAAGGACATCTCACTTTTTTTGGGTGAGAAAACTTGTGAGATGAACCTATAGATTAGGGGCTAGCTCCCCTTGATGCATCATTTAAGCTCATGTTCCTACTACTAAAAACTTAGGGGGGATGAAAAGGGTTAGAAAAACTAAAAATAAACCTATTATACTAGAGGTGATGCACCAAAATATTGTGTTATACTCTTACCTTTGACATACACTAGAAACTAATGATAAATAACACATACACTTCATTCAACATCAATCTCCCCTCTCACATTAGTGTTTCAACATGGGGTCTTATAGATGACATAGGGTAGGAAGAAATAAACAATAAGAATTCTAAGACACTCTATTGAGAAGCATACTCACTTACACTTTGAATCTCTTCAAACACTTCTTGTTGACCTGCAAGAAGGAAAACATAATACACTAGGTACTAATGGAATTGACATGTGAAGGTAAAGGAAATTACACTTGCACAAGACTAAAACCAAGCATATAAACTTAGTGAGATATTTTAATGAGTAAAAAAAATTATATTTATTTATTAAAGGTAAAAATTTGGTATGAATTTTCCATACCTAGGCGGAGAGACAAATAATGCCAAAATGGCTAGAATTTATAGAAAAATTGGGAAGGTAGAGAGAAAGGAAGTCCAAGAGTCACTTGAACATGTGTCTATCTAATATAATCAGTTAAAATTACATATTTAAAATATTTGGGTTTATATATTTCATTTATTAGTGTATACTTGTCCAAAACAAATCATAAATATAGTGAAAAATTGGACAAAACTACCAATTTGACATAAGAAATTGCCCACCTAGGTTGCCATCCAAAACTACAAATATCACTACAAACGGTTAGGTATAATGGTTGGTATTAGAAATAGGGGTTAAAAATAAGTCCCCAAATTCATTTTATTGATTCCTAACCATCCCTATTCTTGTGGACATGCAAAATCATCACTGGCAGTTTTTAAAAGGCTCATTTCCATGCACCTTCTCCACTTGGCATCCAAAACTCATAAATTCTCATATTTTATCAATTAAAAATAGGTAATTACACTTTTAAAATCATCACATACCATTATTTTCAATAAAAATCCTTTAAAATGTCTCCTTAATTCCTTTTCACCACTTTCCCATGTGTTCACTATTCTGTCTCACTAGACTAGCTGAAAGTGTGAGTTTGGTTAGGAAACTTAGAATATGATTCAGAATATTAGATTAATTTTTGGAGTTTTATAAATTTTATATTTTACTTCCAAAACTTTTTTCATCCTCTAATTCTTCCTATAGCTTGCACACCACTCAACATGGCCAAAACAAGCTTAGTTTTCCCCTGTTGCATATAATTCCATACCAAAAAAGTACATGTGTGAAATAAAATAAGAGTATTATACAAAATATATGTGGTTTCATGGAAATAACCTTGCATTTAGATGTTAAAAATGCTCCCTCTCTCTAATCGGGTCATTGTGAGGGTTTTACAAGGGTTTTGAGTGACCTGGACTCTTAACCTTTATTCATAAAGGTCAAACATTTAAACCCTTGAAAAATTACAATAACATCTCTTTATGTACCCTCCCTAACATTTCAAATTTTCTTAGGGTTCCATGTAAATGATTATGAAAGATGTGAGCAATTCAAACTGGTCATTAAAGCCATTCTTTACCTCTTATAGGGGTTTGAGCACCTTTCAAGTCTAAAATGACTTCTGAGTAAGTCCATCTACCAAATTAGAGTTTTATAACCTTTATATATATACCATTAATCTCCTCAAACTGATATGATATCTCATTGGGAGATAGAAATAATAATGATTCCTATTTAGGATTATGCCTAAACCTCGTGCAAGGAGTCTACCTATAACCTTGTGTTCAAAAATAACTCTTTCTTGATGATTCATTGACTTAGATAGATTAAAAAACTTAAATATTCTTTGAAACACATGTGAAAATACATTAGAGGACTTCCCAATAGCTATAACTAAGAATGACCCTCTATTTGGCATTAGACCCCTTGCTTGCACAACTGGCTACACCTATAAATCTAGTAGCTCGAAGAATTTTTTATGCTTTACAACCCTTAATTAAAGTTTTAATGATGTCACTAGGTGTTATTTAACTCACCAAACCTAATTATAAACATTCATTTACTTCTTGTGTGTGATTTTGACCATGTTTTTCAATTTTACAAGGTTTGTGCAAGGGAAAAGTGACCCATGTCTGAGACAAAACATGGGGAGCTTGCCTTATTCTTATAAAAAAACCAATTTTTTAATATTATACCATAGTTTATAAGGATGACCTACACCAAATTTAAGCTCCTGAATTTGAGAGATGACATTCCAATTGATTCAAAACCCAAGACTGAGCTTTTTAAGAAATTGCTTATAGGGTGAGGGAGAATGACTAATTTTTAATTGAAGAACACACATATTTACATTATTATTATAGGTTAGGTATTTTAAATAACTCATGGGATCTCCTAACATCCTTAATTATTAGCATTCCATATCTGGGACTCATGTAATCATGCTCTAGATCATTAATTTACCAAACCATGTTGTTTGCTCATTGTCTGACTTGTAAGTGTATATTGGGAGCTTAAAACTTATTTGGAGGTGATTTGATCATTATTTAATGGTAAAAAACTTAAAAAACACCTTATTATTCCTGTAATATTTAAATAAGGTCAACACTCAACTTTCTACTTCATACACCTTATCCTTTCAACAACCATTTAGCATGACTATGTTTCATGCACCTAGGGCCTGCCTATAGGCCTTCATGTGAGAAAATGGTTTCAAAAAAGTCTATAAGGCCTTTGAGTTGTCTTTATATCAAATTTTTATTCATTACATATACCTATATGCTTTTCTTGAGTTTTAAAAACTTCATTAACCCTTGACTAAGACCAACCTTCATAAATAGGTTGTAGGTGTCTATTTTGCTTGGCTATAGAATTCATAGATGAGTTTAGAGAATGTTCACCTTGTCTAGGGTATTTTTTATCTCATATATATTGTTTTATAATTCATATTATGACTTATTTAATTCTTATAAACCCTCAACACCATCTCCTTTATGCTAAACATTGAAACACTACCTCCATTACCTCTGTGTACAGACAGGGGATGGCCAAGAAAGGTCATTTCATGTAGTCACCACTCTTATTAATGGATTAAGGCTAAATATTGGTTATTTAGTTGTTTTTAAAGTTTAACTCTTTCAATAGTAGGCCTAGGACTAGTCAAGTTTCTTGTAGGGCAAGTGTTCATTCAGAATCCTGTAGATATCACTATCTACCTTTAGTGATTTCCTTGTAACTTTGAGGGGTTCACAATCCACTTTCCACTTGCTCTTTTCTCCTTGAAACTTTGGGGAGTAATTTTTTGGTATAGGTAAAATACCCCCACCCAATATTATGATTAAAATACTCTTATAAGTCCATTTTGAAGAGTCCACAAAAACCTTACAGACCTTTGTTTAATCATTTCAGAGCAAGCAAGCCTGATCACCTTTCAATACTCAAAATGTTGTTCAAACATCTTCCATTTGCAAAATAATATCCTTAAGAGGTATATTTTTTATTATACATATAAATGGACTTCAAATTCAATTGATCATGCACAATAATAAACTCTAGAAGATCCATTTGTGGTCTTAATTGTGGATGGCATTCCTTTTACACAGGCAGACTAACATCATTCCTCAAACATGCTAGTTATAGCATCTAAATGCCCTTTTATAAAACTTACATGAATTTAAGAGGTATCCTAAGATTGAAAGACCATGTAATAACCTTCACATCTCATTGATGATGTCAACATACTCTTGTAGGTGGAGATTTATGACTATGTTATGCAAGAAGGTCATGAAGAAGTAAGAAAATGTAAGGAAAAATTGTCCAAGCACAACAAAACAAGATGTAAAATATTATATTCATTAAAAACATATGAATAATCCCAAAAACATATCAAAACACTCCTCCCAACATGAAGTCAATATTTCCAAAGCAGGTGAAGTGACTGTTAGTGCAAATTCAAGCCTTTTGCAAGCTTAGATGAGGCTTTCCCAAAGTAATGAACTCTTCAAGAAAGAAATAGAATTTAAATATCTTTAAAATTAATTTGAGGCCCCTAAATCACTCACACACATCAATCCAAAATAAGAGAACTTGAAATAGATTAAAAAAGAGACCCCTTCTTGGTTGAATAGGCATAAGAAGCTACCTAGGATCAAACTGATGTTTCATGAAGTAGGAAGCACCAAATATCAAGTTAATATTATTTATGTGAATAGGAATCCAATTAATATCCACCTATAAAATCACTCTTTATGACTCAAACTGTACAGTGTGTACCAATTGATGAAAGTTGCCTCTTCTTTATATGCCAAGAGGAAATGGGATAAAGATGCAATTTTTTGTGAAAAAAACGAAAAAAAAACGTGTATATGAATTTTTGGGAGGTGAAAAGTCACACCACCATGTTTTCTAAGTGGCACACTTCTCAAGGAGTTGTATAAGTGTCCTTTTCTCACTCTGGTCAAGAAAATTGCCCTTTTTTGAAAAACCTAAAAATTTCAGTTAATGATAGTTGATAAAGACCTGATAGGACACATTTCACATGATAAAACTCCTTTAAACTTTCACAATTCCCAAAAAACCCATACAAAGCATTAAATGCACTTAAAATGACCTCTAACTGACCCAACAATGATAAATAAACCTAGGGGGCTTATAACCAAAGGTAGTATAATATTGTAATGACATTAATTGACCTTTTTAACACTATATAACATCCATTTTAACCTCTTATAGACCCAAAAACTCAACTTTTTGACTATAGGTACCTTAGTTTGACTAGAAAGTCAAACTTGGTCAACAATTTGGTGACTCATGGGGGTAGTATGCCTGCTATACTAACTAGACCAGTAACCTTATTATTCCATTGGGTTTAGGAGTCATCTAGGGACTGAAACAAAAAAGTATACTTGACCATGACAAAGATAACTAGTGATTACCTCAACACACAAAGGAAAAGGACACACACAACAAAGAACACAAACACACACAAGACACACATGTGCTCAAGGCACTTAGGAGAGACAAAAGACAAATAATGTATAAAAATAACTATAAACATACCTCCACTTGTATCAAAATGGAATATTCAGATTCTTCTTACTTCATGGCATGAAGGATTAGATGAGTCAACCAACCTTTTGTCTCTTATCATTGCTACCTTCATGCTTTTCACAAAGTCTGCCAACTCCATTGGCATGATGATCATTAGGAACCAAGCAACTCCAAAAAATATGACCAATGAAATGAAATCCTATTGTACATGATCACTTGTTTCATATTGTTTCCCATTCACTTTCTCATGATCAACTCCCATTCTCTTTATAAACATGATTTCAAATGGATTGATTTCATGTTCACTAGAAACTTTAGGCCAATATGATCCTTCTCCATCCTTCAAGAGCTGATGATATCCTTGTAGAGGATGATATAACCTATTTATTACTTCAAAAATATCATTCCTATATTCATAAACCCCTTGAAATAATAAATATGAAGGTTTGTTTCTCCTTTGCATACTTTCTTGAGTCCCTATGCCACCTTCTTCATGCTTAATCAGCTCATGGTTTCCTTGGAGAGGAGTATAGTCTACTCCAATGACTTCAAAAAAGTCATACAAAGAATGATTATGAAATTTTTCATGTTAATATATGGTATTTTTCAAGGTGAGATAGGAACTAATGATCATTTCTTCTTTTTTAGAAAAAAGAAAACACCCTTCTTCAAAAGTTTGTGAATTGTCTTTTTGTTCCCCAAGAGGGTTACCTATGATGATTTCCTCCTCTTCCAAACTCATGAAGTATCCTTGATCAGTCATGAATTTATCACATTTATCTTCACTTTCCTTTCTCAAGATAGGCTCCTCAACATAAGGAAAACATTCTTCATCACCCAAACCAAGAGGTTCAACACAAGGACTCTAAAAATCAAATTGGGAATGACACGTGAGAGGTTATTTTAATATCTCATGAGAGAGAAGAGGTAAACCTTGGGAAAAAATCACTTGATTCTCTTCTCTCCACTTGGATAACACTTCATAAACATCATAATTATCTTGAGGACTCTCTTAATGAAAGGTAGATGGGATGTGTTTAGGCATAGGATCTTCTTTTAGGTCTAAACCTTCCATCTCCTCTTGACTAAGAAACTTCATCTTTTCCTCTAATTCCTCAATTTGTTTAGATTTATTCTCTTGGAAGATTCTTTCCTTAATATCATAGGAATCATCATGGAGATGGAGAGTACATGAAGATTTCCATTATGTACAAGAATTTTCTTGAGGAAGGGTGGGAGGGATTTGAGAAGGACTAGCTTCATTTTCCACTTCACACTCTTGAGAAATATTCTTCTCTTATTTCTTACCCCATGATTCCACTATTTCACTCTAACTTTTAACCTTAGGATTAGAACTCTCCTATTGAGGATAGGAAGTGATTTCATCTTTCTCAATGTCTTGAGCTGGTTCATGATAAACATTTTCCCAACTTGGAATCTTGACATTATATTGGAGGACTTGAGGAGGTTGAGGGAGGGAAGAGTTTTCACATGCATATGAGGAGTTACTTGAGGATGATTATGTTGTTTTTCAAAGGAAATAGGATGAATTTCTTCAAAGATGGCTCACAATCCAAGGAATTTAAATAGTTAGTCTCCATATTAGGTTGTTCTAATATCCTTTGGTGTTGGATTTCTAGTTGCAAAGATTAACAACAAGAGTAGTTAGTTCTGGTATAAGAAAAGATGCATTAGATGGGATAGGATGGTAGCTCACTTTATTTTGGTGAGCAATAAATATTTGGTAGAAAGGATTTTGTGGACAAAAGGAAGGTTTATTTTTTATGGGAAAAGGTTGTCTTGGGATGTAAAAAGGAATACAAGGTTGATTGCCTTGAGTGGGTTAACTCATCCCTCTTACTAGTTTCTCCTTCATAGATTGCATGGCTTGAGATTTCCTAAACAAAAACTCTTCCTTTTACATTAGCTCTTTTTGATATATATTTTTCTCATTCAACATATCCATCTCAAACATTTGCTTTTCAAACTCCAAAATTATCTCCCTAGTACTCTTGGATTGACTAGGAGAAGGACAATTAGGAGAGCTTCTTGAAGTGATTCCATGAACAACATGAGCTTGATCAAAACTATATGAAGGAAAATAAGGTCCATATTTCTCAATAGTGGGATTATACATACAAAATGTGATTTTTTGATGCACTAGGGCTACTTGACCAGCTGATTCAACTCAGAGGCACCATTGGTGTTGATTGAAATTTCTCCAAAGGTTGATTGGTTAAAGAACACACCAAGAATTCTTCAACTCCTTGGATAAATTGTCCCATCAGGCATGCCAAAAACTATTGTCACTTGGATTCACCCTATGAGAAGAGGTTTTCTAGGCCTCTAATCCAAGTGGAAAAATGGGGACATCTCACTTGTTGTTGGTGAGTAAACTTGTGAGATAAACCTCTAGATTAGGGGCTAGCTCCCCTTGATGAATCATTTAAGCTCATGTTCCTACTATTAACAACTTAGGTGGGATGAAAATGGTTAGAATAAATAAAAATAAAAATATTATACTAGAGGTGACGTACCAAAATATTTTTCTCTACTCTTACCTTTGACATACACTGAAGCTAATGACAAATATCACATACACTTCATTCAACATCAATCTCCCCTCTCACATCAGTGTTTCAACATGGGGTATTTTAGATGACATAGGGTAGGAGTAAATAAAAAATAGGCATTATAATACACTCTATTGAGAATCCTACTCACTTACACCTTCATTCTCTTCAGACACTTCTCTTTGACCTGCAAGAAGGAAAACACAATACACTAGGTACCAATGAAATCAACATGTGAAGGTAAAGGAAATTACAATTGCACAAGAATAAAAATAAGAATATACACATATTGAAATATTTTAATGAGGTAAAAAACTTGTATTTATTTCTTCAAGGTAAAATTTTTGTATGGATTCACCATACCCAAATAGAGAGATACAAATAATGCCAAAATGGCCAGAATTTATAGAAGAATTAGGAAGGTAGAGAGAAGGGAAGTCCAAGAGTCACTTGGACATGTGTCCATATGATATAATTAGTTATAATTTAATATGTAAAATAGGTGGGTTGAGATATTACATATCATAGTGTATACTTGTCCAAAACAAGTCATAAAAATAGTGAAAAGTGGCACAAAACTGCCAATTTGACATAAAAAATTGTCCACCTAAATTGCCTTCCAAAACTACCCATATCATTATAAATGTTCAGGTATGATGGTTGGTATGAGAAATTGGGGTTACAAAAAAGTCCCCAAGTTTATTTTATTTATTCCTAAACATCCCTATTCTTGTGGACATGCAAAATCATCACTGGTAATTTCCAAAAGGCTCCTTTCCATGCACCTTCTACACTTGGCATCCAGAACTCCTCAATTATCATAATTGATCCATGAAAAATAGGGAATGAAACTTTTAAAATTATCCCATACCATTAGTTTCAACAAAAATCCTTTAAAAAGTCTCCCTAATTTATTTTCACTACTTTCCCAAATGTTCACTATTCTGGCTCACTAGACTGGCTAAAAGTGTGAGTCTAGTTAGGACACTTATAATTTGATTCAAAAGATGAGATGAATTTTGGGAGTTATCTCAAGTTTATTTCTTCCTTAATTTTTTTTTCTTCATCCTCTAACTCCTCTTGTAGCTTGCACACCACTCAAAATGGCCAAAACAAGCTTGGTTTTCCCCTATTCCATACACTTTCATACCAAAAAAGTACATGTGTGAGATAATTTGAGATTATTATGAAAATTATAGGTGGTTTCATGGAAATACCATTGAATTTATATGTTCAAAATTATCCCTCTCTCCAATTAGATTCTTATGAGGGTTTTACAAGGGTTTTTAGTGACCTGGACTCTTAACCTTTGTTCATAAAGGTCAAACATTGAAACCCTTCAAAAATTCCACTAATATCTCCTTAACGACCCTCCATAACATTTCAAATTTTCTCAAGGTTCCATTCAAATGATTGTGAAAGATGTGAGCAATTCAAATTTGTCATTAAAGCCATTCTTTTCCTCTTGCAGGGGTTTGAGCACCTTTCATGTCTAAAATGATTTTTTGAGGAATTCCCTTTACCAAATTAGAGTTGTATCACCTCTATATACATCCCATTCATCTCCTAAAACTAATATTATATCTCATTAAGAACTAGAAATAAGAATGATTCCTATTTAGGATTAGGTGTAAACCTTGTGCAATGAGTCTACCATTAACCTTATGTTCAAAAACAACTCTTTCTTGATTATTCCTTGCCTTAGATAGCTCAAAAACCTAAAATATGATTTGAAACACATGGAAAAATACATTATGGGACTTCCCAATAGATATAAATAAGAATGACCCTCTATTTGGCATTAGACCCCTTGCTTTTATAACTTGCTATACCTACAAACCTAGTAGCTTCAAGAATTTTTTATGGTTTCCAACCCTAAATCACGTTTTAATGATGTATATGTTTTATTTAACTCACCAAACCTTCTTTTAAACATTCCTTTACTTTTGGTGTGTGGGTTTGACCATGTTTCTCAATTTTGCAAGGTTTGTGCAAGGGAAAAGCGACCCTTATCTGAGATAAAATAGGGGGAACTTACCTTATTATTATCAATTTTTTTTTTTTTTTTTATATGATACCTTAGGTCATGAGGATTACCTCCACAAAATTTTATCTCCTGACTCTAAGAGATGACACTCCAACTAATTCAAAACCCAAGACTAAGTTTTTAAAGAAATTGCCTACAAAGTTAGAGGGAGAATACCTGAGTTTTGATTGAAGAACACCCATATTTACAATGTTTTTATAGGTTAGGTATTTTAAATATATCATGGGATATCCTACCATCCTTAATTATTATCATTCCATACCTAAGACTCATGCAATCATGATCTAGATCATCAATTTACCAAACCATGCTCTTTGCTCACTGTCTGACTTGTAGGTGTATATTAGGATCTTGAAACTTGTTTTGAGGTTATTTGATAATAATTTAATGGTAAAAAAATTCACAAAACACCTTATTATTCTATTAATCTTTAAATAATTTAAAAACTCAAATTTCTACTTCATACACCTTATCCTTTCAATAACCATTTAGCAGGACTGTGTTTCATGCACCTAGAGCCTGCCTGTAGGCCTTCATGTGAGAAAATGGTTTCAGAAAAGTGTATAAGGACTTTTATTTATATTTATATCAAAGTTTTTATTCATTACATATTCCTACATGATTTTATTGAGTTTTAAAAACCTCATTAACCCTTGACTGGGACCAACCTTCATAAACAGGTTGTATTTGTTTGTTTTACTTGGTTGTAGGTTTCATGGATGAGTTTAGAGCATGTTCACCTTGTATAGGGACTTGTTTAGCTTGTATATATTATTATATAATTAATATTAGGACTTTTTTAATTCTTAGGAACCCTCAACACCATCTCCTTTATGCTAAACATTGAAACACTACCTCCACTGCCTCTCTGCCCTGTGTACGGACAGGGGATGGCCAAGAAAGGTCATTTCATGTAGTTACCACTCTTATTAATGGATTAAGACTAAGGATTGGTTATTTATTTGTTTTTAAATGTTCCCTCTTGAAATATTAGGCCTAGGACTAGTCAAGTGTCTTTTAGGGCAAGTGCTCATTAGGAATCTTGTAGATATCACTATCTACCTTCAATGATTTCTTAGCAACTTTGAGGGTTTCAAAATATACTTTCCACTTGCTATTTTATTGTTAAAACTTTGGGTATTAATTTTTTGGTATAGGGAAAACACCCCCAACCAATATTAGTATTAAAATACTCCTACAAGTCCATTTTGAAGAGTCCACAAAAACCCTACAGACCTTTGTTTGATCATTTCAGGGCAAACAGACCTGATCACCTTTCAATACTCAAAATGTTGTTCAAAAATATTCCATTTACAAAAAAAACTCCTTAAGAGGTTTGTTTTTTATTATTCATAGTAATTGAATTCAAATTAGATTGATCATGCACAATAATCATCATCAGAAGAGCCATTTATGGCCTCAGTTGTGGATGGCATTCCCTTTACATAGGCAGACTGACATCACTCCTCAAACATGCTAGTTATAGCATCTAAATTCCCTTTTCTAACACTTACATGCATTAAATAGGTCTCCTAAGCTTGAAATACCATGTCATAACCTTCACATCTTATTGATGACATCAGCATACTCCTATAGGTGGAGATTTTTGACTATGTTATGTAAGGAGGTCATGAAGAAGTAAAAAAATGTAAAGAAAAAATTGACCAAGCACCAAAAAACAAGATTTAAACTCTTATATTCATGAAAAACATATGAATCATCCACAAAACATATCAAAACACTCCTCCCAATGTGAAGGCAACATTTCCAAAGTAGGTGAAGTGATTGTTAGTGCAAATTCAAGCCTTTTACAAACCTAGAAGAGGCTTTCCCAAAATAATTAAATTTTAAAGCAAGAAGAAGAATGTAAATATATTTAAAATCAAGTGGATTCCCCTACATCACTCACACACATAAATCCAAAACAAGAGAACTTGAAACATATTCAAAAATAGACCACTTCTTGGTTGAATAGGCATAAGAAGCTGCCTGGGATCAAACTGATGGTTCATGAAGTAGGAAGAACAAGTCTAAAGTTGCTATTATGGATGTGAAGAGGACTCCAATTAATATCCACCTATAAAATTACTCTTCATGACTCAAATTGTATGGCTTGTACCAATTGTTGAAATTTGCCTCTTCGTTGTATGCCAAGAGGAAATGGGATAAAAATGAGTTTTAGATGATTTTTTTTTTGAAAAAAATAAAAAAAATCATGGATATGACCTTTGGGGAGGTTAAGAGTCACACTACCACGTTTTCCAAGAGTTACACTTCTCAAGGAATCATACAAGTGTCCTTTTCTCACTCTTTGGTCACGAAAACTACCCTTTTCTGAACAACCTACAATTTTCAATTAATGATAGTTGATAAATACCTCATAGGACACATGGAATATTATAAAACTCCTTGACACTTAACAATTCCCAAAAATTTGTACAAATCATTAAATGCACTTAAAATGACTTCTAAATGACCAAAAAATGATGAATAAACCTAGGGGGCTAATAACCAAAGGTATTATAACATGAAATGACATTAATTGAACTTTAAAACACCTTATAACATCCATTTAAACCTCTTATAGACCCAAAAACTCAACTTTTTTCTGATAGGTGCCCTAGTTTGATTAGAAAGTCAAACTTGGTCAACACTAAGCATTTACACAGTTGAGACTTGAGATCACATGCTCAACTCATTATCAAGCCTAAGTGTTCTATTCAATATTTTGTCTTGGGTTACTTATATTCATTTATATTTATCCTATAGCTCATTCATGTGTATCACTATCTCTCTCATGATTGGTCATTCCAAATCCGTATGGAGAAGGAATCTTAAAAAGCCTTCAAAAGAAAGTTAAAAGCCAAATCATTTAAACAAAAGCCAATCATATCAGAAGGCATAAATATTGAATATTATTAAAAGTATAATCACACTAAAAGATGGGATTCAAAGCACATCTCCTTATTCTAGTTGAATATCAAATTCCATAGTTAGCCTCACAGTAGAGACAAGGTCCTTTGGGGTACGGTAGGCCAATAGATTAGAAGAGGAGAATAAAAAATATTTTAGTGTTACCTACTTTCTCAAGCAAGTATCAAATCTTTGTAGTAGACTGATGGCTCTATAATGGGTCTTAAGGAGTGAAAAACATGTTGTGGGAAGGCATTTCCATTTTACTTTTCCTTGTACCAATATACCATCATGAGTTGATCTTAGTAGCACACCTATTTACCTACAAAGCTTTGCGTCTATATCAAGCAGGTTTTCTTTATACGTAGAAAGCCACTAGTCACTTAGTGTATTTTCATGTCCTTAGTATTCCTTTTGCCTCCTAAGGTCTTCTCATAATATGCCTAAGTCTTATTTCTTACACTCCCTTTTTCATTCCTTTTCCTTCATATTTCCTCTTGGGAAATATTGTTTTGCTTACTGATCACTCCCCATGGGATTTAATTTGTGAGTTGCTTTATAAGACCATGGATAGGACTTGACATCCCTCACAAATTACCATATTTTCCATATTATTACCCACATCCTTGATTTACCATTCCTTATCCTTCTGCTTACCAATCTTGATTTGGTACCCCTTGGGTTTTCTTCTGTTAGTTGCAGTGTAAGATCAAGGATAGGACCTGGCGCTCCTCACAAAATTTTCCAATAATCAAAGTCACCATCCAAACTTACATGTGTCAAATAGGAGATAATATTTGATATATTATAAGGTTACACATCATTGACATGCTTTCCATATTGATATTTAGTATGTTTTATGCTTCATTTTTATTTTGCCTTTTATTTTCTTATTTTTTGAGTGCATGTAAGATTACAACAATTTCTTGAATTTCTCATACTTCCAAACTTGAGTTAGTATGATAAATTTAAGACCAAGTTTTTGATTTTTTTTTTTTAAATTTTGTACTTCCCATCGTGAAATAGTATAATTAATTAACTTAATTTTTGATTTGTTTTATTACGATTTGTGCCCTTTTACATACCTTCCATTTTATTACATTGTTTATCATACTTCCCAACGTGATATTTAGTATGATTTTACTTGTTTTAATTTGGTGAAAAAATCTTTTACATTGGTTTAAAAACAAATACCCCTTTACCATCTTATTTGCCATTTTCTTGGATTTTTATACTTACTCATTTTTGTTATTACACATTTCCCAACTTGAACTAGTTTGTAGTACATTTCGTTGATTGATTATATTTTTCCAAGTCCTTTTCACTTGTTTATTTTTAACCATGCATGTGTACTTCATAATGCTAGAAAATAAACCATGCCACATATATTTATTATATCATATAAAACAAAGTAAAATACATGTGCTAGAAATAAATATATCCAAAAGCATCCACAAACATAACCATCATAAAGACAACATACACCACCAACACCAATAAGCCAAAATGATACATCATATATATACCATGAGTTTGTTACAACATATACAACCATATACAAAGCCTTAGCACTATGGTTGGGCTCCATCTTGTCTATCTCTTGACCTATCCATGCTACCTATTGAGGCCTCAATTTGAATCCTCTGAATAGTATGCTATAATGAAGCAGTCCAAGATCTCAATCCCTCTACCTATCCCTATAGGTGTGTTATCTGTACATGTGCCTACACCAACTTAGTCTGGGTCACTATATGTGCCTATGTCAACTGAGTCTACATCATTGTATATGCTTACATCATGTGTCACTATCTCCAAATATGCATCTCTCTCATCTACCAAGGCCTACCAGGTCTATTTATCACCTGCACCCATCTCTATTAGTGGTTTCACCCTCTCTCTCTATACACTTTTATCTAACTTACTACCTTGCTAGCTAATTTAAACCAGCTCACCTGAGCTGGGGTAGATGGTACAGTTATATCCTCTAATGTCATGGGGTCATATGGTTGTAGAGTCTCATCTAGGATGTCATGGAGTGCTCCCCTCACCAAGGACGCCCATCTCTCCTCCTCATCCTTAGTTATGCCTATAAAATCACACTATATGGCTATTAGATCATTATCATATCTCATAATATCTATCTATATCTCTCTACTACCAAATAAAAACTTAAGAAATAATTCAACCATATTCATACCTATCTATGTTTCAGCTCTCATGATATAATCTCTTACACGATTGCCTAGCATAGTCTCCCCATATGTGTGACTTCCTAGTACCTCCTCGATAGGTCACCTCCTTAGTTCAAACCTAGATGTCATGCTTCATGTCCATTTCAACCTCCATCTAATTGGTCTCTCTATCATATCCTCTTGTTCATCTATGGGATCATCCACTCTCTCCTATCTCCATCACTGTCATATCATCAATGGCCACTACTCATATTAATGTAGGGCTGGTAGTGGTACATAAAGTATCTCTACCTCCTCTACCTCATCCTCTACCACTCATCATGTTTGACCAGTCTATGGTTACTCCTAATATGGCCTTAGTGTCAACCTCACTATTAGTGATTTAAGTCCCCTCTTCCCTCATGGCTACCTCACATGCCAAGCCCACTGGTTGGGTATCAGTATCAATATCATCAGATGAGGTATGCTCATCTATCCTAGAACCCATGCCACTAGATGTGGCTCTCCAACATGTATAGTGTCCAATCACCTCTCTCTTCTCTAGTACTAGTGTAACTATGTGCTAGCTCACCCATGTAGCTATTATCTACCATATAGTTGCCATATGATGTCTACATGTATCACTAACTGTAACACTAGTACATGGGGCATGTCCCATGATACCTAGTCCTCCTTCCATATTTACACTTGAGGTAACCTATCATTGAATACATGGGGTAACCTAGCTAGTTAATACATGGGAAATATCTCATATATCTATGTTGTTAGTAGTATAATCAGTCTCATAGTATTCTACCCTCTGACTAGCATATTGAATATATCATGTATGAGCTAAACCCAAATAATAAAACCTAGATTGTATAATAATCCCTCCTTCAACATCATCTTACTCAATGTTACCATGAATAGTGGTACCTTGCCATTTGACTTGTGTCAGAGTACCCACTATATCACAAGGCCTATCACCAGCTTCCAGAGGTTCAAAATCTATAATATATACAAATCATCCATACTGACTATCCATCCTCTCAATATCATCTCTTAGCCTATAACCTACATGATTAAGGCTCTCCTCTCCTCTAAGCTATCTAGTATCCCTATGGTCACTAGTGTTCCTAATATAGGTAGCCTGAGGATGGCATGGACATCCTCTAGTGTGATACCCACCTCTATCACATCCCTATCCACCTCCCATTTGAAGGTGTTAGTCAACTATTCCTAGCATCCCAAGAATATGACTAACAGGTTAGCATTGAGGGGGATCTTCCACATCTCAAATATACCTCCTAGGTTGATGCCTACTAATATAGCTTGATCTCCATTTATCAATCTATCTAAAAAATCTAGAAACTAAGACATATCCACCAATCTCTAGAATCTTGATTGTCTCTACAACCAAAAAACAACAAAGGATGTATTAGTTCCTCCATGTCATGTATAATCACAATATATTTTTTACACATCATTTTTGAAAATTTTAATTAAAAACAAGAATAATTTCTATTACCTTATTCATTTGGTCCTATTTATATCTTGTTTGGCCTGTCTTGCCTTTATTTGGTCATTTTGGGCCATTCTAGCCCTCTTTTGGCTTTATGCACATTTTTTAATGCTTATTCTAGTTCCTTGGTCAACCTAGTTTGAACAAAATTTCCCTCTTTTTGTCATAGTTGACTTCAAATTCCAAGTCAACCCTCTTATCTTCTCCTCCCTGGTACTAAGTTTTCATTTTGGCCCTTACAGACTAGTTTCTCACTTCATTCTAGATTTTTAACCTACAAATTACACTAAGATGAACCATACCTATTGGGTCAACCACATGGATTCTACCCTATTTAAACCTACTAGGTTGACTTGGTCAACCTAATACATTATGTGTGCTAAACTAGTACATTTTTCCCAAAATGTGCATTTCACTCGCTTTCTTCCTAAACCCTTCAAACCCATTTCCCATCTTCCTATTTACTACCCTTAGAATCTAAGTTTCTTCAATTTTGACATATATAAATTCTTAAAATCCAAATTTATCAAATATTCACTTAATTCAATACAAATTTCAAAAATTGGTTTGAGATCCATAGTTACATACCTATAGTGCACCTGCTGCCTCCTCATCTAGCATGTCATTCCCTCAACGTCCTAGCCTTGTTTGTTCTCAGATCTCTCCTTTCTCTTTTTCACAATTCAAAATTAAAAATGAATTCTCTTTTTCCCTATTTAAAACCACTTTTTAATAATTTTTTTCATTTATTTTTAGGCAAATGCCTTTGTTTTGTCTCTATCTTTTTTTTGCTCATCCATTTTACAAACTGTAAAATACATTAGAATCATGATGGCGTAGATATTATTTTCCACTATCATATGTCTATCTTCCAAAAATTTTGATTCTTGGTTATTTTTTGCACTAACTTCTACGTGTTCACCTAGTGTACTCTACATTAGACACCTTCATTTCTTACAGTCTACTTCTTTACCTAAGGCACTAAGGTAAGTTAAAGGTAGGTATTTTTCAATAGAGTTCTTTTGTTTATCTTATTTTTTACTTACTACACCGTACTTAGTATTAGTGTTGTGTGTTATCATGTTTTCTTTCAAAGCACCATCCCGTGTTACACTTATGTAACACGTGATGAGATTCAACTAGGGAATATGTATACACATAATATTTTTAACTTTTGTTGATTACTAACATTTCATATCTTACAAGAACCTATCGATTCTCAATATCTCTGAGTGCATGCCTTAAGGAGTGCACCAAGAAAGGGGTGGGTAGACCATCAGTGCTTCATAAGATTGTCATTACTTTTTCCACTTGCCATCCACAATTTATCCTCCTGAAACCATTGAACCCAAGCTTATTATTATTTATATCAATTCTTATCATTCACTATGTTTTATCCTTAATTTCTTGCCTTATAACCCTTTTGACCTATCGATTGTGCTAGGTCAACCAAGTCAACCTAACATAGTTTAGGGATTTTCTCTCTCTTTGGTTTGTTGGCCTCTTAGTTGACCTAACACAGACCTAAAGAATTAGGCCTGAAAACATACTAGGTCGATTGGGTCAACCTAATACAGTTAATGTCCCAAAATATTTTAGGGTAAGATACTACTCTATATATAATGTCATTTACCACCATTTTATAAGAGCAAAGAATTAAGTGAAGAAGTGTGAATGAACATCTACCTATTGACCATTCTACTTGGGGAATAAAGCTTTAAGGTTAATACTTTATTTGGAGCTCCAATATCATCTTGTGGATAAGTCTTTTAGATGCTTGGATAGGTTGTGTAGCCTAGAGCTGATTTATCTTAGTTACATACCAAGACAATATCTTGTGAATCACCTTGGATAAGGGGGAGATTAAGGCTTAGTGGGTTCATATTCAAAGGTAAGTATTTCTGACTTTATTCCTTCTTTGTAAGAGTAGATAGATAGTGCATTTGTATTCTTCTCTTCCATGTATTAGGATTCTAAATACATTGACATCAGTATATGTATTCTATACATGTTTAGTTTAGTTGTTTATTTGTTTTGTTTCTAACCCCTACTTTGTGCCGCAAAATTTGGTGCACACTAGATTAGATTTACTTTTCTTGTTAATAGATTAGTGAAATATTAAATCATAGGACTCTTTTAGGGTTGTTTTACAATTGTGTTAGATTGTAGGCTTTGGAACCCTACCTCACATAGTGTGTCTTGAAAAGTGATCGCATAATTCGGTCTAACAGATCCTCACATTAGTCATGATCCCACTTAACAATTGTATTCTACCCAATCAAAAGTGTAGTGTGCTCTATTCCATTTGATCTAGAATTGATTTATAGACATGTATTTTGGATTGCATATAGAGTTAAGAGTAACAATTAAATAGATAAATAATGAGTAGGAAGATGTGACAAATAAAAATAAAGAGATGAAGAAAGATGAGTTAGAAGAAGAAGATGAATATTGGAAAAGAGAAATAAGTGATGAAGAATGAGAGGAAGAAGACATGTTTAAAGAAGAAGGTGAGAATAACTTAGAAGTAGATCAATTAGATGATAGAAGTAGTGTGAAAATATAAGAATGGATATTCTCAAAAGGACATGAAGTATTAAGGAAAGAATTATAATAAAGTCACAGAGTAATCATAGGTTCAAGCTTAGAATAAGAAGTTATAGGCAAGAATCATTCACCAAAATATCACACATCCCCACAAACCAATTTCCTATATTCTAATAGAAATTTTCAACTAGATGATCAAGAAGACAGTAGTTAGAAAGGTCCATTTTCAAAACAAGTGCATATTTGGGATACTAAAATTAAAACAAGATCAATTTGTAAGGATTTTAAGGCCATAGGTTTTTTGAAACCAAGTAGAGAAAAACAAGAAACATAGAAAAATAGAGTGTGCAAATTAACTCTCCTAGTGTGAAGGTAAATCTTCATAGTGCACAAATAAGATTGAATAGAATGTAGCCCCCTTTGTAATATCTACACAATAAGTCCACTCAATAATAATTTATAAAATGGGTGTTGTAGGATCATTTATAAACTTGTTGACATATTATAGGTTTACAGACCCTGAGTAGTACTTACTAACATGTGAGATGAGATGGTAAGCTAAAGGTATTATAGATGAGGCTATAAATAAGCAAAAATTAATAGGACCATTGAATGGAAGATCACTTGAGTTTATGTACCACATAAAAATTACATAGGCAAGTCTACAATAGGTTAAGGCATGGCTTATCATAGAATTTAAGATAAAGAAATGTACAAGTCAAACTATTCAAGTCCTAAAGGAGATTAGGTAGAAGTTGTGAGAATCAATCTATGATTATGATCATAGGTTATTTAATGTTATGAAAAAGGTAGAATTTGCCTTAGAAAATAAAGATAAAATTGCATGGTTTTTTGATGGATTGCATTCTAGAATTAGATTTGCTATAGTGCAGACTCAATATGCCACTAAAACAGATGCTAGAGTTGCTGCTCTATGAGTGGAGAAAATTAAAGACTATGGGGAAGTTCCTATAATGGGTTCTATGATTGAAAATGCATTGCAATATTTTAAGAAAAGGATGGAACAATATCATGAAGTATATAAACCTAAGATAAATCTATGGTGCATGAGGTGTAGGAAAGAATGACATGATAGGAACAATTATCTTAAGATCAAGACAAAGTTCTATGAAATCTATGGAGTAGCAAGGCACATAACAACACAGTGACATCTCCAGAAATAGTATGTCAAAAGCCCACATAGTTTATATTGTATCTTTTATAAGTCATACAATCATGATGAAAATAATTTTATGGATTTTTAGGATATCAAAGAAGACATTACAAATAATGTATTCACCATCATTGCACAAGTGTCTTCAGTAAATCAGACGATTCTAGGTCCAAAGGTCAATCTAGGTTGTACAAACCAAGCAGGTTCACAATGGATTCCTAATTCACCTCAATACAATCCTCAAGGTCTAGAAAAATGGAACCCTCCTTCATTGATTTGGACACCACCATCACTGTAATACTATTATACAACACCTTGGAATATGGTAATGATGCAACAATAACAAACTAGTTAGACCCCACCAATTATGTAATAATAATTTGGAATTGAAGATAATACCCAACAACATCAGCACTAGAATACAACACAATAATAGGGAGGGTATACAGGTAGTTATAAGTCAAATAGAGGAGGATATAAGGGTGGATACATAGGAGGTTACCAAGGTGGTAGAGGAAATAATTACCAATGCCCTCCTTTGTAATGTTACTTATATAGAGAGTATAATCATGTGCAACATAGTTTACCTTTAAATCCCTAAAGATAATCTTATTACACATATTTTAAGGTATATGAGTAGTATGAGATATAAAACTATCCTATTTTAGAAAAGAAAAGAAAGGAAAAGGCCGTCAGGAATGTTAACATGGTGAATGTGCAACCTAAGGAGAATGAATTTCTAAATGCCATTACAAGACACTAGCACGCAGAGAGAGGATTTACTCCCCTCAAAATGCATTAGGACTAGGGAATCTAGAAAGCAAAATAAGGCAAATACCTAGACCCATTTTTAGAAAAGGGGCTCATGTATGAAGCTGCATAGATGTTAAAAAATATCGAACACCAAGATACTACTGAAGGAGATGATGCTATAATAGATGTTAAAATGTATGGTCATATTATACACATTATGTATCAAGATGGAGTTATTATTTAATTGATAGA
The DNA here is from genome assembly GCA_037957365.1 of Torreya grandis. Lineage (NCBI taxonomy): Eukaryota > Viridiplantae > Streptophyta > Pinopsida > Cupressales > Taxaceae > Torreya > Torreya grandis. The sequence continues at coordinate 732,386 of JARHVA010002544.1, forward strand.
TTTAATTAAAATTTTAAGTATATTGTGCAATTAATACATCTCTCAAAACATCATAAATTTGCTACATAATTTAGTGGAGTGTACACAATGAGGACAATAAAAGATAAAAAACTTATTTAATATATCAAAACAAATAATCCATGAGAAGTAGATGCATGAATCAACATTTAATTTATATAATATGAAATTAAAATTTTTGTCTTTGACTTTGGCATCATGTCAACATGATCCCTAGGCCTACATGGGAGGTGATTAGATGGCCATTTTTATGTTAAAACCTAGTGACGCTAAGCTTAGTAGACTATGGATGAGTTGAGCCCATTGACAGATTAGAAGACGTTGAGATCAAAGTCATAGAACTTAGCCTATGAGGTGAATTTGAATTCATTGATATGAAGACAATAGAAACTCAAGACCTTGTACTAATTGGTAAAAAATAGCCATATGATGGTTAGATGACTATCAATATTGTGTAAAATCAATTAGAGGTTTATTAAGGAGATAAGACTGTCATCATTCCTATGAATAAGGAGCACAAACCCTACATCATTCTAACTGAACCAGACTCTCCTTATGTTGTATAAGAAATTAGCTAGATGAAGGTAAACTCTAAAGACAATCCAAAACCTTTGCACGTAGTCGAGTGCAACTTATTGTATGAGCATACTAAACCTTAGATATAGTATTTACTCACTCAAAAATTGAATACATATAAATAATGGAAACCTAAATCAGTAGTTACAAAGCCATTGACACCTTAGTTTGTCATTGAGGATCATGCATCCATGTTTATTAAATCCCCTACTTACTCAGAAGTTAATTTTATCTATCAAGCAAATGATCATATGTAAGATTATATAGATTTGACTAGAGAAGGCACTTTTCCATGGGAAATAACTTTGTCTATTAGTGGAGACTTAGATACACATCTACTTAATTGGGCTCATGATGATCATGAATTTTGACCTATGAGAATGGTCTTCACCCATGAGAGATAACTTCATATTATGTAACTGAGGATATCAATCAATTCATTCAGCACCTACAAGTTCATGTACCTACCAATAGTCAATGGGTAAGTGTCTTGGATTATGATTTGAATGGATTTGTAGTGACATGGTGGGAAATTCATAGAAATGATCAAATCAATTAGGATGATGTGTGCAAACTTATGATTAACATATTTCAACTAGCATAGGTCATCATAAGTAATTAGCCTTTCTTTCAAGAAGGTGAGTTCCCTACAATCCATATCCAAAAATGTGTTGAGGTCTAGACTAAAGAACATGTGGCACTAAAGTATTGGGTTCACATCTTTCATTACGCACTTGCTCCTTTACCATCATATTTCTATATGCATCAAGAATGTAGGAGGGAGATAAAGCATTGGGCATAGGTGTAGAGTGACTTCATATAGACTTTTGTCTTTGAAGATGAGAATCCTTTGGTTTATAATGCATTGCTAAAAATTAAACATTTCTTATGCCATGGGTGCATAGAAGATTTAAGCACCATGATGGAATCTACTATGTACAAGAATGCATCCTATGATCTAAATACATCATTACAAAGATATAAAGATTCCAATAGACAAGAACAATATATTATGTAGTTGTGTCACCAAATACAAGATGAAGAAGACAAAATTAAAGATTCAGATACTGATGGTGATATTGACCTGACTGATTTGTTTGAACTTGAATGGCTAGTACAACCATTACAAGACCTAGTGACATAACTCACTAAAGAAGACAAGCTACACAACATATAGATTATAGAATATGAATGGAAACACATGCTAAAATAATTTTTTACTGAGGAAAAGCATAATATTTATCAAAAACTTATTAAAAATCATGAGGAAAACATCAAAAGTGAGGAGATTCCTAAATTGGCATATATAAGTGACTATTAGACTGAATCCAAAGTTTTAGAATCTATGAAAATTTTATAAGATTATCAAGATGTGTTTCCCACTAAATTTTCAAAGGTTATAGGAGTAGATTCATCCCTAGGCAAAATTCATATCAAACTCAAGGAGTACATATGCCCAACAAATAAATGACCATACAAGTTGAATCCAAACATGAAAGAATGCAAAATGCAAGTATAATCTATCCCATAGAAAAGGTAGATTAGGTTAGTCCCATGGTAGTGAAACTAATAAAATATGGGAGATTAGAGTATGTGGTGATTATCAAATTTTGAATGATGCATGTGTGAACAATCCATTTCTAATTCTCTTCACAGATGAAGTTTTAGAATATATCACAAGGCAAGAAGTTTATTCTTTTATGGATGGTTTTATTGGATATCATCAAATACCCATCACAGAAGAAGATAGAGCTAAAACAAATTTTCCATGGAGTGAGTATCCTTTGCATACAAGGTAATGACTTTTGGCCTCAAGAATGCACCTACAATTTTTTTAGAGTAGTGGTGACTACATTTAAGGATTTTATTCAGTACTTCTTAGAAGTCAATCTCAATGATTGGGTAATATTTTATTTATTTAAATAACATTTTTCCAAGATGTGCCTCATGTTATAATGTTTTTGACCTCTATGCATTACCCTAAATTTAAAAAATGCTTATTTTTTACACCTTTTGGTGTCCTACTAGGTCATGTAGTGTGTAGTGAAGGGATTTTAGTGGATCAGGCCAAAATTATAGTCATTCTTAAGTATGCCTCCACCAATCATCTCTATATAAGTGCAATCCTTTCTTGGACATATATGGTACTATCAAAAGTTTATCAAGGGATATGCAACCATTTTATCTCCATTAGAGTATTTACTGTGTAAAGGTGTGAAGTTTGTCTAGACTTCTAAATGTCAAACAACCTTTATAGAACTAAAATAGAGACTAGTCACTATGCCTATTCTCATCTTTCCATATTGAATCAATCCCTTTCGTATTCATGTTGATTCTTCTGGTATCGTAGTTGGTGTTATGCTTGTGTATCTAGGAGATGGTAGATTAGATCACCCCATATATTTTGCAAGTTAAAAGTTATTTGATGTAGAAAATAATTAAATGAAAACTGAAAGAGAAGTACTAGATATAGTGTTTGCACTGCATAAATTCTAACATTATCTTTTTGAAACATCATTTTAAAATTTCACAGATCATCAAGCTCAGTGTTACCTAGTTAATAAGCATATAATTGGAGAACACATTTCAAGATGGTTAATATTCTTTCAAGAAATCTAATTTTTCATCAAAATCAAATTTGGTAGAGAAAATGTTGGACCGGACCATCTCAATCGCATTCCAAATGGTGAAGAACTAAAAGAGCTACATGATGATTCTCCTAAAGCCCATCTCTTTCACGTTTCTATGATCCCCAAATTTTTTGAGGCAATTACTAATTTTTTAGAACAAGGAGTAATCCCTATGCACTACTAAGAAAGAGACAAAAAGTAGTTTGTTATCAGAGCTTTACCATATATTATAAATGGGCTCTTATATCATTTAGGGAAGGATGAAGTACTGGATAGGGTAGTTTTGGAACATTAATGACCATAAATATTATAGGAGGCACACCAAGGACCAATAGGAGGTCATTTTACCAGAGAAGCTATTGCAAGGAAATTGTTACAAAGTGGGTTATGGTGGCTAAACCTTTTTCTAGGATGCACATAGATTAGCATAACATTTTAGCATATGTTAATGCATGAATAAAACACTCTAGAAGGATGAAATACCTTTTCATCCTTTGTTATCTAAATAACCTTTTGATCATAGTGGTATCTATTTTTTAGGATCTATTAATATTCTAAGTAAACACAATAAATCAAAGTATATTATCATTGTGACATATTACTTTACCAAATGGGTTGAAGATACTATGACACCCAACTATGATGTAGCAAAGTTCCTTTAAAAGAATATCATTATAAGGTTTGAATGCCCCATCAAGATCATTAATAATTGAGGGACACATTTACTAAATAATACCATCAAAACTCTTAATAAAAAATTTGTGATTTCTCATCATAAAAGTATTGCATACCATCCACAAGCTAATGGCCAAGCTGAGGCTTCTAATAAAGTATTGGGCAAGATGTTGACAAAGATATGTGATGTCAAGAGAGATGATTGGTAATATCACATTCCTATGATTCTTTGGGCATATCGTACGCACTATAAGAGGGATACAAGTTTTAATCCATTCCAATTGGTCTATGGGCTTGAAATAGTCATGCTGATGGAATACTTGGTACCCAGTCTATGCATTGCAATGGTCATGAGACTGGGGGATCATGAGTCTCTCACCACTAGGATTCTTGAACTGAATAGAATGGATGAGTATCGATATAAATCATATTGGATGTAGGAAGTTCATGAATAGATCCAAAAATCTTGACATGATGGGAATCTATGCCATAAGGAATTTCACAAAGATAAACTAGTTTTGTTATATGATATTCACTTTAGAGCATTTCTAGGTAAATTATAGATTATATGGAAAGGTCCTTACATTATTCATGAAATATCACAACAACAAACCATTATTTTGAGAGATATGTAGGGAACCATTTTGATAAGATGGGTGAATGGCTGTAAGCTTAAGCCTTACTGCCAATAATCTTAATTTATCTCTTTTTGTTAATGGAGTAGGTGCTGAGTAGCACTAAGTATATTACGATTTCCTATTTATATATGTTTTATTGTGTGTTTCTTTTTCTATGTGTGTGTGTGTATTTGTAGATGATCTCTTTAGTAGATTCTAGGAACCAAGATAACAAGTATAACATGTGCCAACTATGCACAAATGAATTTAGGTGCACCATTGATGATGTTAGTGGGAGTGAAATAAAGTAATTAAGTCTATGAAATGTATGGTCAAGTCACATCAGTCAAGATCTTCACTGTATAATGATCATCCCCAAGTAGTTAATGTTAAATCCAAGGTTTGATTAATATAATCTTCACCAAATTAGGAGCTAGTCAACATCATCCATTCACACTCTAGTATGGATAACAAAGAACATAATGACATATCTCAATGCTTGCACTAATGACTAATTACCTTAAATGCTAGATTAGATAAGATTTACAACATCAAAATTCACATTCACATTGATAACAAATGTATAGCTCAACATAGTATTTACATGGAAACCAACATGAAATAAATCTATAAATGCATAAGGTTGTGAACCAAGTATACATTTCATTCTTGAAAATATTTTCAAAAACTAAAATTTCAAGAATCAAGCTAGTTTTTACTACAAAAAAAGCAATTTTTTAAATTGCACTACTAAGAGAACATAGATCATTCCCAACTCATTATAAGTTTGATAGATGCCTAGAAGGAGGTAGTGGGAATCTACTTGCACTTAATTATTAAAAATTCATTAATCCAAATCCATTTGATTACCTTTGATTAGCAGAGGAAAAACTCTTTTAACCAGATCTCGTAGATGTTATATAACCACTAGTTCTTACAGTCCCTCATCAATTCCAGAATATAGAATTTGAGTACTTACTTCACATGCCCATTTTCTATTAATTGTTGGAGATTGTGCAAATCTTTATCCATCATTAAAATGATGACTACATCTATATTTTATTGATACCACAATAGTCATCAATGCATAAGAAATGACTCTAGCTTTGGGCATACCTATGCATAGTGGTTCTCTTGCTCCATATTAGACAAGAATGCCTTTTATCCTTTAGGAGGTTAGATATTTATATGTTCAAGGGTCCCAAGGAATCCCAATTGAATAGATTGCACATCATATGATCCACCACAATGATAAATTCAATTAGCCTAAATACTTTGTTCAATAGTTATTAAAAAACATTATAAAGTGTTGTACAACTTCCAAGTAGACCTTCTATTATTAGTTTCTCATATTTTTGCTATGTTTCACTCAATTGAAGTCCACAAAGGAGAGGTGCACCCCAACACTGATTACTAGCCAACATAACAATTTTACAACCTAATATGGAAACTTGAACATGGTACCCTCATGCATGAGGGTAAATTCAAAACATGGTAAGAGGAGTGTTTGGATCTAATCACCACACATACTTGGGTGATGTTGGACATCATGCAATCCCTGAGACAACATGTTGTTTTAACCTTGCTCTTGAAATGTGTGTTTATCCACATTCATGAGCTATCAAGGTTACCATTTAGATATATACCATTATTTGTTATTATGGACATGGCATAGGCCAAAGTCACCAAGAAAAAAACTTATGCATCTAGACATGTAACATCACTCTAACCCTTACCACCTAGAATAATAGTCCCTACAGTATAATAACAATTATAAGCCATAACTTCACAGTGGTAGAAAGGAAAGCACAAGATATCCATCAAGAAATAATCATTGTCTCCTCCACTAAATCATAATATAAGGAGCATCTAAACCTAGCTAGATGAACCTAAGCTACCTTAGATTGCAAGCTCTTATGACCTACCTCAGATGAGAATGGATGAGTAGGAGGTTTACCAGGTAATGGTCATAGATATGGTAAGATATTTCTATGACAAAGAGGAGGAGTTCTTATTTTGGAAGGTAGTATGTATAGTCCAAGTGCATAAGAATTTTATTCTAAGTCTTTGGGTGGAGTTACCACTATGTCATGCATCTATTGTGGTCAACATTGTGTATGAAGAAGTTGAGTAGATGTAGCAAAGGGTTGACTTATAGCAAAAACCTTATACCACCTTCATAGTCATTGATATTTTTACACCAGTGCTAGAAATTCCATAGAAGTCTTTGATGCATAGACCCAAAACTTAGTGAGAAGTTAGGGTTTCACTTAACCTCAAATAAAACACCTTCAATAGGATAGACATAACATAAGATGTGTAGCCTTATCCATATTTGACTTCACCACTACCCAAACATAGGTTGGTTACTTTAGGGTGAAAGAAATCACATGTCTCTAGCTCCATGGTCCAAACAATGCTTCACCACCATCAAAACAAGCCTTGAAAGTTGAAGAGCTCACACTAAAAAAACTTATAGCTAAAAAATAATAAGCTTCATGGGAGCAAGTAGCTCACATAGTAGAATGATGAGTTAAACAAGAGGAAAAAAATGCTAGAAGGAACATGCTCAATAACAACAAGATCAATAAGTAAGTTGGTAAGCTAAAGAAGTTGAGGCCACATAAAAGGCCCAAGATTTAGAGGTTAACTGATAAAAGGATCTAAAGGTGGAAAAAAATGCCCAAGAAGTAGTACATGTAACAAAACAAGCAAAAGAAGCACATCTAAAGAAAATGGAGGAAGAGTAGAAGAACAAAGATCTTATGGTCACTACCAAGGCAAAGGTTGAAAAAGATCAATAATAACAAGATGTAGTAGTGTAGACAAATAAGGCTCTGAAGGAGGCCATTCATGCATAGTATCAAGTTGAAGAAGCTGCAAAGAATAAAAAATAAGAAAAAGATGAAGCCTTACACAAATAACAAGATCAAGCACAAGAATAACAAGCATGTGTAGACAAGGCATAGGCTGACCTAGTGGCATAGGTTAAGGTTGAATAAGCCAAGGATATTATGCTTTAGGAACATAAAAAAGAAGAAGAGTGTGTGTAGAAGCTATAAGAAGAGGAACAAGAGAAAAATTAAGTTGTAAAAGATGAGCTCATTAGAAAGGAAAAAGGAAAGGCTAAGAGAAAATAAGATGAAGATGCTATGCAACATGTGAAGCTTATAAAATAGGTTACAACATGGAAAAAACAAGTGCTTGAGTAAGAACAAGCTGGATTGGAGTTTCTAGAGAAACCAGAAGACCAACCTATAGCTCCAACAAGTCTACAACAATTTGAATTGCCTTTGAGAGGAGTCTAGCTATAGGAAGTTATAATTGTGGCTACTCAATTGATTACTTTCTCTCTTCCACTTGCAACCATGCCATAACCCAACCTTTAAATGCCTATAGGTACATTCGAAACATTCCCCCTTATGTAGGAGGCCTCATTAGATGTCTCTAGGTTACCATTGATGAAAAATTCAGAGGGAACTATAACATTTCATGAGTCTATTGTGTAGAAGACCACCTTTATGGAATAAGAGATGGATCAATCCAAGGTTGAGAACATCAAGTTGAAGGCTTGCCTACACAAAGATAACAAGCTTATCCAAGATACTTATCTTGAGTTGGTCACTTGAGAAATTGGGGACCAAGTCATGTCTGATCAATTCTGACTCAAGACACTTATCTTTGAGTTAACCAAGGACTGGTACATAATACAAAAACTCCATGTAGTTAGAAGATTAGGTAAGGATGTTAAGACTGAGGCTACCACACTCATAACACTTCTTGAAGAGTATCAAGGAATGCTTAACATTTTTGTACTTAAAACACAACAAATCATATACAACTTGTTGGACTGAAAGTAATAACTGGATACCTCCTTATCCAGTTCTAGTGTAAACTTTGCAAATGCCACCACTACTAAAGTAACCATGGCCAACCACACTACCACTGGGGAGGATAAAGATGGTGCAATTTGGGATTCACTCAATTCTAGGGATAAAGTACGTGATAACCTTATGAATTATTAGAGTTATCTTTTGTGCAATTCCTTCATTGACCTCCAAGCTCAATGACACAGATAAAATGGAGAAACTAACTGGAGAGATTTAGATGAGGGTCAAAAACACCAAAGTATCCTTGAGCATAACTGATGATGCAGAACTTAATTAGATCATGGGATATCATGATCTATTATATACCCTATTGTGATTGATCCAAGAAGTAATGCTGGAATGATGTGCCTACAAGATGGATCTGACCCAATTTTCTAGTGCGCTCACCCTAATTTTAAATACACCTACGTATCAACCACCTTTAAAACTCTAACAAATCATCATTCAGTGCAAGGCCATGTAATCCAAACCTAAGGACTCTTCTAGTCAATCATCATCTGTGTCCATACCACCACCATAAATTTAAGTACTATATATAGTACCAATTTTGAATAACATTTTTTATTGGGGATAACTTAGTAAGACAAGCAATGCTAGGATGGTTGAAAACTTGTAAAAGGTGACCACCTGGTTATGCCAACCTATGATACTCTTCCTCTAAATGTTTTAGAGGGGCACAATATTTCTTGAAACCACCTCATTTAAGAAAAATTAGTTAGTCCAATTAAATTATAATTAAGTGTAAGTGAAAGTTATAAATAAATATATTAAATGTACTATTGTAATTGCATTTAATGCAAAATAATCGTCACAATATATATTTTTCAAAAAAACTAAAATGTTGTATGTCAGATATAAGATTCCAATGTCATCACGACTAAATCATGCAATAAAATAGAAATGTAATTAAATAAAGTTAAATATATATTTTTTGATTTATCACACAAATCAACAAATATATGTTCAATAGTTTAATCATCTATGTAAAATAAAATCAATGTTATTTTCCAAGATTAGGACAGGATGTAACATCCTTCACTCCCTTAAATAGTTCATCATCTCGATGATGTTTATTATCAAAATAAATATGTCTAAAATATGAATAGTTTAGATGAATATATTAAACAAATAAATGAGGAAATAACCTTTGAAAATCCTCAAGATTATCCCAAGTGGCACTATATTTAAAATATTGGTCCCACTAGACCTTGCATTGAGATACTTATTTATTACACAAGCTAACATTTTGTATATCAAGTATTATGATTGGTTCTATTTTTACCACTTCTGAATCCAAAACCTATAATGCATTCCAATTGAGTACATAAGAAGGATCAACTACATATTTTTAAAGATAAGAAACATGAAAATCATTATGAATTTGAGTTAAATATCAAGGCAAGGCAAGTTTGTATAAAAGTGGTTTATACTTCCAAAATCTCAAAGGGTCACACATATCTAGGTTATAATTTGGCTGATTTGCCAAACTTAATAGAGCTATTTTTAGGCTTGACTCACATAAAAACTTTGTCTCCAATTGAGAACTATATTGTTATTATTTTTAGATCAACATAGCTTTTCTACCTATCAATGGCTGAAACCAATATTTGCCTAGCCAAATTTATATATTTTTCCATCTCAACAAACATATTAGGTCCAAAAACCACTCAATTCTTTAATTTATCCTAGACGATAGTTGTTCTACAAATTATTCCATTCAAGGCTTCAAAATGAAGCCATTTTCAAAGCTAATTGAAATGAGTTGTTATAAGCAAAATCAAGTAGTGAAAGACAATCCTCCCATTTTTATTGTTAATCCATACAATACATTCTTAAAAGGTCTTCTAATACTTGATTTAATCTTTTAGCTTGCCCATATATTTATATATGATAGGTTGTAATAAAGTTTAATTGTGTGCCTAAAGCTACATTATGGGTTTGCCAAAACTTGTAGTTCATACGAGGGTCTCTATCTAAAATTATTTTCTCCTAAAACCCATGAAATATGTAAATTTATTTTAAAAACATCTTTGATATAATTTGTGTATCATTAGTCAAATGTTAGTAATGAAATGTGCCACCTTGGTGAGTTTATTAAATACCACCATAATCATATCGTGTCAGTTTATTGACATGGGCAACCCTTAGAACAAGTCCATATTGATGACTTGCAACGTCCATTCTAGAATGTTATGTGGGTGCAACAAGTTGATATGATGAACATGTTTAACATTTACTTGATGACATTCCAAGTATCTAGACATAAAATTATGTGTCTTTATTTATTCCCTTAAATACAATGGTTTAATCTCTACCATGGGATTTGTTACATGTATGTGACCTGAATAAGGTGAATAATGCAACTTCTTAAGCACATCTACCCTCAAATTATCTTTATCTGGCACATATATTATCCCATTTAATCTCAAAATCCCATAATTCTCTAAATGAATTACTTTATACCTATGATCTTAAGGTATTTTCTAATAGAACTTTATTTATTTACTCATAAAATTCATCTCCTAGAGAGAACCTCAAAACTTGATATTAGAAGGTGCTACTCATAGTATCCATTGCTATTATATACCTTCTACAACTAATAACATATACAACCCTATTTTATTTTAACTTTATATAAATAATGCCAAAATCATAATTTTATAAAAATATAACCAATGCCTTTGTTGAGCATTCAAATTTGGTTGAGTAAAGATATAATTGATCCCTAAATTATTTGTCTTGAGCTCAAATAGTTTATCCAACAAATAATGCCTCCATACCTATAAGTCATGCACTAGTATGACCAATTACAAATCATGTAGAACATAATTAGCCTCATAAGGTTTCAATTTCCTAGACTTGTATGCTACTACTGAGCCTTCTTGAATTAATACTCCACCTAAGCCATATCCAAAAGCATATTTTATCATTTCAAAATGACCATTTGGATTTGGTACTCACAAAAATGGTGTTGAAATAAGCCTATCTTTTAGGGTTTGAAATGATTCCTCACACTTATAATTCCACATAAAATTTTATTTTATGGGTTTGAAAGGGTATTGCAAAGAGGTAATTGGGTTAGCTATTTTTGAAAAATTGGGTAGAAATTTTATATAGTACCTTGTTAAACCCATAAAACTACACACCATGTGAACATTTTTTAGTGCTGGCCATTTCTTGACGGATTCAATCTAAAATGATATGACCTAGATATTATATCTTCCTATTAAATAAAACACACTTTGACAATTTTTCATAGACATTATACTTCTACAAGTGTTGTAACACCATATAAAAATTCTCAACATGTTATTAAATATTATAATAAATCATAATATCAAGGAAAACAATCAAAAAATGATTTAGATAAACCTAAACACATTTTTCATGAGATTCATAAATGTTGTAGGTGAATTCATTAACTTGAAAAGAAGAACTATGATTTTTTACTGCCAATACCTTATCCTGAAATAAATTTTAGGAATATCTTCTTCTTCGATTCTCAACTAATGGCACCCTACTCTAAGGTCAATCTTAGATAATACCATTTCACCTCACATTTTATCAAAGAGGTCATCGATATGGGGTGGAATATACCTATCTTATGGTTTCTTTATTCAACATCATGCAATCTATACACATGTGAAGAGTTCCATCCTTCTTCTTCACAAACACCATTGGTGAACCCCATGGTGAAACACTTGGCCTAATTAACCCTTTGGCTAACATGTTTTGAATTTTTGATTTTAATTTGACTAAACCTATCATTATCATCCTATATGGGGTCTTGGATTGAGGCTCAAATCCTAGAATGATATTAATTATGAATTTGAATTATCTTTTGGGAGGTAATCCACGTAAATCCTCTAGAAACATATTACTAAATTCTTGTAAAAAGGGACAATATTCTAAGATATTCTATTTATTTTATTTTATTTCATCAACCTTAACCATGAACACCTTACATCCTTTCCTTTAAGCCTTATTTAACTAAATGGCTGAAATTTTCCTTAACTTCAACTCTTTCTTCTCACCTTGGATTTAGTTTTGATTTCCTAAATCATCAAAGAATTCAACCCTCTATGATAAGTATTGGAAGTTTGATTTCTAATTAAAAATGCAATTCTCTCCTAGGATCATGTCATATTACCCTAGCAGAGATGAAAAAATATACTACCATGGTGAATTTAGTTAAATTTGCCTCTGCCTCTATAGGGAATTTGTTTACTTTGACCTTAGACTAATTTCCATACTGCACCACCCAAGCATTTGTCATATGAAAAAATTTAATAAGTAGTTTATTTAACATAATAGGAGAAATAAAACATTTAGTTTCTCCAATAATATCAAAATTAAAACATAATGCTCAAACAAAGTACCTGACACTTCAATGGGGGAAGCTTGAAACTCAACTTGATGATTTTCAATGACTATATGAATTTGTTGTTGGAAAGTTCCTTGATGTGATATGATGTATAAGGATTATTAAAATTGATTCCTATCTTCCACTAAGGATAGCTATTATAATAATGGTCTCCTCCAAATGTGAAACATCGACCAGACAATCATTTCCTCTTAGACTAGTTACCTCCTCTAAAACCTTTCTTAAAAAAGTCAAATGTGTAGTACAATCACTATTACATGTAATAGTCATCAAGACCATGGAATACATCCTCTATCTAGTATGACATTACACATGCATATAAATTATAAGGTATAATGGACATTGAATGTATACATATATAACATTACTTTGGCTAAATCTTTTCATTATAGTTTTAGACTTCAAATGAAGCTAGGTCATAGTCCAAAATCATAGTAATACGCTCTACTAGAATTCCTTACTTTACTACCCTTCATTTTAATTGATGATGCATATTTTTTACTAGAAAAGGGAAATATTCAATTTGTTACACCATAATAGTTATGTTCCCTCCTTTAAGGTTGTGTTTGTAGTGATTGAGATTATTTATTTACTATAAAAATAAAATGCATGGTATTTAAATCAGACTGTCTTGTTTTAAGTTGATGCTTGGTTGTAAAATATATAAATAAATATATTAAATGTAATTTTGTAATTTTAATCAATGAAAATTAATCATCACATTATATATAATTTTTAAAATCACTAAAATGTTGTATGCCAAATATAAGATATTGATGTCATCATGATTAAATCATGTAATAAAACAACAATATAATTAAAGTAGTTGATTTTTTTTTATTAAATTACACAAATCAACAACTATCTATTAAGTATTTTAAGCATGTATTTAAAATAAAATTAGTGTTGTTTTCCAAAATTAGGATATAATGTAACAATATATGCGACTATTATTGTCATCTTGAATCTTTTATGAGGACATGTTATAACTACTTGAGTGTATTTGATTTGATTAATTAAAGGCAATGGTTTGGTTTGCATAGAGAAACAATGGCCAAATGTATTTATGTAGGTGAGCCTAAGTGTGTGATCTAATTTAACAAGCATGACATTTTTAGATGATCTTTCATCTATGATGTAGTTACTAACCTTGCAACCTCTAACAAGAAGATAGACATAAAAGGGTTATAACTTTCTAGTACTTGAAGTAGAAAGAACCATCAAGTTTTGAGGATTTGATGTTTTAGGGGTTTTACTAATGCCTATGGATGTAAGATAATAATAAATAGGGTTATATCCTCTAATAAATTTTACCAATTATCAATTTAACTAGGATTAGACTTTAGATACTCATCTTCTGACATTTGTATGTTTTATATCAAATGGGGGAAAACTAGTGGAGTTTGAAGTCAAAAAAATGGTATTAATATGGGTCAAATTTTCATTAACCTTAGGTAAGCCATTGGGATTTTTAGTCTTTTATAGTTTAGATGATGGTGGAGATGGAAGTGAGGTACTTATTTTTAGTCTATTATCTTCTCTTTAAAATGACCAGGTAAGGGATAACCTCTACTTAGAATGACCTTTGTTGGACATTCTTTAATATATTCTTTATCTTTAATTTTTCCCTGGGTTTCTCAAATTCTTTCCCATTTTTCATTTATTTTTTATTTTGTGACCATGTGAAAATTTCAAAGGATTGACTATTAATTTCAACTACAACATTATCATATTCATCATAATCTGAGACATATTCAAAATATCCCATGGTGGAGTTGCCATCAAGTTCTTAGATTTCAAGTTCTAAAAAAACCAAAATATTCTTGTTCAACTTCAACACCTTATTCATCATTTTGTCCATATTATTCATGAATTTTATAGTTCACATTGAGATGAGAATTTATGACATGATGATCTTCAATTTCAAATTTTTTTTGAGGTGTACAGAGGTGAATGGAATTTATTGTAAGGAACATAATTATTTATTGGTATATTTTTATACAAAAGGACTAGATTATTTTGAGATACTATTGTTTTCAAAATAAATAAATAAATATCCAATTTATACAACCATAGATCATAATAAATTTGATTTGAATCTTGACTTTTAATCTTACCAGATATTCTTTTCTATTTTCCATCCATGATGAGGTCATATTATACCTCTATGGACATTATTTTAGTAGTATTAAGATTGCTATTTGATCTTTCCTCAAAATAAAAGTTAGCTCAGGTAGTCTCTAATCAATATTTAAACAAAAATCATCATAGGTGTAGTAGTTTTAGGTATCTTATACAATAATTTATTATTTTCTTCAACAAATACCCAAATTGGTTTTTGAGGATCTTTTTTCATCTATGAAAGTTGAGTGTGAAGGGCATGTGCATATTCAAAATTTATATTCATCATGTTCTAATCAAAAATAAAACTCAATCTTAGATGGTAAAACTAGTTCATAACTCCTCCTTATAAGGTTTCGACAAACATTCTGACTACAACATTTTCATATTCAACTCCAAGAGTCCCACACATAATAAGTAATGCTAAAATATCTTCATCGGGATATTTCTTGTCATCACTTAAGAACTTGGGATAATTATTTGGAGAATATTTATAAAGTTCATAAAATTGTCCTAAAGCCAATGAACTTATTGCACGAACCCAATGTAATACTACCATGCTTTGAAAGCTTATAGTCATAAGAAATATTATTACAAGGAGAATGAGGTCTCAAGTTGTTTTAGTACCACTTTCTTGTTGTTTAATTTTAAGGATGGAATGAATATTTATAAATTTCTTGATTTTATTTTTTATTTTTTGAGGACTCAACTTGAAATCAAACTATTGTTTAAGATCAAAGAAAGAGCATGAAATCCTTTTTGATTTACTTAATTTGGTGAATATTTTCTCATACATTTTGAATAATATTTACTATATGGGGGTAGGTGGTGGTGGGTTAATTCTTCAAAAAAATGTTATCATAATTAGTCTAAGTTATATTATGGAAACAAGTGTTGTATCTCTTCTTATAAGATCAAATCTATCTTCTTACTCATCCAAAATAACTACAAATATTTAGTATTTATTCATGTTTGTTTTATTGTCCCATGTAAAAGGTCAGAGATCTAAAGAGATGTTTACCTATGTATCTTACACCCAATCAAAATTTGGTTGGTAGATAAGGGATTGAACACTAGATACGGTCTTACGATTTGAACACTAGATGTTGTGGGTAGAAATAAAAATAAAATAAATACCCACAGTGAGCACCAAAAATTATTTGCAAATTATTTTGTACAAAAGGTAAAAATAATTTTTCAATAGTGAAAGGGACAAATTACCTCCTCTATTATCAAGGGAGGTCTCATTTATTAAAAACATAGAAAAGTAGGTAAATAATATATAAAATAACTACACTCAAAATTTATATTCATGGGGGTAATTCATATATATGAAAGTTAATATACGAAATAAATAATAAAAGGGAGAAATAGAAAAAGAGAAGGAAAGAAAGCGTGAGAATATAAAGAGAAAACATACATGAATGAAAAAAAAACTTAGATTTAAAACAATATTGCATAATAGGAATGATAAATAGCATTATCATTTAACCATAAAATAATTAATGTTGTGAAAGAAAAAGTATTGAGTAAACACAAGACATAAGAATAATGATCACTCATGAGGAAAATTAAAAGGCAGAAAGTCTTATTAAGTTCCCTTGTGTTAATATTTTAAAAGAACACAAAGTCTCTTTCTTCATTTCTTCACAAATTTTTCCTATATTGTTAAAAATTCCTTATAAATGACCTAATAACCCTTATTTACAACCTCAATATGGTTACAAAAGGTATTTAGGGTTTTACTTATGACTTAGGACAAGCTAAAATTACTTTACAAAATTAAAATAATTTCATTTATTACAAAATAACTCAAATGAGATAAAACAAAGTCATTTTATGAAAAATATATCTTTATAATGTAACTCTATAACATGTACTAACATGATGAAAATAGGTACCACTCATGTCTTAGTCATTTTTTTTTGGATAAGAACATCCAAAACTAGTCATTTCAAGGCACTCCTTTTATAGATTCTTCTTTACAAGTTTGTATTTATTGAATTTATCAAGTGAATTATTGATATTTTATATCTCAAGGCAAAATTGAGGTTTAAAAACACTTTGAACATGACCCAAAATTAAAAAATTGGATCTAAAATGAGAAAAAAATCTATCAATTTCTTCATTGCTTTTTTGAACAAAATTTGGAGTTTGGAAATTTTTGAGATAGAGGCATTACTGAAAACTAGAGGATGTAAAATATTCACCCTTGATAAAAGGTGACAATTATTCTTTGAGCCTTGGTGTATCATTGATTTGATAAGGTTCATATAAAAAATAACATGGGATTTCTTCAACAAATTTGTAAATTCTTAATAACATTATGTTACCCCTGTCCTTGACAACATCAAGTCTTGCATTAAATTTTTTGAGCATTTACCTTCTAAAATTGAAGGAATTTGACCTTTTAATATGGAGATCTCAATATTAATTATTAAGGATATTTTGGGAAACCAATAAATAAAATGCTGATTGTATCATCTCTAGGAAATTAAGAGGCATTACTTCTATGGGTGTCATTTCTGTAGCAAACTTAGCTTCAAAAAAATTCAGCATTATCATTCATTTTTAGATCTTATTGAAAATCATCATGACCTCATCAATTATTATTATCCCATTTATAAATAGGCTCTCTAACCATGTTATAGTGTCTCTACTTATATTTCCAATTTCCCTAGATATTGGAAGAGCATCTTTATAAGGCAACACAATTTCTAGAGGTATCAGCATTGAAGAAGTTTCAATTGCACTGATGAGGTGTTGGATGTACATTTCAAATTGATGATTATTTTAATTTTAATATGTCATTCCATATTTGTACTTTTCCATATATTTAATGACTACATCCAATGATTCTTGTGTACTTTCTCTATTTGTTTCCATCATCTACTTGCCCAACATCACTTTGGAGATTTTTTACTCACTAACTAAAATATCATATATTCTTTATTATTGTTTCACATGGGAGTAGTTATTTAGGTTTAATTCCTTGTCTATTAGTAGCAATTTTAGAAACCACATGAGGATTTTTAGGCTATGTCGGATTTAACATGGATGTGAATTCATCATATTGAATAGAAAGAGGCTTAATTGTTCTCTTTCTCTTTTTTACTATCTCATTTATCCAAATTGGCACTTCATTGGAAAATTAATCTACTTAATTTTTTGTATAAATCTCAATTTGAGTTTTAGGTGAAGGATGTGACTGAATGTAAATTGGGTTGGATGAAGGTTGAACATAATATACTAGTGCCATCATCTTTATAGATTCAGGATCATAAAGAACATGATATTGATTATGATCAAAATACACGAGATGAAAAGTTGTATTATCAATCAATCTTGGATAATCATGATCAACAACATGAGATGGTGAATGAGTATTATGTGGTAATTCAAGAACTATCTTTCTATCTTGTTGAAATATCTTTTTATTGACTTGTATTTTTTTGTAGCCAAAAATATCTTTAGATGTTCATCTTTTGTTATAAATTTCATTTTATTTAGTTTTATCTACAACAATTGTTATTTTTTAAGGCTCTCTATTATCATGATATGAGGAATGGGATGGACTTGAAATTATCTCTCTTTGATTGGTTTTTGATGGATTATTATCTTCATATGAATGATTTCTTGTTGAATTTCACTTGAAGATCCTCTTTTGTAACGAAGAGAGGCTTATATAAATGGTACTTTTAATTATATATTCAAGTGGTATCATCTCTCTTATTATCTATTCAACCCTAGGAATGAACTTGAAGCTATTTATTTGTAGGTAGGGTCAACAAAAAACTACACATTAGATTTTACCACCTTTATCACATGGATGGTGTATAAACATAATATTTTTCACTTTATCATTTACTAACACTTTATCTTATAGTGACCTGTTGAGCATTGATCTCCTTGAGTGCATGCCTTAAAGGGTACACTAGGAAAGGGTTTGACAGGCTTGTGGTGTTTTTCAATAAATGTTTTAGATTATTAATATTTGTATTTATACCTACCTCCTTCCATCCTATCTTACTCAACTATGTCAATTTTCTTATATCATATGGCATTGGTTAGGCTGATACCATCTATTTTGTACATTTTCCCTTCCTTTATTACATCAACCAATATGATGTAATTTTGAGCCTATTTATTGCCATTTGTAATGTATCATCTTGATTAATGACATTCAATGCCAACCTACATCTCTTAGATGTATCAAACTAGTTTACATCATTGTCTTAGTGCTTAGGGTTGGTTTTGGGTGCTAGATAGCTATCTATACATGTCATATTTCATTTCAAATGTATCACACATACTATATTATATCTTATTTTGATCACACTTCTACCCTAAATTACATTTGGAGGAGTTAGGTATATAATCTTGTCTTGAAAAATCTTATCTTGTGGAAGCCTTGGAGATTACCTAGGAGGACATTTGTTGGTCTAGATCCTTTTTGTCCATCCTTTGAGGTCTTCATATCCACAATAATCTCTTGAAAAATACCATTGACCAAGGGGGAAATTATTGCTATATGGGTCTATTTCAAGGTAAGTATTTATAGATGTATATTATTTCCTTTATTTACTTAGTAGTTAGGTGTTTCTTGTTTCTTAGTGATTAAATGTGTGTATCCTTGTCTAAGTTATCTCTACACATAATATTGGTTGGGATATAGGAATTATTAAGCTTGCCATCTTCCATTTTAGGTTGCTTATACTCCCATTTATTGACTATGGAACCTTACCCTTTTTTATCATTCTAACCCTTCCCCCTTTACTTTAATTTACTTTATTTACATAACTACTTACATGTTAGAAATCATTTAATTTCATAGAGGTCTATTTATAGCTATTTTGTTATACCACAGGATTAAGATTTGAAACCCTCTCCTATTGGTATTTATGATGTAGGCACCCTTTTTAGATTTATGGATCCACTGGTCACTAATTGAACATTAGGTATCACTAGATCTATTTTATTACTCTCTTCAAAGTCTGGATGTATTGAGATAGGATAAATGTAGGCTAATCCTATCCTGTACATACATTATGGTGAACCTGAGGTGAATATTATCCCATCTTTGGCTGGATTAGATTCATTGTTTATTTTTCATTAATGATCTTCTTTTAGATTCATCTTTATTCATTTTTTATACTTATAAATTTTTTTATAAATCAGTATATCTTTTGTAGCCTAACTATATTGATCAAACCAATAACTTTATCTATTAGATAGTGAATGATATCAAGTAACTTGGTTTTGTCTTGTTTGTTTCCAAACTATATCATCCAACCCAATACAGTCTAATGTGTTTTTATAAATGTGTTTTCCAAGCTGATATAATCATTTTCCTCATCTACCAAATAACATCTCCATTTTTTCCAAACTATATCAGCCAACCTAATATAGTCTATTTTATTCAGTTGAGGTATTGGCCTACCTAACATAATATATTTTTTAGACTTAGTAACTAACTGTATTGACCTAGATAATACCATATGTTTTCACCAAATAACCTAATAATTTCACCATGATGTCATATTATAAGCTTCTAATTCGTCAATAAAACTACATAATCATATATTTAGATTTGAACCTCACTTATATTGTTACTTTATATGGAATCCTTAAACTACTTCTTCCAAGTCTTGATACTTTGACCATGGCTAAATATTCCTTAGCACATCCTCTAAATCTAAAACAAATTATTGAATCATGAAACCTAAATTTTACATCATCAATGCAAACACAATGTTACATGGTTGAGATCACTCACACTAATCATCATCTACCTTTTATCATTGTCAAGGATCTTCATGATATTATTCCCACTTATGATGATACTTCTATTTAGATTGAATATGGTCCTCTTATTGATTAATATCCTAATGATATTACCTTTGAAACTTCTATCATTAACAAATATATCCATGATTATCTTCCTCTTTATGATATAATGATCCCTATTACTGAGGTGAAGACCCCAATATTCCTCCATATGATCTTGATGATCCTTACACTTATAGTTATGAAGATCCTATCATGATAGTAAAGCTTTACATTGATGATCCCTCATTATTTTACATCATTTATCACTTTTAATTAAAAATTAGTTAATGACAAAAATGGTTTCATTTATATCTAATTCACCCTTGATAGGTCATAAGAGGATGAGTCATGAAACCTCAGCTCACATTCATCCATTTTTTACCAATTTATTAGTTTATGAGGAACATATAATTCAAATGCCTATCAATTGGAGCATTAAATTTGATTATGATCCTTGAGCCTATATGAATATTCATAACTATCATACTTATTCCTATATACTAAAATTAGTTCTTTTCAATGATATCAACCAACTTGATATTGTTAAGCTTTAACCACTTTTAGAAAATTGCATCAGCCATAACATAAAATGTGTTGATATACTTGTTTTACCTATAATATCATCTATGACACATAATGTGATAATATATTTATTTTAATTTCATCCAATTACACCAAACATAACCCAAAATGTTCTAATACTATTCAATTTATCTTATTTGACTGCATCATCCATGAATTAGAATGTTTTGATATAGTTATTTCACCTATATTTAACTGCACCATATAACACTAAATCTTGAGATCTCTTACATGTTTGTGTATTATCCAAGTTGCAAGGAATGTTAATATGCAAGTAAATGAAACAAGCATAATAACCATAAAGAGAGATAAGATAAGACATGCCTTGAAGAAATTCAATGTGAGAAAAATCTAGCAAGAGTGAATCCATGCTTCCTCATCTCCACTATGTTCTACAGTTTACAAGTTTTTCTACTTCTTGGGATTACAAAGAAAATAACCTCATACAATCATAATAATATATGTAATATTTAGTTGAATATTTGAAATAAATTTACTAAAATCAACCTTTTATATCTATGTAGTATTCACTCTATCAACTACAACCAATAAAAAATGAAAAATGAATTACAAGGACTCAAATCTGCTCATACACAATGTAAATCCAAGTAAACTACATCCCATTGCACTTGCTATTGGTTTTCCTCTATTCTCCTCTACAATATGCCTTTTAAAGACCTATATTTAAACTTGCATACACTTGGAATTCACCCAAAACCTAAAATAAACAACTAATTAGATAAAATGTCAAAAAATGATTTGAATTCATGTGTTTTTGCTAGATCCAAATTTCAATAGTCAAAGCTTTGGAGTTGAATAGTCATCTCCTGAGAGATACCAAAGCTTAGAGTATGCTAACTTCAAACAGTCATAACTTTTACATATGACCTTGAAATAATATTCTATTTTTTTTAAATTGTCTAATTTTTTGTTAAAAATCCAAATATGTAATTAAAATTTCCTTTTGAAACCACAAATATGATTTTTCATCCCATACAACATAAACTATTAATTTCTAAGTCTTAACATTTCACATATTGCACATAGTTGACAGTTGATTATTTTACCAACTGAGTTGGATGATAAACATGATCAAATTTATGATCAATCCATGACCCAAAATGTGAGGATATAGTTCCTTTTCATCTATCCAATTGCATCAACCATGACCCAAAATATTCCAATATAGTTCAATATATTTCATCAAACTACATCGACTAGGTCAATGCAACCCATCTCAATCATATCTCACCAAACTATTTTATTTCACTAGACTACATAAATCTTGATGATATAGTTAATTCTAGTCATTTTTTATTATATTTTAATGACCAAGTTGATATAATTCATTTTCTTCATTAGATTATATGGATCTAACCTATATATTTCATTTTAGTCATGTTTTATCATCTTATATTGACCTAGCTAGTAAAATTAATTTCAGTTCTATTTTTACAAATTGTATCAACCTAATTGATATTGTTCATCACAATTTTATATTACCTACTAAATATCCTAATGTTACTTGAGATGCCACATTTCCTTCTATAACAAAACTTTACATAGATTTTGACATCACTCATAGGTTAGAATATCTTGAGGTTAACTCTTATTCACTTATATCCCACAGGTTGGATCATCTTGTGATGGCTATCCTTTTATTATAAAAAATGTTGGGTCATCTTATGATGCCCATCATTTTATTGATACACATAGTGGGGCACCTTTCAATTCCCATATTTCAGCCTTTGAGGCATCCTGTGATGCCCATCCTTAATCTTATACATGACTTTGGAGCATCTTACATTGTCCATCATCATTTTCTTGGTTTCTTGATTTCTCATCCTTACCATGAGTTATCAAACAAGAAATTTTTGCATATTAAAACCAAATTAATTAAACTTCAAGAAAATTTTCAAGACAAATATACTAACATCTCACAAGTTATTCTTTGATATAGTCATTTACATAGACTTCACTTGTTATTTGGTCTCATGTTTCTTTGCTTTTATACATTTTATTTATTTTCCACCTCTTTTGGGATGATTTTTCATACACCATTGTTTATTTTTTGTTTATTTGGTATTATTTACTTTCAGCCTTTGCTTCTCTTTATAGTTTAGATATTTCCTTTAGGTTTCTTATTATCACATTTTTGTCATTTTTTCCTTAGTCTCTTTGTGATTCTTTGGCTTCTATTTATATTCCCCCTCTTTTTGGATGGCCATTTACTTTCCCCCTATTTTAGGATTACCATTTAATTTCATCCTCTTTTGGGATGGTTATTTACTTCCCTCACTTTTTGGATGGTTATTTACTTCTCTCACTTTTTTTATGGTTATTTACATTCCCCTCTTTTGGGATGACCATTTACTTTCCTCCTCTTTTGGGATGACTATTAGTTTCATTACTACATATGCTATATCCCATATAGGTTAATCTAACTCCCCTAGTGACATGACTATCATATAATAGTCCCCATCCCTTTCAAAGTATTTTTTCTCCTCCTTGTGATTAGCTATGAACATATTCATCATTGTAACACTTTTTATTACATGGAATGATCTTCCATAATCCCCACATTTACCTTATTTCCTTTCACTTGAGACACACAAAGGTTAACTTTGAGATTGCATACTTTCATATGGGCAAGTATAAGATTATTTTAGACACCATGGTCTTTAGATCCTTATCTCTAGTGGTTGAGTGTAATATCTCTTTTGTTTGATACCCATTTTGGTCATGTTTTGTTTTTTCAAATCCCTATGGGAGATGAAAATAGAAAAAACTAAAAGATTTAAAATAAATATTACAATAAAAGTCAAATGTTAAATTCAATTATATATTAAAATTTAGATCACACTAAAATACATGATATTTATTCGGCACATCTCCTATCTTATTCAAATCTAAAAATCCACAGTTGCCATCATGATAGAGATAAGGTACATTAGGGTGTGGTAGGCTAGTAGACTAGGGTATGATGTCTTTCATATCATCATATAAGTATATCTTCTTATATTTTAGTGATACCTATCTTCTCACACAAGTATAAAAAATTTGTAGTAGGTTGATGAATCTATAAGGGTTTTTGAGGAGTGTGGAACATGTTTTAGAAAGGTAAGATACTTTTACTTTTAATGAATATAGACTTAATAGGAATATATGTACCTTACTTTTTAGCCCAAGCTTTGTGTTTACTAGTTTAAGTGTCATAGGTCATTGATGTCAATAGTTCTTAGATTTTCCCACTTGTCTAATGTGTCGCATTCCTTTAAATGTATTTCCATATCACCTATGTGGCACCTTGCATTATTTATTTACATCATACATTCCTTGATATCCCCTTGATGGATATCTCTTTTAGATGATCACATTTTATTTACACCACTTAGCTTAGTTTGTGATTTGCATTGTAAGACATCAGATATGACCAAGAATTCCTAGAAAACACCCATCACCATTATTTTCCACACTATCTCATTGTCATCATAGTCATGTTATTACGTGGTTGTGCTTTTCTACATCACATTTTCTAGAAAAAGTACTAAGTTTGAGTTGTCATTATTTAAAGATTTTAATTTTTCATTTACCCAACATGTTCTCATTTTATTTTTTTAGACTTCACTTATATTACATTGGATATTTTTCATACTTTAATTTTTACTTGACATGCTTGTTTTACACTTTGAATTACATTTAAATCTTCAGTATTTTATGTTTTTTCATGTCTGTTCAACATGAGATGACCTTTAATTTACTTAAAAATATTTTTTTGATTTTTCATTCATTGATATTTTATTTAGTTACATTTTTTTTTATGTTTTCATTCATTGATATTTATTTACTTACATATATTTGTTTGTTGTTTTTATTCATTGATATTTCATTTACTTATAATGTTTTACATATCTCATAATTTGTGGTGTGTTTTACATTTACTCTTATCATTCATTTTTCATCATTTTGCACACCTTTTATTTGTTGATTTTCCATACACTTAAGATATTATATTGTTATCATTTTGTTTTTTTTCTATTTGACCAAGCATTTGCTCACATTTTTTACAAAGGAACAAAACATACATCATCATATTGTCAGTTTTTAGTTAGTCACCATGATATTCCCTCCCATACTTTTGACCATAAATTTGTTTTCATATGTCATTTTCATGAAAAAAATAAACCTTAGAATCATGGTGAGATAGATATTTTTTAGGTGCTATCAGAATAATTTTACAAACTTTTATAATTTTATCTTATTTTTTAGGTCTACCTCTCGTTCTGTACATTGGGCTCCTTCTATCACCTATGACACACAATTTTTTTTATGATCACCAAAGCAAGTGAAGATACATATTTTCATTTTATTTAATTTCATTTATTTTTAGTTATTTTAGTTATTATGTTTCCATGTTCTTTCCCCATTCCATGTTATACTATTGTGACATGTGATAAGCTTCAAGTGGGGCATATGTATACACATAATATTTTTTAATTTATCATTTACTGATGCTTTCTCTTGTAGATAATTTTTGAGAATATATATACCTAATTTTACACCTTAAAGGGTGCACTATAAAAGGGGTAGGTAGGTTTTTAGTGCTTTGTAATATATGTGGCTACCTATGTCATGATCATATCATTCTTACTACTAGTTTAGCTTATTCATATTTATCTTGATACCTACCTCATTCCATCCCATCTTACTCAACTATGTCAGTTTTTTTATATCCTATGGCATTAGCCAAGTTGATACCATCTATTTTATAATATTATATTCTTGTATTTCATCAACCATTCTTATGTAGTTATATGCCTAGTTATTGACATCTGTAATATATCAACCTAATTGATGCCATTCAATGTCACCTAACATCTATTAATTATATCTAACTAGATGATGTCATTATATTAGTGATTAGTGTTAGTTTGGGTGTTATAGAACTATATATAAATTCCATATTTCATTCCAAATATATCATATACATTCTATTTGCTATGATTTCACTCTCAAGCCACATTTGGAGGAGTTAGGTCTATAATATTATCTTGAAGAAGATTATCTTTTGGAAGTCTTGGATATTACCTAGGATTACCTTTGTTGGTGTAGATCCTTTTTTTTGATCATTTGATGTATTAATATCCATAATAATCTCTTTCAAATCACCATTGGCCAAGTGGGAGATTGATACTTGATGGGTCTCTTTCAATGTAAGTATTTCTAACCTTATACTCTTTACTTTTTATTTAGTAGTTAAATGTTTTGTGTTCCTTAGTTAATGAATATGTGTATCCTTATCTAGGTTATCTCTAAACCTAATATTGGTGTGTCTATAATATTTAGTATACTTTTCATCTTCGATTTTAGGTTACCTAGACCCCCATTTGTTGGCCATGGCACCTTACACCTTTTTAATCATTCTAACCCTTCCCCATTTACTTTAATTTACTTTAATTTAATTTATTTACATAACTACTTAAAATTATTTTTATCAATCATTTTGTTTTATAGAGGTATAGTAAGAGATATTTTGTTGTGCCATAGGCTTAGGATTTGGAACCCTTTCCTCTTGTTATTTATGATGTAGGCACCCTATTCTAGATTTGTGGATCCATTGGTCACTACTCAAATACTAGGTATCATGGGATCTATTTTATTAACCTTCTCAAAGTCTAAATCTATTTAAATAAAATAAATATAAGTTAATCCTACTCCATGCATATAGCTAAAACTAAAATCAACTACCTATTCTAATGTCATTAAAGAATAATCTCTAAAACAAACATTGATTTCATCATCAAAATAAACCCAATAGTCCTTAATACATGGATGATGTTTATATTTAGGTCAAAAAGAATCTCAATAGATCAATGGATATCAAATTCAATTTTTTTATAAAATGGGGTTTTATGCAATCTCTCCATCTATGCATCTATTACTCTCACACTCTTCAATGAAAGACATTTATATTTCCCTATAAAAATATGGAAGCATACTCAAAACCTATGTTTTTATACCTTAAAATCATATACATAAATGATTTTTTGTCACAACTCCATCAAGGCCCATTTTTCACTTACATACTTTGGAAGTTTATAAGGGACCCCACTAAATTTGCATACCTTGATGTAGTATAAGGTAGTAAATTGAATGAACCATTTTAGCCATTCAACAATAATTTTTGTTGATGCAAATGATAACCACTTTTTAAAATCATTATCCAAAATCCTAATCACATAGGATAATAAATTACTATTCATGTGTCTGAAGTGTTTTACATTGGCCTTGATCTCCAATTGAGGGTAGAAACTATATACTTTATTTTTTCTATGATCCATATTTCCTATAGTTTCCAACCTTGGGAATATTTTTATTATTTCCACTTCATAGACCAAGTATGATCTCATATATAAATGAATTGATTTTCTCACTTCAATGAGTTGCTTGTGTATGACATTACTAATGAGAGATGACCAATCAATGAATTTATTATAATCAATTATGATACATATAAACTCGTACTTCATTGTTGAAATAAGTGAGTAGATTAAATTTTGAATGCCCTACTAAGAATAGTAATTATGTCATTCGCTTCATCATAGAAATTGGTTCTTGGTAGAGTCTTTGGAAGATTATTTGCATTGGATCACCTGTTAGCTATCTAATGTTTTTTCATAAATTTCAAACATTAAGAGGTATATTCATCCTAAAATTGTTGAGCATATTTAAGAATTCTCTTCATATTAAATAATACCTATCATATCTTAAATGTACTCAGGCATCAATAAGAGAATAATTCACTATTCACATCAAATAACCCATGCCTTTTTGGATCATAGTGTTTTGTATAAGTTAACATGATCTCTAAACATTACTTAAAAATAGGAAAATATACTTCTTGGTTTAGGTCACTGTCATTTATTCATTTTGAAAATAATGTTTTTCCTTTAGATTTATAACATTTAATGAATAGTTGTTTGTTAATGTGACCAAGTTTGGTATCAATGATATTTCCAAAATTTGACTCCAATGTCGAGGAAGATGTAAATCTTTAAAATTTATACTTCATATTCTTAAATGTGGATAAATAAATAGTAATAAAGAGAAAGTGAAAATAATAGAGAAAGTCCAATGTATTGGGTCTACGTTTCTGAATACACTATTTACAAATATTTATTAAGATTTTAAATCATGAAACAATGTAAAAAATTAATTCAAATAATAAAAATGGATTTTACAACCAAATTGAAATAGGAGATATAATAAAAAAAATATATTTTAGTCTTTGAGAATATATTATCATTGGTAAATAATTTAACAAACTTTTCAAGCTTGAACAAATGCCCATAATTTGTCAATAATTCTTTCTTCATTATATTCCCTAATTAAATCAATTTTACCTTTTCTAAAAAATACCTAGATGATGCTTTTTTTATTCTAGTAGCCTAAAATAGTTTTTTTTTGAATTGAATAACTAAAAATTGTTTATAGAATTTATTTTTACATTCATGCTTTCAAAGCTTGAAATGGCATGGGATTTGAACTACGTAGTTTTGGAGCTTCAAAAACTTGTTTGAACTTCTAGGTTGTTTAAAATGATGCCCAGGTGTAGTGTATGCATTCAAAACTCTTTTTTTCCTCTCCTTAAAAAAAATCACATTTTCGACCTTTAAAAATTAATTTTTGAATGTGGCATGGTTGTAAATGAATTTTTTGAACTTGGATATGAGTTGGATGAAGATGGGTGCCCCCTTTTTATCTCATAAACAACTAAAATAAGTCATAATTGTCTATTAAAAACAAAACTTGCATGTGTGTCATGAATCCTTGCTAAACGATGGAACTTTGAAGGAGGATGATGGCACCCTCTATTTGCATGGTATCTTTTTCTTTAGCTAAACTTTCTTATTTATAATTTCAAAACCCTTTAATTGCCAAAAATAGTGTTGGAAGATAAGAAGAACATGAAATAAGAAGACCTTTTTTTAAAACCTTTATTCACTTCAACATTATGTTTTATAAAATCAACCACCCCCCGCCCCCCATTTAATTTGATTTTGATTTTAATATTGGCTTTTAAGTGTGAATAAAAATAGATATGGCACTTCATATAAGTATATTTTATTTTATTTTTTAATTTGGCATGTGATGGAGAATTCTATGAGTTTCATATCTTAGAATTTCACCTTTAAAACTCCTCTTAAAAATATAGTCCAAACCTCAATAAAAATATCTAATATGGAAAATTTAATGAGTTTTTCACTATTAAAATACATCTAAAAAGCTTCACTTGAAAATATTTTCAGAAAATCCATAAAAATATTCATTACAAAATTTTAAATGAGTTTCACATTATGGAAATACATCTAAAAACCTCCACTTGCAAATGTCTCCCAAAACTCCATCAAAATTTTTGTTAAAGGAATTTCTTATGATTTTTCACTATTAAATCACACCTTAAAACTTCCACTTGAAAAGTATGTGGAAAACTCGTTAAATTCCCACTATAGAATATTTTATGAGTTATGTACCATTGAAAAGTATGCACAAATATCCACTTGTAAATCCCATTATTTTTTTTTAAAAATATCCAATGTGGGGAATTTTATGAGTTTTATACTACTACAAAGTCAACAAAAAATCTCCATCTGCAAAGTTTGTAGAAAAATCTGCAAAAATCTCCACTATTAAGAATTATATGAGTTTCACATTGCTACGAAGTCTACAAAAATCTCCACTTTTTGAAAAGTTTGCAAAAAACTCCACTTCAAGGACATTTTTTAAAATTATAGAAAAAACCCATTATTGTAATATGAGTGTGGAATGCCATTAAATATTTATTTTATTTAAATGTTTTCTTGGACTTTTTTTTATGCAAAATAAATTATTTTATTTATATTTTTGACTTTTCTTGTAGTGCTATATTGTCATTTAACATGCCAAAATCCACCCAAATGTCTTAAAAATAGTTTATTTGAACAAATCATTATAACACTTAAAAGAATAAATTCCAATTGTTAAAAAAAAACAAACTAGATAATATAAATGTCAAATCATTTTGAAGAAGTGCCAAACATCTTGAATTCCATGTAAAATGAGCACATAATTAAATAAATGTTAATTTCTATCAAACACCAATTAAAAAAATGTCAAAAATAAATTTTGTCAATGTCAATCTACATGTTATCTAAATTAATTGCACATGATTTTCTTCTTGAACTTGATTTGCTCCTTGTGGAATCCAAAATAAAAAAATTTGAAGGCAAAAATATCAACAAGACTCAGAAGATGACATTGAAATGGGTAGTTTAAAAATTTTAGTATTGGTGTAATTCAAAATTACCATGATGAAATTTTTAATGTACAACAGGTATCAAACTCCCCATCTCACCAATTCCATTGAGGACAACATCCAATACAACCCTAAACCCAAGGGGAATTATGATCTTGTCAGTGAACTCACAAATACATTCTCCCATATCTCCTTCATGGATCTCCTTAATAACTCTCATGCCCATTGTCTAGAATTACTTGACGTCTTAGGTCGTAGTCATTTGGTTAGTGTTACCCCACATCTATAATTATAGATAAACCATACAGATCTAGACATGTATCCTCCTAGGAATTATTATAAGAATGATGGTTATTTCTTTGACCTTAGTCTCCTACCTCCTAACACCAACATATCTATAAGAGGAAATTATTCCCTATACCTATAGGTGTGGATTTACAATAATAATGATAAAATATAAATGGTTAAATATGGGGCTATAAACCATATAGTCCATTTATCATTTCTTCAAAAGATTAGCTATGAAAAAATTATCTTCTCTATGACTAAGAACACTTTAAGAGTCTATGATAGCCTCAAATCCACTTCGATTAGGACCATAGTGCTACATGTCACTTCAGGGCCAAAAAAATTTCTTACCTAATTTTATGTCATAGATAAGGACACAAATTATAACATTATTATATGGATACCTTAGATCTACATGATGAAGGAAATCCTCTCTATCTTATTCTAAGAAATCATATTCTTATATTTGGGAAAGGATTTCATTTTCTAAGGTGATCTAAAACCACTTGATGTCCATCAAAGAAAATCTTAATAAAAATATATGACTTCATATTGACTACCACTTACCTAACATGTCTTGAAATTGAAATTTTTATCTCGTAATGTTTCACTCAATGGAAATCCTAAGTAAAATGGTGCAAGAATGATGGATAAAATGGGTGAATAAAAATTACAATGATACCAACCATCTCAACCACATCAACAACTGAAATCATTAATATCCTAGAGAAGGATAAACCCATTACACTCCCTTTTTACCCACGAGGGGTTGGAAACTATAACTTTTATAAACCTAAGCATCATGATGATTAATAATTTTCTAGTGATAAATGAACATTGCACTATGATGGGATGAAATGTCATTCAAGCATAGGGGTAAGAGTCATCTTAATCTCCCCCTAGAGGGAGGATCATGCATTTTAGTTTTATACTTGATTTTGAATGCACCAAAAATGGGGTAGATTAGAATTTGAAGCTTTGTTTTTAGGTATGCTCATTGCTAGGAGGTTGGGAGTTTAAAACCTCAAGATTCAAGGTGGGTAAAAATTCGTTAGTAATTAGGTTTATGATGTTTACCAAACAAAGGTTGAATATCTTCATATTTAAAATTATGCCATGTGTGAAGTCACCAAGGAGTTTGATTTCTTTTCCATAGAGGCTATCATTATAGAGAGTAACCACTCACCAATTCGATTTCTTCTTCCTATTATCTATTTTGACCTCATCAAGTAATAATATAATTTGAATTTTTGGTGTTTATAAAAATTGAACCAATTGTTTGAAAGATACCAAACAATCAAATATTTTCCCATGTGAAAGAGAAAAATGACCCTTTTTCCTAGACTTTACAAGCAATGATGAGGCAATTTTAAAATTTCTACGAGTTTATGATCACATCCCCTCATCACACCATAAGAATTTTTCAACCTCACATTTTTTACCTCCTTTCCCCCCTCCTTTTCCCTTGAAATTAATTGCTATGATTCATATTGAAAAATCAAGGATTACAATTTTTATAAAGATTAACATGAGGTATTTGAGGTAGATGATGATGGTTATGATCTTCCTCTTATCCTATGATAATTTTAATATGGGAACACATATCTCAAAGAGTATACCATTGATATTAACATATATATTAAATAACAAGCCAAAATCCTTAAGCTTGGATCTTCACTCTCACTTTAATAAGTATAAGACTAAAATAATTTTCTTACTAAATTCTCTAAAACCTTTGTCTTGTCCTACACAAACATGATGTGAATTAAAATTGAGGTGGTGGTCCACAATGTAGTCAATATGGATGATGCAAAACCTATTAAACAAAATCTTAGGCTCGTAAAACCAAATGTTGAGTTGATGGTCAGAGAAGAGGTTATCAAATTTATAAAAGTGGGGTTCACTTAACCATTGGACTACACTAATTGGTTTTCTAATATTATCCTTATTATTAAAAATAATGGTAAAACAAGGATATGCATATACTTTAGGGACATTAATAAGACATGTCTAAAAAATGGTTTTCCCCTACCATCTATTGATGTCATCAAGGACACTATAAATGATTACATGTTATTTCTCATGGATGGCTTCCTAGGATATACTCAAATTCACATTTTAAAATGAGAACAAAGAAAGACCTTCTTCAAAACATATTGGGATAATGTATGTTACGTTATCATGCCTTTCAACCTTAAAAATCCCAATTGATCTTATCATAATACCATGACCTATATTTTCCATTATCTCATTCATAAAATGGTGGAGGTCTACATCAATGATGTTATGGGAAAAGAAGAAAACAAAGTGTATAACCTTGAGGTTTTATGGACTATCCTTACTTGATCGAATATAGTATCTCACTTAATCCCAAGAAGTGTGCATTTAGATTTACTAGTGAAAATATGTTAGGTTTCACTTTTTCAAAATGTGGGATTGATATCAATTTTTAAAAGACATACATTTCTAGATATGCCCCCCATTGATGAATCAAGAATAAGGTCATTCTTTGGGAAATTTGGGGAATTTTGAAGATTTATACTTGACCTTACATATGTTGTCCATCCTATTAACCAAATGCTTAAGAATGTGAGTGTTTTAACTTGGATCAAGACTACCAAGATGGATTAAAGGAAATAAAATGCTTTCTTATGATTTACCAACTCTCATGGCACCTAAGACTGATTGATCCCTCATAATTTATTTCAAAGCAACTGAGGTATCTCTCACTTGCATGTTATCCCAAGAGGATGCTAATGGTAAAGAAAGATCCATATATTTCATTATCTACACTCTTATTGATTACAAAACATGGTATAAAAAAGTAGAAAAAGATTATTTGGCCATAGTTTTTATGAATAAAAATTGAGGCATTATATGCTAAATTAATAGATAAGGGTCATTATGAGATCCCAAGGCCTTCATACATTATTTACCCAACTAGACCTTTCATAAAATATTAATATTTTCATCATGACTTTTAGATATTTGAATTAACCTACATCAACCAAAATTCTATCAAATAACAAATCATCATTGATTGATTGGTTGATTCCCCATTAGAATTTGGTGATCTATTCGACACTAACTTCCCAATTACAGTTATTTTCTTACATATAAAAACCCAAGGTCATTTATTACAAATGGGACATCAGCATAATAAGTTTCTTAATTCATCAAAACTATCCTAAAGGTGCCAACTTATAATTAAGGTACCATCTTTGAAGCATAGTGTCTAAGTATGTGATTCTTGACTAAGTTCTATATCAAAAGTATTTTTACAATATACTCCTTAAATGCATTGATCAAGAGCAGTCTACAAAATTAATTTTATAATGTAATAGCTAAGTTTATGA
Source organism: Torreya grandis (assembly GCA_037957365.1). Classification (NCBI taxonomy): domain Eukaryota; kingdom Viridiplantae; phylum Streptophyta; class Pinopsida; order Cupressales; family Taxaceae; genus Torreya; species Torreya grandis. Next base: position 766,647 of record JARHVA010002544.1, read on the forward strand.
TGGAAACGTTTTTGGTCACACAACTTATAGAAAAAATCATCAAATGGGTTATTTATGACCTACCCTCGAACACAATGTTATAGAATATGTAACAAAATGTGAGAAATGTCAACATTTCTCCTAAGAAATTCAAATTCTTGACTAGTATTTTTATCCATAGTAATGTTGTGGATTTTCTCTATTTGGGTGCGAGACCTACTTGGTAATATTTTTCTTGGTTCTCCTAATAGCCATCATTTCATTATTATGAATACTGAATAATTCAATAAGTGGGTAGAAGCAGTGCCACTAACCACCATCAATAGGTTGGTGATTTCAAAGTTCATATTAAATATAAACATCTATATATTTAGGATCCCATAAAACATAATTACTAATAATAGGTCCCATTTTAAGAACCCTGAGGTATGTGGACTATGTAATAAATTATTCATATCCCATCACACAACCTCTTTATATTACCTTCAATTGAATGGTCAAGCTGAGGTCACAACAAAATGTTAAATTCAATAGTGGATTCACCTCTTATCTTATATAATCTTCTCTTTTGTACATATCCTCACAATCCTATCTATTTGAGTTGTTACATACAACTCATATACACATAATTACATTATTTCCATACATTATCAATTATACAAATAATGTATGCACTAACACTAATTTGATAAAACCCCTTCCCCCTTCTCCTTCCCCTCTTAGTATGACTATGGGAGAATAAAAACATATCTTACTAACATTAACCTCTCAAAACATTTCTTAGACTAGGTACAAACCCATCAAGTTGTCTCTTTACCGTTGTGAAGGCATAGTTGTTAAGTCAAATTATATGAGACCATTCTCATCCCATGAGTTTAAAAATTCTAAATTTTTCATATTCCTAGAGTTTCTAAACTATCTGGACAACAATCCATTTTGAGTTTACCTAAAAATCTTCTCCTTCCTTCGAAGAGTGATTATTTTACAATATGAGTTTTCTGTATGTTCACAAAATAAAATGAAAAAACATAAATATTTGAGGACTAATTCATATTTGTCTTTATTTCTATCCTCTTTCAATGTTTGTTTCCACTTGATCATAAACAACATAGGTAACTACCATTGCCACTAGAAGCTACCTTCAAATTTAGTAGATTTGGTGTAGACATTGATGCCACTATTATGATGTGTAGCCCCATCATTAGCAACTAACTAGAGGACATTGAATGCCCTCCATAATTTCTTCTAACCTCCATTGCCTCTATCCTCCAATTTATTGCTATTTAGAAAATTTAATCATGGGGCTCAATATTAGAGTGTCCCCCCACAAGATGAATGTCATGCATAAACAATAGTGCTTCCAATTATAATTAATTTTTTTTTTGACACCTTTAACAAGTGACTACTAACTAAAATATACTATAATTAACTTCAACTATGGATAAATTTTTAACCCTAATAAAAAACCAAATTAATATTGGTTTTAATAAGCAAATAAAAATGACATACGTCTAACAATATGACAAAATATATGACCACCTAGACTTTAATTAAAAAACTTAAAAACATTATAAAACTCTAAAACAATGCATTGAAAAACTCTTAAAAAACTCATAAGAATTAAACCTATTAGTAAGAAAAGACAACAAAACTTAACATATGACATCGCCAAAAAAAATATATTAAAGAATACTTAATAAAACAAATTGATACAACACTTTGCATGGAATGACCTTGACAGATTATGCACTTACCAAACTTGTGAGATGTCAAACCTCTAATATGCAATGCATAAATCTTAGAAGATCTTTGCATTGAGAAAAAATAATATTTGAACTACACAATGATGTTGATCACATTAAATCATAATGATGTTGATCTTCAATGCTTAACTGATATAATACCCTCATAATGGAGTTCTGCATGGGAAGAATGGCATAAAACAACAATAGGGTGAACAATAACTTTTAAGATATGGGAGCACTGAAAAATATTAGTGATCCAATACTCAACGAAGTGTCATTCAAGCCACTAGATCTAAGCAATTTATAGTTGTAACAATCAATAAACAATGTATATGAACAAATCTTGATATTTCTCAAATAATATGTGTGGATTTGATCTAGATATTCATGACAACAGAATTGTAAGTTGAGGTAAATGTGATCTACCAATCCAAATAATACAACTCCAAGCAATGATAGGATATGTACATGAGTCCCAAAATAAATTGATCTTACACTAACATGCATCCAAAATTATGAAAAACTTGGATCCATGAATTTATTCAATAGGATTCACATGAATCCATCACTATCATGAATATTGGAAAACATGTTCTAATACCAATGATAAAATTTAGTTCAGATTGCACAATAAAAATTCAAAATAAAATCAATAAAATTAATTCATTTTATACAAATGTTTTATCCTATAAACTATGATTCAAGCCTTATCTTCCATAATATTCTCTCCTACATATCCTCACAATCTCTATAATATCTCACACAATCCTATATCTATGACTTGTTACTCACTTATAACTCATACAGATACACATTTACGTTATTGTCATACATTATCACTTATACAAATACACACTAACAATATTTCCCTAATACTTATTCCCTTGATTTTAGAGGATAAGAAATTATACCTTTATAGGTATAAATCCCAAGACTTTGTCTTTCTATCTAGGCTATCCTAGATGAAGAAGAATACAATTATACATGAAGAAGAATACAAAAATACATGCCTTACTAAGTTATAAAGTTTAGATGAGCTTCGGCTTATATCTAAAAACTCATGTTGCTTACATAAAGTGTAAGTGCCATAAGTATAAAAAAAATGTTCATCAATGCTTTGTCCAACTCATTGACCTTGTCCTAAGACTCAACCATAGAATTGATAAAAATAAAGGTCAAAATTTAAACCTAGTTAGTTAGGCCCATATTTTGTATCAAAATATTTTCAAAATGGATTTTTTCATTTATGCACTTTGGAGGGTAAGTTTCTCGATGAATCAAATAAATATTTAAACCTAAAGCATTAATTAATATAGATGTTTCCCTCTTTTCATTAATACAGTTCTCATTTTCACTTAATTTTTTCATTTCAAATTTTTTATAGGATGACCATCTAGTTACAAGTTCATGTGATAAGAAATTTCAATGGAGCATATCATTTCATCTTTTTCCCATTACCCTTTTTTTCCTTTTAATAAATAAACTCTCAAAATCAACATAAAATATGAGACTTTACTTAGTTATTATAGGTATTTTACACATCATTCCCATACATTTTCATGCAATCTTAGATACTCTATACTATAGCCAAGTCTAGAAGCTTGTCTATGGAAAAATAACCTTTTCAATTCCCTCAAAGCCAAAGCACTAGTATGCTCTAACTAGGTGATATTATCCACCTAATTTTTTCCTTGGTGATGAGTTATTTCACCTTAATAGTGGCATGGGGAAAAAATTAGGGGGTAGGAATGTTCCACAAAAAATTAAAAAAAGAGACACTATACAAAAACAAGATTTACAAATCAATAAGAAATTCCTCATCTCTGATCCTTTGTTGATCCTCGGTGTTGAGCCCTCACATCTTAATGGTTACATAGGGTTAAAATTAGGGTGATATGTAACTAGTCACCTACATTTAGTCTTTGGTGATGAGCCCATGCATCATCCGAGTCACATGAGACTATGTGTAAGAGGTCAAAAAAGAAAAACAAAATCAAAGCAATATAAAAGTGTCCAAAAAAATAAAACAAAAAAAATACATATATTTTTTGAGCTTATATGTCTATGCTAAAATTAAAATATCCCCATCTACTAATTATGCCTTGGTTGGCCATATGGAAATCTACGCATAAAAAATTCCAATAAAACTAGTGTTTTATAAGCCTAATAAGAAGTGTAATTATACCATAACCCATAAATATTAAGTTAGCCTCTTATTCCTTATTAATTTTTGGATGAGTAAATTTATTATTTCACCATTATATATATCATATCTTTCATTCATTATCTATTGCAAACTTAGTGGTGTTTATCATGTGGAGGGACTAGCTCAATCATTTCTTACAAAATAGCCATTAGCACATTCTTATTTCATCACATATTACATTTGCATAGATTTTGTTGTAACATTCAAATTTTACACACCGTAATTTGGTCAATAAACCACAAGTACTATGTATTTTATTGCTCTTTCATGGGAATATCTTAGTGATGTATGTGAGTCTTATTTGTGGGGTCATTTTGGGTCTTTAGTTCTTTCTTATAATTTGTTTTACCTATTTTTTGCACCCCCACTAGTCCTATGCCATCCCATACCAGTCACAAACCCCCTAGCCTATTTTTCATAGTCTTAACCCATTTTTATGTTCCCAAGACACTAGCATGATCTTGGATGCTAGCATAATGTGAAAATGTCCAAGTTCAATGCTAGTGTCCAATGGTCACATTTTCAATGAGTTTTGGGTCTTAACCCTTCTTTAAGCCTTCTCTTATGATTTTATCTTTATTTTACATCTTTTCATCTAGTGAATGAGGGTATTACATTCAAATCAAAGTTACTTCTAGATGAATAGCATCACAAGGCTTTTTGCATCTAACACTTACTATTTTGGCACTTAATTACATAAAATCAGTCAATAGTATAGCTCTACACACTACATATTACTCAATAATATCACCTAGATCTACATGCCTGATCAAATAAGGGTCTAAGCAAAAGTAATTATAGCATAGCCTATGCATTGATTATGCATGTTCCCTAAGAGAGAACTACATGTGATTTGAGACCCCTATCAATGAAAAAAAAATTCAAGACAACATGGGTTCTCCATCATGTGATCATGACATCCCAAAACCCAATTTTTCTCTTTATCTTCATTTGATCTTATTTTTATATCATGTGTGCAGGTGCTCATTAGGTTTTGGAAAAGATTCAAAAAAAATAGTGACACAAATGGATGTTTATAAGCTCAAAATTCACTACAGGTACCTAAAACCCTCCCATGGCATCCTTGGAGGTCTTAGGTAGATTTTACATAGAATGACACTAGCATTATACCTTGGACACTGTGTGATTGATGTAGAGGAACAACTACCAAAATTTCAACCTTGTAACTTGTTATCACTTGTCAGAACCTAACCTACTTCTTAGTAGCCTTTTTTTTACCTTTTTTGATGGTACAGACAACTAAGGATTGATAACCAAAATATATGGTACTTTTTGAGTAAACTCTATTTATTTCCTTACCACAAGTTTATTGACTCAAATCCACTCAAAAACCAATTTTCTAGCCTCTGTCAAGCTCCAATTAGGTATCCCAAGGCCTAATTTAATCTTTGTCCTATATTTTTGTACATATAATGTTTGTACAAGTCTGAATTATTCAAAATATTTTAGACATCATTAATCCACAACAAATCACAAAGCTTTGTGATTTTTGGATAGTTAGAACTGTAAATCAAGTTTTAGTTTAAAAACCCTGACTCAGGGTTATCACTGCCTATGCATACTTGAGAATGAAAAATTTAAGGTTTAAATCTTAAAAATGAGTTTCAAATCACTATGATGATTGAATGAGATATTTAATAACCTTACACACCTTATTGACACCTTTGTTTACTACTTTTGCAATAGTCTGAGGTTGACTCTATGTGTGTTTACTATGACCTACAAGTCTGGGTTGATTTTATACATAATTATTGATAAAGAAACTAAAATAAACATATTAAAACCTTAAATAACAAATAAAAAACTTACGAAAACACCTTAAATCATCAAAAATGCATTCCTTATAATTTCTTGCTTCAACATTCAACATATACAGTCATCTTCACTGTCAACACATAGGAAAGCAGGGTTTGCAAAGGTTTTTCATCAAAATAAGGAACTCTTTTTTTGTTTTATTAGAGATTTATCTATTAAAAAATAAAATTAATTATCCTTCCATGAATCCAAAACATTTTATGAGTCCTAAAACTTCTCTAACTATTTTTAGACCCTCCAATGGTCACTAGAGGGCTAGTTAAAACATTAAAAAATACACTAAAGTTTACATTGCTCACATTCATGGCTTAAGAATCATGTTATAAACACATGGTAACTTAAATAATTCATAAAAAAAATTAAAAACCTTTAAAATTCCTTAAAAACACTCCTACAACTCCTAAACTAGCTTTAAGAATTCAAAAATTTAAAAAAAAAAAAAAAAAAAAAAAAATTGGCAGGAAAAGCCAAATTTAATTTTTTTGAAGAGATATAACTAAAACCAAGAGATTTAAATGAAACATAATAATTATATAATAACCATAATACTTCTTAGACCACAAAAAATCCAAAATTTTACAAGAAATACAAAATTTGCAAGAAAAACTAGGCCAATGAGTGATGCTCCTGCATCATATTCCCAAGGGAAAGAGAAAAAGACTTATGGACTGTTATCCATTATTTCTCTTATAATACTCCCATTATTTTTTATGTCATGATATATCACCCATGTATCATATTCAATGGTTTATTTCTTCCATTTGACAAAAAAAATTAAATATTACTTGTCCCTAGTTTGCTTGAACACTTGTTTGTCTAAGATGCATTCGAATTCATCTGGTTTGACTTGATGCAACTATTTTTCCCAGTATATACTTGATATATATTTTCCTTCTATTTTTTATTCAAATTTTACTCCTTATTTATAATGGAATAGTTTTTAAACATTAAAAATTAGTTATATGCCTACACCACTAGGCAATTCCAGCTCATATGCATTGTTAGCAAACTTCCTAAGCACCTAACAAGGACCAATTTTTTTCATCTTAAGCTTGTTTTAATCATCTATTAGGAATATATAATTCCTCATATGATCCAAAACAAAATATAAAATTTGAAAAATTACCTCTCTTCTACTTAAATCTACTTATTTTTTGTATTTCTCCACACTAGCTTCTAGATGCTTCCTTACTTGTTGATGAACCTCTTTCATGGCCACTACAAAATCTTCCCATTCAGCATTAATATTTTCCATTTGACTAATATTTATTATTTTAAACACTCCTATAGGATACATAATATATATCACTTGGAAAGGACTCATGCCAATACTCCTATTGTAGGAGTCATTGTAAGCAAATTCTTCTTGGGGCACTACAAGATACCACTAATTGGGATTATTATTAAATAAACACCTTAATAGATTCCATAAACTCCTATTAACCACCTTAGTTTGACCATATATCTGAGGGTGGTAAGATTAACTAAAACTCAGATTTATGCCTAGGTTTCTCTATATTGTTCTCCAAAAGTGGCTTAGGAATTTAGTATCTCTATCATATACAATGTTTAGTGGTAGTCCATGAAATATTTATATATCCTTAAAGAACAAATTTTCCACATGGTGGCATTATTGGTTATCCTATAAGTAATGAAATGTGCCATTTTGAAAATCTTTCCACAATTACATATATGGAGTCAAAACCTCTTTGTGTTTTAGAAATTCCCATCATAAAGTCCATGCTTATAGATTCCCATCATAAAGTCCATGCTTATAGATTCCCAAGGTCTATTTGGGATTGGTAGAGTTTGATATAAACCTATATTAGTGTTCTTCCCTTTGTCCATTTGATAATTTTTACACCTCTCAACATATCTTCTCACTTATTCTTGCATCTTAGGCCAAAAATAGTGTCTAGTGAGTTGTTATTAAAAGTCTTATCAAGCCCAAAGTGGCTTTCCATACTCCCACTATGCTTCTCTTGGATCAAGTTCTCTCTTATCGATATTCTTAGCACACATAGCTACACACCTTTAAATATTAACCCATCTTGTATGATATAGTCCAACCATGGATCTTTGTTTAGTGTAGTTGGATGATTACAAGCATTGTATGCTTCTTTGAAGTCTTCATCATCCTCATACATCTCCTTGAGTGACTCAATACCAACACTCTCGAGTTGTATCTCATGCACTAACAATACTCTTCTACTCAATGCATCTGCTACCTTGTTGCTTTGTCCTTACTTATGTTTGATGGTGAAGGTAAAAAATTTCATATACTCCACCCATTTGATGTGTCTTTGATTTAGCTTAGGCTAATTAGTAATGAATTAAAGTGCCTGATTGTCTATGTAGATGATAAAGTCTTTTGGCTTTAGGTAATGCCTCTACTTCTTCAAGGCTTACAATATTGCATAGAACTCCAAGTCATAGGATGAATACTTTCTCTTGGCATCATTGACATTTTCACTAAAATAAGTTATTGGTCTGCTTTCTTAGCTTAGAACAACCCTTATTGCCACTCCACTTTCATCACCTTATAATTGAAAAACTTTGTTAAAGTTTGGTAGTGTTAGGATAGGTTGCTATGTTATTATTTTATTCAAATATTGGAAACTCCTTTCATCTTTCTCAGTCCAAAAAAATTTCTTATTATCTCCTCTAATGGTATCTATTATTGGAGCACATATTACATTGAAGTTTCTAATAAATTTCATATAAAAACTTGCAAGTCCATGGAAACTCCTTACCTCTCCACTTGTTTTAGGTGTTGGCCACTCCATGATTGCCTTCACTTTGTCCTTATCCATCTTTATAATGCCTTGATAGATTAAAAATCCTAATTATAGTAGTTATGATTTCATAAATTCACATTTCTTGAGGTTGATTAGTAACCTTTCCTCTTGCATCCTTCTCATGACCGGATGCAAATTGTGAAGATGTTCCTCCTTACTAGGGTTGTAGATAAGTATATCATCCAAGTAAACCAATAAAAACTTACCTATAAAATGTTTGAGGACTTCATTCATAATCCTCATGAAAGTGTTTGGTGAATTTTTCAATCCAAATGGCATAACTTGCCATATATACAACCCCTCATTGGTCTTGAAAGTAGTTTTCCACTCATCCCCTTGTCTAATCTTAATATGATAATACCCACTTTTGAGATAAATTTTGAAAATTAGATTTCTCCATTCAAGCACTCCATCAAATATTCCATCCTAGGGAGAGGAAACCTATATCTAATTTTGATCTTGTTGATAACCCTAGAGTATGTACACATTCTCCACTCACCTTCCTTCTTAGGCACTAACACTATAGGTATTGCACAAGGACTAAGACTTTCTTTGATCAGTACTTTGTATAAAATTTCTTATACTTGTCTCTTTATTTTTGCATTCTCATTAATATTAATCTTTTAGGCTCCTTGTTAGGCAAACTTGCTCCTGGAATGAAGTATATATGATGAGTAATGTTCCTTATAGGTGGCAATGTACTTAGCAGCTCATCAACTATAATTTTTGCATACTTTTCCAATATGTCTTATATCTCTTAAGGAAATTCATTTAATTTTTTGGATATCATAATAGTCTTAGGATTGAATACCAATAAAAATCCCAACTCCTCTTCATTCATAGCATTTAAAAACTCCTTTCTACTAACCAACATCACATTTGATCCAACTAGTTGGTCATTGTCTTCATCCTTCATAAGCAGTAAGGTGTGACTAACTTCATTCTTAACCAGGGTGTATATATTTATCCTACCATCATGAGTGGTTATTATATCATATTTCCAAGGCTTCCCAAGAGCACATGACAAACATCCATGGGTATTATGTCATAAAGGACCTTGTCCTTGTGCTTTTCAACTTGAAAATCTACCCAAATTTGTTCACTAACAAAAACTTGATATCCTTTATTCAACCTTGATACTTTATATAGTGTGAGGTGAGGAAAATTCTTCAATCCAAGTTTATTTACCATTTTAGAAGAGACTAAATTATCTGCACTTCCTGAATCTATGACTATTTTGCAATGTTTACCTTGGCACTTGCAAGAATATCTAAAAGGGGTTTTATTTGTGGTGGCCCCTTCTCCTTGGGTGTTTTTATTAGCACTCTCCTCATTATAAAATATTCTCCTATCTCATGTTCCTCCATAAGTTATGGGGAACAAACACTCTCTTCCTAAACTACTTGTGCAATCTAATTTCTACCTTTGGTTCTTAGACTTCTTTCTAGCTAATCCTCTAGACATTCTCAAGACCTATGTCCAAAAAACTTGTTGAACTTGAAACACCTACCTATAAAACCACCTGATCCTCTACCTCTTGATGCATAACTACCCCTAAAATATGGCCTTTTACCTCTAAATCCTCCTCTTGAACTAGATGGATGTTCATGTGAATTGTTAGACTCCCCTTGGCTTCTTTGTGAATAAACTATGCCTCCTTACTAACCTTTACCCCTAAAAATTCTACCTCTACCTATATTTTTTTGGTTTTGTTTCCTATTGAGCTTGACCTCTACTTTCAAGGCCAACTGGTAATACTCTTCCAATGTATTTGGACTAGCAAGGCTCAATTCATTCTGTAAGGTGTACCTCAAACCATTAAGATACCTAACCACCTTATCATTATCATCCTCCATGTGACCTAATCTAATACACATCTGGTAAAACTCCCTAGTATATTATTTTACTCCCCCCTTTTTATGTTTCAATTTTTGAAGCTTTTTATATAAGTTTGTGATGTAGTCACTAAGCAAGAACTTACTTTTGAACTTAGTAACCATTCCATCTGAAGACTTGATCTTAGATTTTATTTTTTTTCCTTCTCTAATCCTATATATAATCCCACCATAGGGATGCATGATCCTTTAGCTTGGTCCTAGAAAACTTCACTTATTATTCTTCTGATACATCTTCAAAGTTAAAGTATTTGTCTGGTTCTCCTATCCAATCAAGGAGTTATTCTCTATTGAGGTTACATGCATACACTGGAAGATCTAGTTTGGGTTATATCCTTGAATTTTCACTACTTTTAGTAATCTTTCAAAATTTTGTTCTTTAGTTTCTCTCTCTACTTCATCTTCCAACTCTAGTGCCTATGGCTCTTCTTCATCTTGGTTACTCAAATCACCTTTGACTACTCCAATTATTTGATTTACGTCAATTTTTATAAGTCTTGCATCAAATTTTACTCTAATATTCCTCAACTCCTATAATATTGCATCTCCCATTTGTATGGTTACTACTCTCTCACCTGTTGCATTTTTCCTAGGTGGCATCTTGTCTCTTCTTAGGCATTTAACCAAAAAAAATTCAATTCTCTTCCTCTCAAAGAATATCATTTTTTCCAATCACTTTCAAGTGTCTTATTTTTGATATGATACCAAAATGATGCATAAGAAAAACTACCAAAAGTTTAACCTTGCAACTTGTTTTCACTTGTCACAACCTAACCCACTTCCTAATAGCTTTTTTTCACCTTTTTAGATGGTAAAAACAACTAAGGATTGATAACCAGAATATATAGTATTTTTTGATTAACTTCTATTTATTTCCTTCCTTAACACAAGTTTATTGACTCAAATCCACTTAAAAACCAACTTTCTAGCCTCTATCAAGCTCCAATTAGGTCTCCCAAGGCCTAATTCAATATATATCCTATATTTACATAAACAAAAGGTCCATACAAGTCTAAAACATCCAAAATATTTTATAACTCAATAAAACACAACAAATCACAAAGTTTTGTGATTTTTGGATGGTTAGAAATCCTACAAATCAATTTTTAGTTTGAAAACCCTAATTCAGGGTTATTACTACCTATGTAGATCCAATAAGGAAATATTTAAGGTTTCAAAATTCAAAATGAGTTTCAAATAACTATTATGATTTATTGATATCTTTACTAACCTTACCTTATTGAATCATCATTTACCTTCTTTACACCTTTGTTTACTACTTTTATAATAATCTGAGGCTGATTGTGTGTGTGTTCACTATGACCTACAGGTCTAGGTTGATTTTATACACAAATATTGATAAATAAACTAAAATAAACATATTAAAACATTAAATAATAGAGAAAAAAACTTACCAAAACACCTTGAATCATCATAAATGTATTCATTATGAGTTATTTCTTCAACATTCAACATATACAGTCATCTTCACTGTCAACACATAAGAAAACAAGGTCTACAATGGTTTTTCATCAAAATGAGGAACTCTTTTTTCATTAGATCTTGATATATTAAAACATTTAATTAATTATTCTTAGATTATTCCAAAATGTTTTATGAGTCTTAAAACTACTTTGACTATTTTTAGACCCTCCAATAGTCACTAGAGGGCTAGTTAAAACATTGAAAAATACACTAAAGTTTACATTGCTCACATTCATGTCTTAAGACTCATGTTATAAACACATGGTACCTTTAATAATTCATACCACCAATTCTAAACCTTTTTATTTCCTTCAAAACACTCCTTCAACTCCTAAACTGGCCTTAATAATTCAAATATTCAAAAATATAGTTTTGGCAAGAAAAACCAAATATATATTTTTTAAGAGATAGAACTAAAACCAACAGCTTGAAATGAAACTTAAGAATTATCTAATCATCCTAAGACCTCTTATACCAAAAAAACAAAAAAAATTAAGAAAAACTAGGCCTAAGAGTGATACTCCTGCATTAACAATGCACTACTATCTGTATACAAAGGGAAATAAAATTAATCTATAAATCAATATTAGCTCAAAGAAGATAAATCCTATTTTCACTTATTATTTTTGATACATTAAATATTTTTTTTCATGACCAAGATGGATCTGCTTGGCCTAACCAAGGGATCTCTTATCATAATAAAGTCACTACAGACGGTTCTAAAGCCTCTAGTCAAACAAAACAATGCAATAACCCTAACTAGGTCCTATGTTTTCATATTCACTAATGTACAAATGAAAAAATTAAAGTAAATATTATCTATTACTCAACCAAGAGTTTAGAACAAAGTGGAGGCAATAAACATAAAAATTAAACATGTATAGAAGACATATACTCACGTCAATGTATACAAAATCTTAATACATGGAAAAGAACTACAAATGCTAATCTATCTACTCTTACAAAAGAGGAGCAAAGTTAGGAATACTTACCTTTGAAGATGAACCCATTGAGACTCAATCTCTCCCTTGCTAAGGTGCTTCTATAAGAGGTTGTTATGGTGTGTAAGGATAACAAGGATAAGTCAACTCTAGTCTACACAACCTATCTATGCATCCAAAATTCTTATCCATAAGACAAGATTTGTATCTCCAAAGAAATTATGAACCATAAGATATGCTCCTCAAGTATAATGGTGGATAATTAGATGCACAATATATATCTCTTCTTATTGTCTTATATTTTAAATGATGAAATGAGTGTGTATATATAGTTGAATCTAACCCTAGTCCTTTTCAAAAGATTATCCAACAAGGTCAGCCCAATCAACTCTGTATCATTATTGACAACATAAAATTAGGTCCTATTTTAGGTCAGCCAAGGGTTGTCCTAGACCCTAAATGAGTTTTATCAATTAGAGTACAGGGTCGATGGGACCAACAGTGTATCATAAATTGTCAAAAAGGAGTTTAGGCTAGGAAAGGGATAATGAAGACAAAAAATGACTAAAAGAACATGAAATATAGGAGCCAAAGCTTAGGGGAATGTTTTTAGGATATGGTTAGATTTATAAAAAGTGGTATTAAATGGACAAAAATCCTAAAAAACAATAATGGTCTGCCCACCCCTTTCTTGGTACACCCTTTAATGCATGCACTTAAAGAGATTGAGACTTGATGGGTTCCTGCTAAAGAGAAAGCATCAATAATTGATAAAGTTTAAAAACATTTTATGTATATATATGTCCCACTCAATTCTCATCAAATGTCACGTAGGTGTAACATAGGATGGTGCTTTGGGAAAAGAAAATAACAACACATAATGTTGAAGCTAAATAAAAATAATATAAATGAAAAAACATAATTGAAAAACACATACCTTTACTTACCTTACTACTTTAGATAAATAATGAGATGTAATAAATGTGAAGGTGTCCAATGTAGGGAACATTAGGTGAACCTATAAAATTTAGCATAAAAAGAGACAAAAATAAAAAAAAATTCAACATAGACATATAATAGGTGAAAAGATTCTATACGATATAAGGATTCTAGAACATTTTATGGTTTAAAAAAAAGCTAGTAGAAATAAAGATATTATCAAAAGATAGAATCTAGCAGTAAATATTTGAAAGGTAAATAATTTTGGAATAGTAAATATAAATAGGGTAAAAAATAATTCATTTTTTATTTTTAATATTCTAAGAAAACAAATCTCTGAGAGACTTTATTGGAGACCATAGAGCCCTCATGGTGAGGAGACAACAGTTGAGACAAGGAAGATGCATAGTGGATGTAGCGAGTGAAGCATAGGTAAAAAATTATAAATTTTAGAGGTTAAATTAAGCTAAAAATAGAAAATTGATTGGTAGGTAAAATCTATGCACTAGAACGAACACTATAAAATTTTTAGGTAAACTAGGGGTAAATCAGGATACTAGGTAAGAAGAAATCAAACCAATAAATGCCTAAAAAAATTATGGTAAATGGGAAAAAATTCATTGCTATGGACAAATAGATTCAACCTAGTTGACTTCATCTATAAGGTGAGGTAGAAAGAGAGGGCCAACTGCATCGTATTGGGCCAATTTAGCATGCTAATAGGGGGTCAAATGCATATCAATAGGCCAACTTAGTTGGTAAGGGTTAAAGGTTGACTGCGTATGATAGGGCCAACTTAGTTTACTAAAGAGGTTTAATGTAGTATCACTAAAATAGCTTGATTATGTATAACAGTGTCGATATAGTATCTGAGAACAAGAGAATGATTGATTTAGTATTGATGTGGTTGATCTAGTAGGAAATTGAAAGATTTGATATAATATCATAAATAAACTATAGGGTTAATTTAGTATGAAAGGGGTAATTTCTATAGAAATTTGAGAAACTAAATCAAGAAACTGATGTATGTGTCTAATTTATGAAATTTTAAGAATGTATTTTGATTATTTATGACATGGACATTTGATACATCATTTTTTGTTTGATATTTTGTAGAGACACTGGAGGTATTGGTGACTGATAAATGTGTCATGGCTACCAGATCTATTGGATTGATTGAAGAATGTGGATAAAGCATGACAAGTCACACTAGGATTTAGAGGTATCATGGAGATGAGGCACATTTCACTTAATGTTGATCTCATTGTCATGTTCTTTGGAGCATGGGAATGGTTAAACAAAAAAATTTGATGGGTAGTGGATGGGGATACCATAGAAATGGGTATCACACTAGAGGATGTCCATGAATTGATAGGAATTTCAATAGGAGGGATATCAGTGATCACTAAGACACCAGATGATCTGAAGGAGAGGCAATCACTAGCCCAATAGGTGATGTTCTTAGATAGGATATACCCTATATTGAAGGTAAATTTATTATATGTCTATATTGTAGATATTTTAGACATCTAGAAGGTTATGATTAGACTTGTGACAACATAAGTGTTGTGTTACAAGTCAGGCAACAAGGTACCAATCTACGTGATAGCTTTGTGCCATTCCATACTGGATCAAGGAGAACTATATGAATTTGGAGTTGTCATTTGGGTACAACTCATGCATGATATGTATGGGATGTTATCCATACAATAGAAACCATGGGGCCTATTATTTTATTGAGTGTTTGGATATATGAAAGCTTTCCTATATATCGACTTTAGACATCCAATTCCTAACACCATTTGTGTTAAAATTGTCAATATTACTCAAATTACACTCAAATGCACAATTTAGGCTAAAATCACTTAAACGTACTAAATGATTCAAGCTTGTTGTATACAAGTGTTGATTTAGGTTAATGTATCCCTAAATGGGGCAATGCATTTTATGTGATTCCTAAATTTTCTTAAATCATTTCAAGTCAAAATGATGATTTTGTATTTTGTATCTCTATACCACTCTTTTATTCTAATTCATTAGTTCATATCATGTACTTTTGTTATTTTATGTTGGTAACATCTTAAATGGGATAATGGTTCATATGCATCTAACATCACCTTCCAATTCTTCCCAATTCAAATTATGACCCAATAATATGACTTTATAACTATTTTGATTAATTGTGCACCAATTTCTAAAGAATTGTACTAAAATTGATTAATCTTACTTAGGCAAATTAAACTAAATTATGGGCTTAAGTAAGAATTCCAAGGAGAAAATTGAATATTTATTTATTGGAAAATTTATTATGAATATTTTCATCACCTAATGACATGATTGATGGGGTGGCATCCATAAGCCATAAATGCAATAAATATTAGGTTTATGGGCACCCATGCCTTATTAATGCCCCTTCCTTCCAAATCATTATGAGGATATTTATGGATTTACTATGCAATACTAGATTAATTCATGGCCACACATCTCAATCTTGAGATGGATGATCATGGTTAATCCTAACCCATTGGAAAATCTATAAATACAAGGGCATAGAACATCATTTTTATGCTTAAATTATGGAAACTTATAATGCAAGATTCTCTCTACAAACCATTTGTGTAGTTTGATTATCATGCTTTATTTTCAATAGGATAGCTTCATTTGATAGGCATAGATTAGATTCCTTATATTCAACCTAGATTATGCATGGTGATCTTGATATAATGGAGAATATTATCATCCATTATTGACAAAGACAAGAACACCAAATCAAGGGGGAAAACATGCTTGGAGCTAATTTTGGATGGTGGAATCACTTGGGAAGGTAATATGCATGTGTTCTTTCTTTAAATTGATTCTTATTATCATTAGCAAACCCCATTGAATAAATTGGCCTAGATTGTTTGTTCTTATACATTTTTTTTTTCATGATTAATGTTTGAACTAATCCTCTTTGTAATCCAACACTACATTTTGGCACACCTGGTGGGACCATAACATCCATTCAAGCAAAGAATACATCTTGGAAATCTCATATTTCTATTTAATTTATTAAAAATTACTTTAAAAACAATTTTTATACTCATTTTACCATGATTCTAAAATTTTATGTGCACACACAGGTCACATAGTGACCAGTGATAGTTCTAAGTGACCGACGTTGGTTAGGGCTAACTGTGGTTGGTTGGGTTGCAAGGGAAATATGGATAAAAATTTCAATTTTAGAGCTATATTCAAGTCTGTTTCTAACAAATTGAGTTTTATAAGTCTCTGGTCTAAACATTTCTTGATCCAAAATGTTTTCTTTTGGATATTTTATCCTAACAACTACTTTTGAAGCATAACATTTTTTCCTTCAAGTTCACAGGTGATAATTATCAGTCATTCTAGACCAACCACAATTGGGTTATGAATAATGATGGTCTTGAAGGAATCAACACCAATTAACAATGAGAAATGTTGGTTTTTATGTTTTTGAAAAAACATAGACTTAAGAGTAATAAATCCAAGGTTGTTTGTCTCATTTGTAAATATGCTTCAAATCTAAACAAGACTATCTAATTTTTCTTGTAGGACCTCTGAGGAAAAGTTTTTATTTGAGAATAATTAAGTTTTTTCACATTTCTTTTTGGTGTTTTAAAAGGAATTAAGAACCTTGCCTTTGGTGTTTAAAGGAATTAGATGTTTTATTTGATTGTTTAAGTGGATATTTTTCAAAGTTTTTGTAAACTAAAGCCAAGTGGCTAATAATACCACCAAACACTTCATTTTTAGTTATTAAGACCAAAATCACTTCAAAGTTGCAATATTTTTCAAAAAAGTGTGTTTATTTTATGTAAATAATCTCTTGATTGATTATATTGTTTGAGCAAAAATAATTGCATGTGTATGCTCTCCCCCTATCCCATACAGGGAACTCAGGTGATCAAAAGCACCTTTTCATTACAATTATGCCTTTGTCTAAGGAATAAAATGAAAATTTTTTGGACTCTCCCCAAAACACGTATGGTTTGGTTGATCTAAAAATAACCCTAAAGCCTTTTTACTTAGATTTTATTTCATGTAATTTGGCTTGTGAGGGTGATGTCATTACCTCCCACATGTTTTATATGGAAGATTTGACCCAAGGCTTTATTTCATAGCATTATCTTTAACCCCTCTTCATGGGGGGGGTATATCAATTTGGATCATCCCATTGGGATGGTGGTTTGAGTAGTTAAACCATTTCCATTAGTGGTAAGTTGGTCCAGAACATATGATCATTCAGGACATCACACTACAACTGAGTAATTGATGGATGTAGTGGTTGTGAAAATAACTAGACCTTTTGATAATAAGATAATTGACATGGATCCAATTGATGTGTTTCATCCCTTGTGTTATCCACACTTGGAACCATCTAGATAGTCATAAATTGTAAGTTTTTAGAAATCCTCACTTGTCATGGAGTATTATTGATTCAATGTGTACCTAATGGTCTATGTCACTATATTATCTCTTAGAATAAGGGGGTGTAAAATACCCTACTATATAATGCACTTTTATTTTAGGTGAACACTTAATTTCCTTCCAAGTGTACGTATATAGATGGACTTCAATAATTCAAAGCAATCCTTGTCATTTTAGGGCTTTAGATGATAACTTAGTTGCATTTGTCTTTTGGTCTTAGATTACTTGGTCCTTGATTGGAGTCAAAACTTCCTTTTAAACAAACATCATAACCAAACACATTGTTCATGATTTATTGAATAAGGAGGTGTTACATTATCCAAGTGAAATCAATCTTTTCCTTGTTTAAATTTGTCATCTTAAACATTATGTCATGACATCTAATTAGTGTAGTTATGCTACCCATTTGAGTCTAAAACAATTCCCAATTATCTTTAAGTCCTTCATTAATAATTCAAATTAAAAATTACACCTTTTTAAGTTCATAAGGTTAATGTGTTAATTAGGTTCCACCATGTACACTTGACTTAAGAGAACTTAGGTTCTATTTCCCATTTGGATTGAAGGTCTTTTATGGACTCATCATTTATCTTACCATTGTGAACTTGGGTCATCAAGTGTATCACTCACACTCCAAGTTATAGAACACATATTTATACTACCATTCTTATTACCATGTGGTGGCATTATGCTACCCATTTGGTTATAGTTTTATACTTAGGAATTCTTGCATGTTTCCACATCTTGAGTTTCTTGGTTCACATTGTCTCTTTCCTAATCCGAAGGGCTTTCTTCTAGTTTCTTAGTAGAAACTCATTGAAGTTGAACTAGTTTTTATGGTATTAATGTATCTCTAAATCTAGGCTTTGGTGTAGTAGTTTACACTTTAGATTGTTGAGTTATCATACCCTCTTCTAATTCATATGATTTTAACTTTACCCAAGGTTGATTAAATTTTTGAACATCATTATTCTAATTATGTGTGGTACTATGCCACCCTTCCTATTATAGTTTATTTGGTACCTAGTCACCTTTTTTAGAAAGGATAAAAATATATACCTTATTTTAAAAAAATTACAAAACATTGTCAAAATCTTGGAAAACATAGAAAATAAACCTTCTAAACATGACACTAAGGTACTATTGGCCAATTTTGGCCCACCTATGAAGCTCTTGCATGGTTTGGTAAAGTAGTAGATCAAAAGGCTTTGGGATAGGTCTAAAGTGTTTTAGAGACCCTATGAAATTTGAAAAGTTCTTAGAATAGATATAGAAGTGTAAGGGATACATCTGGTTCTTCATTGGGTTCACCTTGACATTTTGGATCCAGTGATAGAACGTATAAGTAGGTAATTTGTTGAGGCCAAATATCACACGTGTGGATGAGTCAATAAGAATTGGTCATATGGGTTTTTTCACTTTTATGCCAAGATCATATGCACCAAATATTAGGTCATTCACCCAAGTGCATCCAAAGTTATGGAGGTCCAAAGTTGGCTCCTCAACCTTTTTCTGCATGTTTGTCCATATTTAGCCATTTTCAAGAAGTTATAGCAAAGCTGAGTGAGCATTTTAAAAAATCCATATCTCATGCATATGATAGTTGAATGGGAAAGTGTTTACATTGGCTTGTTCATCTTGGTACCTAGTTACTACCTGCTATGTTCTAGATCCTCTATCAAATTGCAAATGAAGTTATGCATGTGCAAAGTTGGCTCTTCAGTCAGATTTCACTAAGTTTCCCATACTTAGCCAAATGAGCTCGATCATCACCAGGATGTCACAATGGAGTAGATATGGAATATCCATCTTGAGTAATAAATATATTTGTTTTGGAAGCTCTTGGGACCAATAGATCAAATGGGTTTTTCCTTTTTTTACCTTAAGAACATCTCTTGAAAGTTTTAGGCCTCCATGAATTTTTTTCTTCAAGTTATAAACTTTCAAAAATGGACATAAAACATGAGATATTCCCACTAACATTAAGATAAAGCTCAGGAAAAAATATTTCTATGCTTAAATTTTATGGTCCATGAGATATCAATCACATTCTACAAGACGTTGAATGATGGTTGGTAAGACGTCAAATTTAAGGACATAACATGACAATCTTATTAAATTTAAATTTGATGGTCATGCAACCATCAATGATGGTAATGTGAATTTAATTTGATGGGAGAAAGAATGCCAAATTTAAAACCATGAACTAGCCATTAGATTTCAAATAATGTGTCCCAATTGATCAAAAAGTCTGCATTACATCATACATTTGGATCTAACCGTGAGCATAAGTTAAATGGTTAACAAATATCAAGGGAAAATGTGTACATGAAAAGTGTCAAGGATGTGTTCAATTGGTAGAATATCAATGATCCATGGGATTTGATGAAATTTTAAATAGATATAGTGAGTTGAATCACCATGTCAATGAGTCGAGTCATATTTCAACAACCAATCAGGTTAAAGATGAACCCAGGATTCTTGATAGAGGTTAAGGAGCTATTTTTGACCATTAATATAGGGTTTTGTAGGGTCTTATTAACACCATTGGAGATATTTCAAAAACCATGTAATGGTTTAAATGATTCAATATGATATAAATAAAACAAAAGGACCACCATTAGAGCTAATATTGATCTTTGGTTTGATAAGTTAGAGCGTATAGGGTTCTTTCTTGTGACTGGTTTGTCAGGCTAAATAAGGATTCATGTATAATGAATTCTTGGCTACTACAAAGATAAAGTGGGTCTATTTGGACCTGATGGAGTCCAAAATATGTTATATGGTCTATGGGTCTATTTAATATGGACAACTATAGGAAACCAATGTCCTTAGATTTGTTTTCCATCTAGAGGTGGGACCTATGATCCAAATATAGAAATAGATCATATATATGTCATAAATACAAAGGTGCCCATCATCAATAAATTATTTATTCCACTACTCAAGGCATGGCATGATTATTAGTATCAAGATTCAAGGATTTGATCCTCATACATAGGTCAAGTGGACTTAGAGACCTAATATGGTGAACCGATAGTGGAAGAAGTAGTTAAGGGCATTAACTATACTCAAACAAACTTAGTCATCATGGAAAAAACCCTTGTATATAGTAGGACACTCTCAACCAATGAGAGGAGCTCAAATACTAGTGGGATAAAAAGATATCTATTGTTGATCAAGGCATGCAAATAGACAATAATCAGTCACTGCCACCTCACTTATTGATCTTGAGAACCCTTTCTTCATTCTCCAATGCATTATTCCATATCTCTTTCTCTCTTTCTACTATATATGGAGGATTTTGAGATAAAAAATGGATCCTCTCTATATTTTCTCTACTCCCTCTCTTGGGCACAACCAAACCCTACCAAGATTGAGCTTGTAACCTCTTGATATGAATAGAAGATTGTGTTTTAGATTTCATTGTTATGGTATAGTGTGTACATGTTATATTTGTATATGTGGTAGAAGTTTCTCCCTCATCAAATTATGATCTCACCTAGTTACTAGTTCATCTAGTTATGCAATTCATGTTTAGTGTTCTACATCTCTTGATTGAAGCCCTCATGTGGATACTATGACTAGTCAGTGTCATAATTTATACCTTTCCCTTCATTTACCTTAGCTTAGATCATTTGGTGAACCTATTCATGAAACACTAATGTATGGTAGATATTTAGAATCTTGGATTTGTTCTTTTACTTATTTCATTAGTGTTTTAAGAGTCAAGTAGGGTGGATCAACCATAAATTAGGTGTATCACCATTGTTATCTTAGGTTTCCCTTTCATGTTTCTCTCTCCCTCCCTCTCCTTTTTCCTTGGTCATTAGTAGGTTTTAATAGTGGTAATGAGCTAAAAATATGCATTAGAGGATCTATCCTCCTTAAAAATCCTAGAGGTATGACCCCATTATAGGATACCCATAGCTTGGGGTCATTCTGATAGTTTTGATCAAGTTAGAAAGGACCTGAAGAACCTTATTCTAAAGGGTACAAATTTGAGTGGTAATAGTTCCATCATGCTTGATGGGATTAGGTCCAAAGTAGTGGAAGGATTTTTGATGTTATTCTTCTACATATTACCCTTTAGAGGTAGGTTTTCAAACATCAATGGTGACTCTGAGCATCTATAAACTAGTTAAATAGCCTAAGTGCCTAATCATCATAATTTGGTATGTAAAATTAGTCATCTTTTGATCAATATGCTTATTCTCTACCTCAACATCACACTTATTAGGAAAATAATGTTTATGTGTTCCCCCTAAGTGGCCTTCAAATATCCTATCAACCCTATCATGGCCTTTGTCCTCCTTCTCCCCTTGTATATCACCAAGGTCAGCCTCCTTTGCATTCAAATTAGTCCTCTAATTCCCCTTATCAAGACTAGGCTTACCCGGTTACATCATTTTCAGAGGTCAAGCAAGCATTAGCAACTTATATCAAGTTTATAAGGGAGATTGGTAAGGGTTTGGAGTCTTCTCCAGTCATCCCTACCCATGCTCTATAAAAATCAATGAGCACCCTTCAATTAGTGAAAGATAGATGGTCAATTTGTGAGGGAGAATAGCGGTCACCTTGTAAGAATGAGGATATAACAATGATAAGAAACATGGTACAAAATGTATATAGTATACTAGTATCTTATGAAGGGTATTAGGCTCATTTGGACTAGCCTTATGTCCCCTCTCCCCTCCAAGAGCCTCAAGTCTAACCTTCAAGAGTCCCTGATCAATCCCCTAGTCAAACTTGTCAAATTCTATCCTTATCAAAACTCAAGGAAGCAATATTAGACCAAGGAAGAACAATCATGAAGATCAAAAAGGAGTTCAAGCTTGGACAAGATTTGCCCATTCATTCCATGGAAGGGATAAAGATATTCTTGTAAGAGTTCTGGAGTGTATGGGCATCCATTAAAGAAGCTGACTACCCACATGTTGAGATGAAAGAAATGAAAGGGTGGGTATTATCCATTGAAGAAGTGTTTAAGCAATGAGAGAAAGAGTATGTCAATCCTGAGCTAATCATTTTACCCTCTCCTACCCCTATGACCATTCTCACTCAAGAGCATGAAGATAACCCATCTTGGATCTTCTCTCATGGCCATAACTATTTCATACCCTCTCTTGTGAAACCACCCTCTCTCACACCCATTTAGGAAAAAGATAAGGTGACCAAGTCTTACACTTTACCCTTGTGGAAATAAATCAATGAGGGCATAAAGAGGGAAAGGGAGGTGTTAGTTGAGGCATTCCAAGAACTGGTCTTGATATCAGAAGGGTTAGTTGTGCAAAAAATGAATTAAAATATCATATCACAACTCAATGAGCTTGGTGTACAAGAGTTTTGAGACTCTCTCTCCTCATTCCAAGGACTAATTAAAAGAGTGTTCAAAGTATCTAGCTAGAAGGATACCTCTTAATCTTCAATCAAGGTGAAATTATTCACCCTCCCACCATCTCCTTTATAAAATAGGAGCCTATTCTACAAAGGATAGAGGAGGAGCTTGAAGTCATAAGTGAGATTGAAGAAGATAAATCAAGTGTCTATGATGAGGAGATCATAGTAGGCAACCTAATTCATAAGGAGGAACATGTTTTAGTTTCCAAGATCTAAGATACTAATGAGAAGTAAGAGGACAACCTTCATGGACCTAGTGTGGAGTTCAAGATCAACTCAAAAGTGAAGATCTTGAAGAGTTATGGAAACATTTGTGCTTGGATTTCTTGAGTGAAATAGAGAATCTTAATGTTAAAAACTTGCCTGAATAAGATAATCTGCAAGCTAAACATGGGGCAAACCTTGAATAGACTATTGAAGCTCCATTCTATATAGATTATGAAGAGGATCAAAACAAAGAACCAATAACTAGAAATTGGTCTACTTTAAGATGAGGTGTTAGTTGAGGATAGCCTTGATATGTTGGAGCTAGAGGAAAGTAGATTAGACCTTGAACAATAAAAATATGATGTTTTATACCATGGATGGTCAAGTCAACCCCCATTTGTTGTTGAAGAACAAGATAAAATATTGAGTGAATTTGATTAAAGGGACATCTCAAGTGCTCAAGTGATTCAATTTTATAAGCATACCAATAAAGATCCTAAAGATTTAAGGCAATATTTCAATGCCATAGCCAAAGAATTTGAAGAGGCTAAGGGACAAATCATCCTTCCAAAAAGCTATGAGCATGATTCTCTAAGCATGAATAGTCTTAGTTTACATAAGTGGAAGGTAAAATAACATGGTATTTTTGAACCACCAATTGAACCAAGTGTAGTTTATCCCAAGAGCCTAAATGAAGCCTTCATGGAAGACTTTCTCAATAGTGGAGAGTAACATCAAGCAAGTGCTCCTACAATCCAACATGAATTAGGTTTGGAAGACTTAGAATAGTATGTCTACATTGGATACATGTATATTACACTCCATCCATTAGGGATCACATCAAAAGTATTGGCCATCAAATTTCCTGGTTCACCTTTTCTGGTACCTCTAAAACTAGGTATTTTTCATCTTAGTTTGTTGCAAGTGAATGGTACTAGAAATTTTCCTTTTGATCTAGGAGGACTAATTTTAAAAGGGTATTATATATATTATATTATTTTTTATGATTTTATCTAAGTTACCTTATGCATGTTTGTTTAGTAGGTTAGTTGTTCCTTCTTTCCTACAAGTGTTTGCTTGCATTTGCCTTTGTTGTTTTATTCTTTGGTCCTTATTGTTTCAAGAGGAAGTTTTGGAAAGGGTCATCCTAGTATCTAAGTTTCAGAGAGGAGACCAACTTATTTATCAAGGATAATTATTCCATGCCCAATGGACTAGATAAGGCACATGTTCTAGGTTCTTTTGCATAGATAGGCATGCAACCCCTGTGAGTCACCAAAGATGTTGGCAAATTTCGGTCCACATATAAAACTCTTGCATGGTTTGGTAAATTATTGGATCAAAATACTTTAAAATAGGTATAAAGTGTTTTATAGAACCTATGAAATTTTAAAATTACTTGGAATATATATGGAAGTGTAATGGATCTGTCTGGTTCTTCATTGGGTTCACCTTGACATTTTGGATCCAGTGGTAGAAAGTACAAGTAGGTAGTTTGTTGATCCCAAGTATCACATGTGTGTATGAGTCAATAATAATTGGTCATATGGGTTTATTCAATTTTATTTCAAGATCATATGTACCAAATCTTGGGTCCTCTGCCAAAGCACATCTAAATTTGGCTCCTCAACCACTTTCTGCATGTTTTTCCATACTTAGCCATTTTTAGAAAGTTCTAACAAAGCTGAGTGAGTAGCTTGAAAAAGATATATCTTACATGCATGATAGTTTCAAGGGAAAGTGATCACATGGGTTTGTTCATCTTGGTCCCTAGTTACTATGTGCTAAGTTCTAGATCCTTCACCAAAGTGAAAATGAAGTTATTCATGTGAAAAGTTGGATCTTCAATCAAATTTCACTAAGTCTCCCATACTTAGCCAAATGAGCTCAACCATTAGCAAAATGTCACAATGGAGTAGATATGGAACAACCATCTTGAGCATTAAAAATATTTGTTTTAGAAGCTCTCAAGACTAGTGGATTAAATGGGTTTGTCCTTTTTTGACCTTAAGAACATCTCCTAAAAGTTTGAGGCCTCCATGAATTTTTATCTTCAAGTTATAAGCTTTCAAAAATGGACCTAAAACATGATACATTCATGCTAATGTCAAGATAAATCTCGGGAAAAAATCTAGTTGTGATTAAATTTGATGATCTATGAGATGCCAATCACATTCTATGGGATGCCGAATAAAGATCGACAAGACATCAAATTTAAAGATAGAAAAAGATAATCCTATTGAGATTATATCTAATGGTCATGTGGATATCAATGTCATTTTATGGGAGTACGAAAATAAACTTTAAAACCATGAACTAGTGATTAGCTTTCAAACAATGGGTCCTAATTGATAAAATAGTTTGCATTACATTACACATTTAGATCTAATGGTGATAAGAGGTCAAATGGTTAGTGAATCTCAAGGGAGAATATGTGCATGAAAAGTGTCAAGGATGCATTCAACTAGTATAAGATTGATGATCCATAGGCCTTCATGTAGATTTAAATTGATGGAGTGAGTTGAGTTAGCATGTTAATGAGTCAGATTTTGATAACTAATCAGATTAAAAATGAGCCCAAGATTCTTGATAGAGGTTGAAGATCTATTTTTGACCATGAACATAGGGATTTATAGGGTCTTCCCAATTCCATTAGAGCTATTTCAAACACCAATGAATGGTCTAACTAATATAGTAAGATATAAATAAAATAAAGGGACCACTATTGGAGCAGCCAATATTGATCTCTAGTTTGATAAGTTAGAGCTTATAGGGTTATTTATTGTGACTAGTTCACTAGGTTAAATAAGGATCCATGTATAATGAATTCTTAGCTCCTATAGAGATAAAGTGGATCTATTTGGAACTAATGGAGTAAAAAATATGATATATGGTCTATGGGTCTATTTTAATATGGACAACTATAGGAAGACCAATGTCTTTAGATTGGGTTTCCATCTATAGGTGGGACTTATGATCCAAATATAGATATATAGTAGATATATATGATAAATACAAAGGTGCCCATGATCAATAAAGCATGTACTCCATCACTCAAGGCATGACATGATTTTTAGTATTAGGATTCAAGGATTTGATCCTCATAAATGGGTCAAGTGGAATTAGAGTCCCAATGTGGTGAATCGATAGTGGAAGAAGAAGTTAAGGGAAGTAATTATGCTCAAATAGACTTAGTCATCATGAAACAAACCCTTGTCTCTAGTATGACACTCTCAACCAATGAGAGGAACTTAAAGATTAGTGGGACAAAAGGAGATCTGTTATTGATCAAGGCATGCAAATAGAAAGTAATTAGTCATTTCCACCTCACTTTTTGATCTTAAAAACCCTTTATCCATTCTCCAATGCATTGTTCCATATCTCTTTCTCTCTTTCTACTATATATGGAGGCTTTTGAGCTGAAAAATGGATCCTCTTTGTATTTTCTTTACTCCTCTTAGGCATGACCAAACTCTGCCAAGATGTATCTTGTAACCTCTTAATATGAATAGAAGATTGTGTTTTATATTTTATTGTTCTTGTATAGTGTATACATGATATATTTGTGTATGTGTTAGAAGTTTCTCCCTCATAAAATTATGATCTCACCTAGTTACTAGTTCATCTGGTTATACATGTCATGTTTAGTGTTCTACATCTCTTGATTGAAGCACGTATGTGGATACTGTGATTGGTCAATGTCTTACTTTAGACCTCTCCCTTTATTTCCCTTAGCTTAGATCATTTGGTGAACCTCTTCATAAAAAAATGATGTATGATAGATATTTGGAATCCTAGATCTAGTCTTTTGCTTTTTTCATTAGTGTTTTAAGAGTCAAGAAGGGTGAATCAACCATAAATTAGGTGCATCATAATTGTTAGCTTAGGTTTTCCTTTCATGTTTCTCTCTCTCTCCTTCTCCCTTTTCCTTTGTCATTAGTAGGTTTTAATAATGGGAGTGAGCTAAAAAGATGCATCAGAGGAGCTAGCCTCTTTAAAAATCTTAGAGGTTTGACACCATTATAAGATACCCATAGCCTAGGGTCATTCCAATAGTTATATTCAAGTTGGAAATGGCCTGAATAACCCTCTTTCAAAGGGTGAAAATTTGAATGATAATAGGTACACTCATAATGGGGTCTCTTGTGGCCCTAGTTTTGAGGTAAAGCATTTTTATGGTGGACATGAACACTTCGTATTGTTTGAGGATATCACTCTCTTTGAGCCTATTTATTGAAAACCAATCCAATCTATGCCAATTTTTATGCATCATCACCATCCTTCCCCTTCAATTTTCATGCCACACTTGAAGGTTACTATTTTTGGATATCTTCCTTCAATTATACATTGCATTTGAAGGTTACCATTCTAGGTTATCCCCCTTTGGCTTGTGTGAGTGATCAAGCTTTGTAATGCGTGAAGGTTACCATTTTAGGCTATTTTACTTTAGCTTATGTGAACAATACAGATCTATAACATGTGAAGGTTATCATTTTAGGACCTCCTCCTTTGGGTTGTGTGAATAACCAAACTATGTAGCATCCAGTCATTACCATTTTAGGCCCATCATCAGTATTTAGTAAACCTATTATTGAAGAACATCAATTTGACAAAAATGATTTTGTTGATCCCTTTTTCAATAGTCTAATTTTTAGATATCCCATTATTAAACCAAAAACCATTGTTCACACTAAGCCAAATGTTCCTCACTTTAGAAACTTTGTGTCGATCTTTGAGCCAAAATAGAGCAAACCATTTCCTCTTCAAGAGCCATTTTTTGAGGACCATAATGTGTTCAAGGTTGATATTTTGAAACCAATTATGAACTAAAACCATGATGTTATTATTTAAACACCCATTTATGATGATTCAATCTATGATGAGTTACCTATTCATATTTTACCCATTTTTAGAGAGCCCTATCTCCTTGACAAGCCAATCTCTGTAGAGTTTTCTCTTGATATTTTTCTAGTCATTGAGGAGTCTCCTTTTGATAGACAAGATTCTATTAAGACATCCCTCAAATGTTTTCATCTCTTTGATGTGATTCACCTAGATGAGCCAATCTATGTTGAACCCTTCTTGGATGAATTAATTTCTATAGATCTCATTATGCCATCACATACCATTACTTGTTCAATACCAAACATTTAATAGAACATCATTAAAAAAGTAGACATATCAGATGAAGAAACAATATTAGAGTCAGGTTCCCTTTCTGAATTGACATTAGATTTAGCATCAAAATCAAAATCAATTTTAGAATTGATATTGATTTAGAGTCCTTTGACTCAAACTTAGCTTCAAAATCAAAGTATAGTCATGGTTGTTACAAGATTGGTTACAATTTCCTTGCAAATCAATTTGAATATATTTATGATCCTTTTATGGTTTTTTAGGATGATTTCTTCAACATAGACATAAGTTCTCCTAGTATCTTCTACAAGGATTGTGTTACCATTCATCATTCCATTATCACCACCCAACATAGCCATTATGTTGACATTTCACCTCCCACAAGTGCTAATTAGGATTGATAGAATCACACTTTATTGAACTGCATTCATGATGACATATCAGGTGTAAAATATCAAGGGGAAAAAGACCAAATTCATTCAGAAGAACACTCTTCTAGTGAAACCTTTTTATAGGCACTAAGGGATGATAAAATTTCAAACTTAACATCTTTTAGTGAAACCTTTTTGAAGGCACTATAAGACAATCAAATTCAAATGTTAACATCTCTTTGTGAATCCTTCTCAAAGGCACTATGAGATAATCAGGATAAATTCATTGTGAAAACCTCATCGAGGCACCAACAATTGAGCACAAAATTTATTCACTTATTGATGAATACATTATTAAAGAATAAATCAATATAGCTTAAAATTTACAACAAAATCATATGGTAGCTACTCTCAAGATCAAACAAAAAAAAATATGGTGGTTTTATCTAGAGCATATTTAGAGGTCTTTGGCCCTAACACAACCAAAATTATGTTAAATCTAGAATCAACAACATTACATGTGACTAAAAGTCTTGATCTTCATTTGTTACCTATTCATTATACATTCCATTATCATCCACCTATTCATTACACACTTATATCATTTATCTTGTGCCTAATATTATTTACCATCACTGGAAGTACTTTCTTTTGTAGAGGTTACGAGGATATCTTGTCTCGATGTTTGAAGGAAATATAATCAATGACCAATGAAGATCATGAACAGATTATTGAGATCCATATCAGAAACAAGTTTTTGATAGAAAATTTTTTTTGAAAGGGTTTTGGATAATAATTTTTATGATTGATCATTCTGTTTGTCTTGTATGTTGACTAGGACGTGCATCTCCATATTAGTAGGAGCGGCATAACCATTTTCCATTTCACTATTTACCATTTTTCATTACCTTGCCTTGTCTATTAGGGGTAACCCTATAGACCATTTCATTCTAGGAATATCATATCATTGTTTCCCATTTATCTCATTGGTTTGAACTACATTGACTTTAGGTCCTTCAAGACTATGTAGGTAGTGCTCAATTTTTATTGAGGTGAGATTAGTCACCTTCACCACACTCTCTCCATTTTGCAAGAGATTGTTAAGTTTGAATGCTCTTTCAATTTTAGGAGCAAAATGATCCTATTATCTCACCATTTTATGAGTATAATAAGCCAATCATCACTTGGGGACAACTTTTTTACCACAATATCCAATTGTCTTTTGATCATTTTCCTTGTACCATTTTATTATACCATTTATTTACTATTAACCAAGGCTTATTTTTAGCTATCTTACTTATCTCGTTTTGATCTTGATTCCTTTGGTTCTTTCCACATCTTTTTATGAGGGGATTTTGATCTACTTTCAATAATTTTAGAATGTCATGTTTAATGATAGTCTATCAAGTAGTGTGACATTTGATCTGGTAAGTTATCTTTTATCTATCATCTTAATTGGTATCATTGATTATAACTACCTATGGGAAAATTAGTATTGTTATTCGTACCCTTTATTAAAACCACTTTTGGGAAAATCAATATTATGACATTATTTCTTAATTATAACCACTTATGGGAAAATTAGGTACAATGTCTTTTAATCATACATTGTCACATCACCTGGTCATTACTATTATTAGTTGCCTTATCATTTACCTTTATTTATGAACTTGTTATGACTTGGTTAGTTTTTCATTACCTTTTGTGTAGGTGGAATTGCTATGACTTGAGGTCCTAATGAAATTATGTAGGTTGTTCTTGATTTATGTTGAGGTCAACTCAATCCCCCATTTTCATACCCTCTCACCGTCTTGTGAGCATTTTAAGTTGGCACTCTCTCATAATTTTATGTCTCTTAATCCTAAATCAAGTTTATATACTTATAAAATTATTTAAAAACATTAATAAAACATTCAAAAACTAAAAAACATTTTGTTTTTTGTGCTTGTTTATTTGATTGGTGTTTGTTGTCTAGTCCTTCATTTTACTATTTGGTCTTGTCTTCTTTTGTTTTGTTTTTCAAGAACATCTTGATGGTCCACATGGACCTTGATTATTTATATCTTGATCTCATGTTATTAAGTTTTTCTTGTTTTCTTTTAAACATTATTGTTCCTACTTAAGTCTTGATTATTCATATCTTGATGTTAAGTTAGGTTCATTTATGTTTCACTTTTTATTTGTGTTTGTTTTTTATTTAAATGTAAATAGTTGTAACTCTGGTCTTGGTTATTTTTACCATTATCTTTAGTTATAAGTATTCATATTTAAACTAGCTCCACACAACTGAAATGCCATGTCATTATGAGTTATTCATACTCATGATGCCTAATTTATTTTGTTATAGAAAGCACTTTGTGATTTGGATTCAAGTCTAAACATCAACATAACTTTGATGAATAGCTCTCAAGATTAACATTCATTATTTAGCTTTAATAGGTTTAGCACCTGACTCTATTCTTATATGTGCATCTCTTGGCATACATCATGAGTCTAATCAATTATTGGTTAGTTTTATTCATCCCTCATTCTATTCTCTCCCACTTTTGGGTGAACTACATTGGCTTGAGGTCCATCTGGACTATGTAAGTAACACTTGGATACATGACGTATCTTAGGTTGTCTTGACCACCTTTTATTTTCTTTTTATCACTTTGTGCATCCTCATATTCTTAGTTCTTTGTGGCTTTTATATCCATTATACCATCACATCTATGTTTGTGTCCACTCATATTTAATATATGTGATAGGTTATATCCTTGAGCTAATGCTTGCCAATTTGCCCATAGTAGGGCACAACATTTGAACCTATCATAAAAATTAAATCAACCCTATAGGGGTAAACCATTCTTTATTAGTGACCAAAATTAGCCCTACTAGGTCAAAATTGCTTTATCACAATCATATTTTATCTAATGGAGCATATTATTATTTTTTCTATCTTTGGAGACCATGATTATCCTTTTCTTCTAATTCTAAGATCTCCACACTTTTGCCCATGATGGGAATATTTTAGTGTGCAACTTGTCTTAGGATTGATCAATTCTGAAGCACACAACTTGTACCCTTGCTTTGGGTGTGTTCAATGTGTGTTGCTTATATTTTGGATTGTATCCTTCTTATTCCCCCCATTTTTGGGGCCTATTATACCTCTAATTATATTTTGATCATTGATGGAATAAACATGTGTAATAATTAGCTTGTATGGATTTAATTTTCTCCATGGGTTAATCTCACTTTCTCTCTCTTTTCTAGAGTCCATCCTTCTCTTTCATCCTAGTATGTCCTCTCAAGGGGGCATCATGGGTCATTTCAATTTCTTCTTGGCTATTATTTTATTTGAAAATACATTGCTTCACCTGAATATCTTACTATGCCTTCTCAAATAGGGGAAAAATATAGACATCCAATTCCTAACACCATTTGTGTTGAAATTTTCAATCTTACTCAAATGCACAATTTAGGCCAAAATCACTTAAATGCACTAAATGGTTTGAGTTTGTCATATACAAGTGCTAATTTAGGCTAATGTATCCCTAAATGGGGCAATGCAGTTTATGTGATTCCTAACTTTTCTTAAATCATTTTGAGTCAAAATGATGATTTCATATTTTGGTGCTTTGTATCACTCTTTCCTTATAATTTGTTAGTACACATCATGTACCTTTGTTATTTTATGTTAGCAACACCCTAAATGGGATAATAGTCTATACACATCTAACATCACCTTCCAATTCCTCTTGAGTCAAATTATGACCCATTAATATGACTTTTTGACCAATTTGATTATTTGTGTACCAATTTCTAAAGAGTTTCACTAAAATTGATTAATCTTACTTAGGCAAATTAAACCAAATTATGAGATTAAGTAAGAATTCCATGGAGAAAATTGAATTTTTTTTTTTGGAAATTTGATTATGAATATCTACATCACCTAATGACATGATTGATGGGGTGGCATCCATAAACCATAAATGCAACAAATATCAGGTTTATGGGCACCCATGCCTCATTAATGTCCCTTCCTCCCTAATCATTATGAGGATATTTGTGGTTTTGTTATGCAATATTAGATTAATTCATGGAAACACATCTTAATCTTGAGATGGATGGTCATGATTAATCCTAAACCATTTGGAAAATATATAAATAAAAGGGTACAAAACATCATTTTTAAGATTAAATTGTGTAAACTTATAATTCAAGATTCTCTTTACAAACCATTTGTGTATTTTGATTATCATGATTCATTTGTAATAGGATAACTTCATTTGATAGACATAGATTAGATTCCTTATCTTAAGCCTAGATTATGCATGGTAATCTTGAGAAGATGGAAAATCTTGGCATCCATTGTTGACAAAGACAAGAACACCAAATCAAGGGTAAAACATGCTTGGAGTCACTTTTGGATGGTATAATCACTTGTGAAGGTAATATGCATATTTGCTTTCTTTCAATTACTTCTCATTGTCATTAGCGAACTCCATTGAATAGGTTGGCTTGGATTGTTAGTTCTTATACATTGTTTTGTGTTTTCCATGACTAATGTTTGAACTAATCCTTTTTGTAATCCAACACTATATCGACCAACTGGGTTGACCCATGTGATTGATGATAGGTTATATTGGGTGATGAGATGGAGGTAAAAACATGTAGATTATACCATTATTCATGTGTTAAAATTATAAACTATCACACAAGGGGAGATTATGTGGTAGGCCTACACATGAATTGCTATTATATGGCCTAATTGGTTTACCATTATGATAGGGTTGGCATAGGTGTAAATTATATGCCACTACACCTCATAGGTAGAACCACATCTAGTGGCATGATTGCCAAGGTAGTTTGGATTACCATACCTAATAACCCTACTAATAGTGCTTTCCTATTGGTCACAACATGATAGAGAGCCTAAGGGGAGAGGAGGAGGAAAAGTACCAATGGCGATACCTATGATTACATTGTAACATGCTAGACCATGGACTAATCAAGTATGACAACATGAAATAATAAGAGGAGATGATATGGATGTGGATGTAGGTACATAACATGGACCATAATAGACATCATAGTAGGCATCACCATTATAGCATTAGTAACAACCACCCCAGCCACATCATAGATAGTGGCACCATTGGTGAGAGCAGGCATAAGCTAGGTCTACATCATAGGATAATCCAATATTTATTCTTAGACATAGTTGGTCTATAAAGACACCTCTTAGGAGAAGGTTATGGCATGCACAAGTGGTGATTCCTAGTTTTACACTAGTGCAAAGATGATCCATACAGGAGGCACTCAAGGGATGAATAGATGAAAATACTATGGTTGGTGGGTGAGTAGATAGGGAGATGGTGATTGGTGACACCATCACTAGTGAGAAATGTTATAATTTTGATTTAATATTTGATATAAGACACTAGTTACATGTGATTATATCTATCTAGTTTTGGTTTTACATATCCTAAAATGGAGGAGATTAAATGGGGATCACTGGTCATGGATGTGCACCATGACATTTTAGATGGGTTACTGTATATGTATGACCCCACCATGCTAGATGATCTTTTGGTGCCATCTACCTCAACCTAGATAGGAAGGTTTATACTAATGGAGGAGGCCATGTGGTAGTTGTAGACATGTGGGTATGGATTTCAACCACTGATAAAGGTGGGAGAGGGAGAGGGATAAAACTAACAAGCCTTGTCTTAGAAGAGATTAACACACATGGCAATCATGATCTAGATTGGATAGGTGTAGGCCTAGGTGGCCAATCTATAGGGACATGTAATAAGGTTAAGATCTTGGACTACCTCATTACAATGTACCATTCA
Source organism: Torreya grandis (assembly GCA_037957365.1). Lineage (NCBI taxonomy): Eukaryota > Viridiplantae > Streptophyta > Pinopsida > Cupressales > Taxaceae > Torreya > Torreya grandis. The sequence continues at coordinate 801,874 of JARHVA010002544.1, forward strand.
AAGGGGAAAATCTTGGACATCTATGGGAAGCATGGCTAGGCTACAGGATAGGTAGGATGGAGCCCAACCTTATAGTTGGAGCTATTTTTTATTTTATACTTTATATTATATAAAATACATGATATATATAGATACTGATTTTTAAAGTGGGATTTTATCTCATGAGCTATATTTGGTTATGGATGTTGATGCATGGATATATTTATTTATAACACATGTATTTATATTTTATTGTATATGTTATGGTAAATATATGTGGAGTGTTTTATTTTATAGAATTTATGTGATACATATGCATGGTTTAAAATAAATAGGCAAAAAACTATTTGGAAAAGTCTAAATAATCAAAAATAAAAGGTACTACATAATATATCATGATGGAAAATGTGTAATAACAAAATATGACTAAATACAATAAACCAAAGATGGTAAAAATATATAACAAATGTTTTTAAACCATGAAAAAAAAAATCACCAAATTTAAACACGTAAACTCACTCTATATCACATTGGAAAGTATGAAAATAATGTAATAAAATTGAAGGTGTAATAAAATTAAATGGTGTAAAAACAAACATAATTAATTCAATCAATCATATTAAATCACATTGGTAAGTATAAAAGAGAAACAAAATCAAGAAAATGAACTTAAATTGATCACACTAATTCAAGCTAGGAAGTATGATTTTTTTATAAAATGGTTATATTCTTACATGCAATCAGAAAATAAGAAGATAAAAGTGAAATATCAATGAATTAAGCATAAAGCATGTTATATAAAGATTGGAATCATGCCAATGATGTGTAACTCATAATCAATCACCACTTATCTCAAATTTTACACATGCAATTTCATTATGACTTGGATATTGAAAATTTTTATGAGGAAGGCCTAGTCCTATACATAGTCTTACACTACAACTCACAAAGGGAACACCAATGAGGTGTAAATTACTAAGAAAAAGAATGTTAAAAGGAATTTTTGAAATGGTAATTTGGTAATTTTTTAGGAAGGCCTGGTCCTATCCATGGTCTTAAACTAGAACTCACAAATGGAATCCCTATGGGGAGTGAGCAATGAATAAAATAATATTTCTCAAGGGGAAATATTAGGATTATTGTAAATTAAAGAGTAAATGTAAAAATCACAACATAGGAATATATGAGAAGACCTTAGGAAACATAAGGCACACTAAAGACATAGAAAAGACACTAAGTGGCTAGTGACCATCAATATACAAAGAATACCCATTCTCAATAAGCACAAAGATGTATAATCAAATAAGTGAGATACTAAGATTGACTCATATTGGGTGTTTAAATAATAAAATTAAGATGGACCTACCTTCCCATAACATCTTCCCCATTCCTCAGGATCTCATATAGAGCCATCAGTCTACTATGAAGATCGGGTACTTGTGTGAGAAAGTAGGTAACACTAAAAGATTTTTTTATTATCCTTTCCCAATATACTAAAATATCACACCCCAATGTACCTCATCTCTATCATGAGTCCAATTATGGAGTTTGAGTTTTTATTATAAAAAGGAGATGTGCTTTGAATCATGTTTTTTAGTGTGAATTGACTTTTAAATTTTTTGAATGTTATCTTTTATATCATTGCCTTTTGTTAAAATGATTTGGATTTTAAATTTTTATGTATTTTAATATTCCTCCTCCATATGGACTCAGAACAACTAACATGAGAGACAAAAGATACACACAAATGAGCTTTAGACTTTGGCTAAAGGAAGATAAGTATCCAAAGACATGACTGACTAAAACACTTAGGCTTACTTATGAATGAGTACATTATCTCAACTTTCAACCATGTGTATGCTTAGTTTGTAAAAGTAAATATAAGGGGAATAAATGGAGATCCAAAGTGGAATGGTAAGATGTAAAATGATAATGAGATGACTTGTTTGCTAATTGATCACATGGTAAATAAGGATTACTAAGGTAAATAAGATTTGTATAACTAAGTCTCAATAATAATTTTTTTTGTTATGGAGATAAGGTAGTAAATAATCATGATAAAATAACTAGACATCTATGAAAATAAATTAACTCATAAAGATAATCATGTAATCATTAAAAATTCCATAAGAGATCATAAGGAAATAAAAATGACACCATAGAAATCATATAATGTACAATATAAAGAGCGATATAAGATAGATAAATTAAATAAGAATTTAACATAGATTCAAATGATATATAAAGTAGATAAGTATAAAAATGGAGCACATGTCCAAACCAAAAATGAAGAAAATGTGAAGGAACACCATGTTGTGTTTCATAAGTACTGGTAAATCTATCCATAACATTTGATATATCTCTATGAAGTTTGACCCTAATTACAATGAGGGTCTCATCAATATTCAATGAAATATAAGAAAATACCTCTCATTAAATATCTTGATATAAAATTGAGGCATGACTAAAGGATCATGCTCATTAATGCCATCATGCATAGGATACTCAAGAGAAAGAATAGGAATATAATCTATGGGACAGGAAAGAGCCACCAGTAGAGAAGAGTCCATAGGTGAAGGAGGATATATGGGTGGAGGAGCTATAGGTGGATAAGGGATCATGGGTGGATAAACCATGGAGGAATAAGGGACCACATGTGTAGGGACCATGAGGGAAGAAGTGGGAGCCTTTTTGCATGGATGAACTATGGGAGGAGGAATAAAAACAACATGAATGGTCATAAGGTGATCCTGAATATGCTACTAGAGGATGTAAAAATGATTAGTGTGATGGGTACCACATTGATGCCATAGATAATATACCTCTCCATACTTGGGAATATACCTGGGTAATAACTTAGGAGGAGATATAGCCTTATATATAGACTGAGGAGGAGTAGGATGCAAGGTATCTATATATTTTTGAATCTTTTGACAATGGGTGAAAGAATGATTATTTGTGCTATGAAAGTAACATATATGCTTATTATTATAATTTATGGGTTTAATAATAGAGTGAGTGGAAGCAAAATTTAGGGAAGGCTGATATAGTTTACAATCTCTAGTCTAATGACCATAAACTCTATGAATGTCATAGTATGGTTGATTAACCCATTGGATGGGTAGAGGAACAAGCTATGGTAAAGGAAGTAGGCCATCACTAAGGGGAGGTAGGGATAGTGAAGATACTTGGTGAGGATTATTTTAAGGATTAATAAAATAATAATTAGGAAGAGACTCAACTAAAGGTAGAGTAGGAATAGGATCCAAACTAGGCTCAATTTGGGGAGGAGAAAGATGCATGGAGGGATTAAGGATAGTAACAAGAATCTCAAGGGGAATTAGGGTATAGGGACCTTGATATCTAGTGAAATGATAGGGACCAGCCATAACATGATCCATAATCATGATCCTAAGAGGTTTGTCATAAACTAGAGGTGTGTCATGTGAATGCAACATTTCTACCCTGTGAACAAGAGGAATAATGCTAAAATTAGTAACTATATAATATGAAATGTGATAAGATGAATGAAAAGACTGAAATAAAGAATAATGATAACAAATGATATCCACATATTTATCTTGAACAAGACCTCTTTAGGGATGGATCATCTAAAGTGTAACCATCATCATAGTCGGGTGTATGACTTTCTCATTGAAGGTTATATGGTGAGTAGAATGTTGAGTATTAGTTAATACTATAGGTATATCATCATTAGGTGGTTTATGAGAACATGGATTCAAATATGGTGGAAGTTTGGAAATGAGATGAGGAGAGAGATCAGAAGTTTTTATCTTGAGGTTGATCTTGTCTGGCTTGTTGTCATCAAAATCTAGGAGGTTAGGTGGTATGTTCTTGATGAATTTAGGGTGACCATGATAACCTTATGTAGAGTTGATATGGAAATTAAAAATTTGAGATTATCAAATTGGAACACTTGGCAAGGGTTTAAGGGTTAGAATTTAGAATACATCATGGTCTTGAAACTATTCAAAAATCTAAGGGTTAGTGTCACCTTGAATCTTATAAATAGCCCCATTATAAGGAAACTTGACACATTAGTAGGTATAAGAAGTGATATCCCTCATGTTATGAATCCATGGCCTACCAAGAAAGATATTATAGGAGAGGGTAAAATTGAATAATATAACCTTCACTTAAATAGTGATAAGCAGGACAATAATTGGGAACCACACATAGCCTAAAAGAGACATTTTCCTATGATCATAACCTTGACATGTGCTACGTGTGGACTTAATATTATTCTCAACATATCCAAGGGTTTTAATGAAGTCAATATAATCAAAACAAGTACATGAACTCTCATCAATCAAGGCATGTTTGACTTAGATGTCACTAATTTGGATGCTTATAAATAGGGTAGGATCATCCACTAAAATCAAAATATCATCTGGGATCATAAAAGCAATAGGAAATTTGAGAGAGAGAGAGAGAGAGAGAGAGAGAGAGAGAGAGAGAGAGAGAGAGAGAGAGAGAGAGAGAGAGAGAAGTGTCCATTGTTTAATCAATGTGTATAGACATCTCTTCACTTTATTTCAGATGTTATCTTATAACCTAGACAAATTAGTTTCATGTCCTGCTAGGGGAGGATGGGGGGTGTTCATTTCGAATAAGAGTTACATAATGTGGATGTGATGATGCAAATAAGTTCACATGAATTCAAGAAATGGAATTTGAGATGGGATATTGGTAAGCTCTATAATATGGCCCCATTCATCATAACCCATAGGTGGACTATTACACATAGATTCATAATGTTGGAGGATATCTTAGAAAGGAGGATTAGAATTGCATGTAAATATGTTTTTATAGGACATGGTGGGTTTAGTTTGGTGAAAAATTGGTTGATTATCTTGAGAGTATCAGGTAGTTGATTTAGGTTTATCTTCTGATAGATTTGAAGAAGTGGTATTAGAAGGTTGACTAATGTTGTTGATGGGTAAAGAGGTTGGAGAAATTATTGAAATAATATGAGAGGTTTTATACAATGGAGGTGTTATCTAATGGAGGTGTTGGAATTTATTCTTCAAATGAGATAAAGTCTACTTATCCCAACTTAGTTAGGTGAGTTAGGGAAGAATCTTGGATAATATGGAAAGGTTGAGATAATTGGTGTATGTGTGTAGGATGAGAATCAATGAAAGTAACTAATCTTTACATATTAGTCATATTTACCACATTCTCTTTAGGATTTTAATCTATAAGACTTTCAACATTATTGGTGGAAGGGGTAGGCTTATCATTATTGTCTTGATGGTTTGGAAGAGGATCTTTGTAAATGGCCAGATGAGTAAAGCTTGATTTTTATTTTGTGTTTCATGAGATTTGAAGGTAATGTCATAGGCTTGTTAACATTGATGAATGAGGTAATAGTGATTTAAATTTGAACCAAGGAGTAAATCCATAGCTAAGTTATGTAATTACTTATAATTTTCATGAGAGTAACCCAACTAGCATGAAACCAATATAATTTATTGGAATCATACCATGATTTCATGGGGAAAGCGGGATCAAGTTCTCATGGAAGAGGCCTTGGTAGATACTTTTTGAGTTTTGCTAAGGATAATGGCTTATGAACAGTGATGTTTATTTGAGAGAAATGAGGATTAGGGGTGTGGTTTAAAGGGGAATCTTACTCTAGAGTAGGGTTAGGAGAAATAGCTTGGGCATTATGAATGGTATTATAGGAACTAATGATGCCATTGTTAATAACATGATGATTTTTATTTTTTATGATCATGTGGGTGCCCATGGGAGGTTGGGATGGATCTAACTAATGCATGAGAAAATCTTGGCATTTGGCTTGGTTAAGGGCCTCTTCCAAACTTCATGGAGAGAGAGAGATTCTAAACATGGTATTACAACTTGGGATAAAGAGCATTGGTAAATAGATGAAATAGGTTGTCATATACCATGTTGTGTTCACACTTATTAGATAAGGCCTTCCACTATTTAATAAAGCTTGTACAATTTCCATCTCAAGTTTATTGCAATTGATAAAATGAGCCAAGGTATTCTCAAAGAGGTCACTAGTTTGAAATTATTGTACTAGATAATAAACTAGACCTTCCAAACTAGCGATGGAATGAGACTTGAGTTGGTTATACCAATCTAAAGCATCTCTAAAAAGGTTTTTTTCTAAGAGATTGGTAGTGGAAAAAGTGTTTAACTTGACCTAGTATTTGTATAGATTTTCAAACATGTTTAAATGCAAGGTAGGATCAATTGTCCCATTGTAATTAATGGTAGAGGTGATACCTCATATATCTATTTTGAAGATGTTTAGTCATTTTATTAACAAGAGGTGGTTGGGGAATGAAGTTTCCATGGGAATACCTAAGCGGGGTTGGGGGGGATTTTTTTGGTGTGCTCTACATAAAACTTATCGAGGTTGATTTTAGAGGTGTATAAGGTGATTCTACATTTGCATCATTTGGAAAGAAATTATTTAGTTAATAATTTGTAATAAAAGGTGATGGTTTTAAGTTATGTTTTGATTAGCATGCATGACATGTGAAACATTATCATTGATATTAGTGTCTTGGGTACCACTGTGATTAGTGGCATATGTGGTACTAGTGGCTTGAGAATCATTGGTATAAAAAGAGGCACTAGTGGCATGATTAACATGTGTTGCAAAAGATGTAATAGTAAGAGTATTAGAGGAAAAACAAGACTAGAGGCATGATTACCATTGGTATAAAATGATTCTCTAGTGGAGTGATTGAGAAGGGTGGGTCTTGGAAAAGGCCCACTAGATGTTGAACCTACTATGTTAGTAGAAATACTTGGCATGTAGGTAGAATAAATCAAAGAAGAAGAGGTTGAGAATAAAAGATGATATCACCACAAAATACATGTGAAAAAGTAGGGGAAGGTAAATGGGGTTCTTTTTCTTGACCACTTATCATAAGGTTATAAATAGTAGAAGGGTCTTTTCCTCAATGTTTATGAAATTCATAAATAAAAAAAAGCATTTACGGAGTATACTCTAATTCAAGTTGATATTATAAGAATAAAAGAGGGTTATGAACTCAAGAGGTATGAGGATGAGTCACAAAATTTGTAGTGTGAGTGGCCACATGCACATTACTTTCATATAAAGTGGAAGACACAAGCTATTTATGAGGAAACCTATTAGGATTGGTAAATTTCATCATATATGTTGAGTTCAAATCTATGTTATCTTCTAATGGGAATTTCATGATGAAATATAAAGGTTAATAAGGATGATGATGATGATGATGATGAAAATATAAAGTTAGAAAATAAGATATTAAGTCAAATCAGTTGACTATGTTTTGTAACCCATGGAATAGAACAAATAGATAAGGACACAATCATTTAGGTCAACTATGTATGGCTTAAAGGAAGGATTAACCAAGATGATAAGGATACACAATTGTGTAGGTCAAGTGTGTATTATTTAATAGATAAATAAATAGGGGGATAATAAGACACAATCGTGTAAGTCGACTATGTACTGCTAACAAGAAAGTAGAATAATTTGTAGGATATTGTATCGACTAAGATGATAGTGTTCTAAAATAGGGAATTTTTTAGCAAGATAATTTTAAATAAAACACACAAATAATTGGATCAATGTGATTGATCCAATAGGGTCACACAACACAAACCTTACACCAATGTTGGCTAATGCAAGTTTTACAATACAACACATAATGATCAAAGAGAAAGTAATATATTGAAAAGTAAATGCTAACTAATTGGTCACCCAAAGAGTTATTATATTATTAGAAAGATTTATTTTAGTGTGATAGGAAATTTGGCTGAAATAGGGAACTGGAATGCAATCTAAAGTTGGTTTGAGGACATTTAGGCTAAAAGGGTCTATATTGGCAATGGTAATTGCTTGGTATTGGTGCCTACCCTCTCACTTCATAGTCTCATAGTGATAAGGGTGTCATGTGATTTGCAAATATAGACCATTAACAATGTATTTATATTTGGCCAAAAAACCAAGTTAGCTTCCCCCTTAGTGATGAAATCTAAGTAGCTAGGCCTTGTGAAGATAAATGTTTAATGCTTTTTTAGTTTAATGTGGTTTGGTAGTGTGTACAAAAGAGTAAAATAGTGTAACTAAAATTTTAATTTGAAAAAACACCTATTTATACTTTGTGAGTTACTCTAAGCATGCAAATAACTAAAAATGAAATGTGAATTATTTACTATCAAATAGATGTTAATTCCTTGATTGATAATAATATAGAGTTGATTTAAGAGATATTGTATGTGAATAGTACATTATAGAGTTGACTGGGTCACTATTATTTTATAGAAGCAAGGTATTTAAGAAAAAAATTGAACAAGTTGACTATGCCTCTTATATAGAAGGCAAACTATAGGATTAGGTCGACAAGGTCAACCTAATTGGTTGTAAGGTTGTAGTTTTAAAGACTACTAACTTGTGAAATACAGAACTAAAAGAAGAACTGAAATGATAGAGAGAGATAAGAAATGAACCTTGGTGGACTTAAAGATGATTTAGATTCCAAATTTTTATGTTGTAGTGTTTAATTATTTATTTTAAATTATGCAAAATGGGTCGACTGATTCTACCAAATTTTATAAAACCCTATGTGCTGAAGAAGAATAACTAATAAATTTGACTTGTTCGATAGTGTTTGTTGACCTTTGTGTTAGTAGAAGAAAATAATAGACAAATTTGATGTGTTCAACTATGTATGCTAATCTAGAACTGAAGAAGAATAATGTGTGAAACTTCTTGATATAGTAACCTATAATTGATGAATACTTGCATAAACATAACAAAGTCATTTTGAAGTGACTATGTGTTAAACTTGCACACAGAAAGTTAAAAATTATATATATATATATATATATATATATATATATATATATATATATATATTGGTTTTATATAATACTAAAAATATAAATGAATACAAAAATGATGGCATGAAATAAATTTTACAAGGGTTAGATTCACGTCAAATTTATTAGAATGTATGCCAAGAGAAATAAAATTGATCTATAAATCAAGTATAGCTCAAAGAAGATAAATCCTACTTACACTTTTGATTATTGATACATTAGTTATTTGGGATCATAACCAAGATGGATCTGCTAGACCTAATCAAGGGAACTCTTACCACAATAAAGTCACTAGGGAGGGTTCCAAAGCCTCTAGTCAAGCAAAACTATGTAATAACCCTAATTAGGTCATATATTTTCATATTCACTAATGTAAAAATTCCAAAAACAAAGTAAATCTAATCTATTTCTCATCAAATCTTGGGGCATAAAGTGGGGTTAATAAACATAAGACATATACTCACGTCAATGTATATGGAATCCTAATGCATGGAAAATAAGTACAATTGCTAATCTATTTACTCTTACAATGGAGGAACAAAGTTAGGAACACTTACCTTTGAAGATGAACCCATTGAGCCTCAATCTCTCCCTTGGAAAAGATGATTCATAAGAGATTATTTTGTTAAGTAAGGATAAAAAGGAAAAGTCAACTCTAGGCTACACAACCTATCTATGCTTCTAAAAGACTTCTCCACAAGACAAGATTCGTATCTCCAAAGAAAGTATGAAACCTTAAGCTATGTTACTCAAGTATAATGTTGGATAATCAAATGAACAATATATATCTTCTTCTTCTCTTCTCTTCTAAATGATTAAATGAGTGTGTATATATAGCTAAATCTAACCCTAGTCCTTTCTTAAAATTTAGCTGATAGGGCCAGCCTAATAGATTCTATATCATTATTGACAAAATCAAATTAGGTCCTATTCTAGGTCATCTAAGAGCCTACCTAGGCCCTAATTTTTTTTTTCAATTAGATTACAAATTTGATGGGGCTTATGTGTATCATAAACCATAAAAAATGAGTTTAGGCTAGGGAAGGGCTAATGAAGGCAAAAAATGACTAGAAGAGGGTGAAATATAGGAGGCAAAGCTTAGCGGAATGTTTTTAGGAGATATTTAGATTGATAACAAGTGGTAGTAAAGGGATAAAAATATTTTGAATCACCAATGGTCTTCCCACCCATTTCTAGTGCACCCCTTAAGGCATGCACTCAAAGAGATTGAGACTTGATTGGTTCTTGCAAGAGAGAAAGTATAAGTAATTGATAAAGCTTGAAAATATTATGTGTATACACTATCCTCCTAATTTCACTATTGTGTGAAGGAATTTTTCAATCCTAATTTTATAATCAAATATTCCTAACTGATCTCCAAACTTGTTCTAGCTTTCCTAACATCTGACAATGCCTATTTCACTCTAGATATGTCAATTTTCTCATTGTGCATACATTTCAGGTAAATTAGTTAAATATATATATTTACAATATTTGTTTGAATTTACCCTTTATACCTAACTCCTTTAACAACCTAGGGTTTACATATCTAAGTTATAAATAGTTAAAATATTTATTGAACTTGACTTACTTCAAATATTGATTAGAACCCTAGTTCCATCTTAGGGTTTACCTTCTCCATTTTTGAGTAATAAATTAGGGTTTATAAAATTATATTTTTTTCTTGATTTTTTCACAAGGTAATTGATTCAAATCAGTCCTCTAATAGGGTTTCATTAATTTAATACACTTTAAATTTTGTCTATAAAATCCTCAAAAATTCTAGATCTACATATTAGATCCCTATACAGCCAAATATTAACCCTTGGGGTTTCAAATAAAGTTTCAAAATTTTCCATATGTTGGGCTGAATGTTTAGAATATTTGAGAATATACCTATGTTAGATTACATTCTACCTACTATGTTATTGTTTTTCATTGTTTACATTCTCTTTTTTGTCAAGTTCAAAATGACATCCAAGAAGCCTCTTGCCCCTCACCCAGTTGATGAATTTCTAACCATTTCTCATAGTTATAAGAATGAATGGGCAAATTTTCAATATTGCATATTAACACATGATAATAATTTCATTTATAATAATGATGATTATTATTGTAATGATGGATATGATGATTACTATGAGTATGACAATCAAAGTGTTGATGAGGATAGATTATATGTATCTTCTTCTCTTTCCTCTCTCTCTTATCCTTCTCAATATCAAACTAACAATATAATTCCAAGAGAACCTTTTGTCGATAGTGCTTTGTTTCAATATGATCCTAGATTTTCAACCACTTTTGCTACCTCCTTATTCAAATTAAAATAATATAATTGAAATAAACAAAATCTACTTTTGCATGATTCAATCAATATAGAAAAGAGTAATGCATCTTATTTACCCTTCTCAATTAAATTTGGAAAATCATGTACAAATTATATTTCACCTTTTACATATGTACAAACTAAAGTTGATGAGATTATTTTATCATATTCTTTTATATTTCAATCTCAACATAATGATTATTTGAAAAATGTTGACAATTAAAATATCTCCAACTCTTCTCCTACATGTCATAATGTGCTAAATGAAAACATGATTTATACTTTTTATACCCTTGACTCTAAGATTGAAAATAATGATCATACATGCATTCCACTCATAACTAGTGAAAACATGCATTGCATTGCACCTACACATGATGATATATTTCATAGTAGTAAAAATTTAAAATCTTCTTCTACTCTCTCTCTTAGTGATCATGTGAATGACAATTCTTCTACTCCTACCTCTACAAGTGAATTAAACTCTGATTTCTATGAACCTTAGAATAACAATGATTACTATGAATTTGGCAAAGAAGACATTGAGTCTAGTCCTTCTAGTTTTCTCCCTACTTCACTCATCTCTCATGTTCAAATTGATTGCTTATCAAATTTTATTTCAAATGATAATATGCCTTTAGATGAACACAAACAAACTTATACTTATGTTCATAGTTTACACAATATACATTCACATGATAATAATGTATATTCTAGTCCATTATCATGTGATACCTCTTTGAAAATTAACAAAATAAGATATACCAATGAATATCTCTCAAAATCCTTACTACAATATAACACATTTATCATCCTAACCTCCACAAGGGTGATAACACATTTCCCTCTCACCAGGTCCAAGTTATCAACCCTCCAAAGGTTATGATAAGAAAAACCAAAATTTTCATATGTAGTGTACTAACAGATAAATTAAAAACAAGATTCAAGAATAAAATGAACCCCTTGATGATGTTAATATACCTTCATAAGAGGTAATCTCCATGATGCATGTCGTGGGTGCTTTACAACAACTCACTTTGGAAAGTAAATTATACCACTCTTGGGTTGAATCCAATTCCATCCATGTAAATCTTATCCTAAAAAAAATTTCATTACAAAGTTACAAAAGAAATTTTAGATACCAATATTACCAAAGTTCAATGGACATGGAGACCCATAGTTGCACCCTAAAAATTATGTAAAATCTATGGCAAATGTCACTAGTAGTTTTATTCTACTATAGTTATTTCCATATATTTTAGAGGGTGAGGCATTAAATTATTTCATAATTCTCTCCCCGGTGGTTCAATTTATATATACAATGAGTTATAAGAAACATTTATCATGCACTACATATGGAATAAGGGACCTTGAGTCACATATGAGAGGTTTCCTTCACTACACCAGGGTAAGTCAAAAATAATGAGTGATTACATTCTATGATTCAAATCATGCATGAAATAGTTAATTTATCAGCTGATAGATTTAGAGGTACAATACATATTTGTTATAGGTCTCATTTTCACTCTTAAGAATAAATTACTATATGAGGCATCCAAATCATTCCAACATCTATGTAACATAGCTGTAACATTAGAGAATAATTTAGGACTAGTTGAGATAGATTCAAAGGTAGATTTGGATTTAGGTCTCCCATAGCCACAATCATTCAATATGGTACAAGAACCTAATCCACCTATGAGTATGCAAAATTTGGAATAGAAAAGACCAATAAACATACTCAATAAAGGAAAAGAACTACTTTACACAACATCTCCTATAGTAAATAGAGCGTATGACACCCTCAATAGGGCCATACATTTTTTAGATAAAGATATGCCTCATGATATATTATTTATGTTACTAGATAGAGGAATGATCACCCTTCTCCCTACTTAGCATCATCTAGCACATCGTTCATAGAGGATAAGAAGAAAATCATATTTCAATTAACATAAAATCAATAGAAATTGGGATAATAATTGTCATGCACTCATATATTATATTGGCCAATGTGTTGATAGAGGCATCATATCATTCACATAAGGGGCATAGAGATATCATTCTACACACTCCTAGATCACACTCTTCTACAAGTTAGTTATCCTGAGACATTCCTTTTAAGAAACCATTGGTTATTCATCATATGAGCCATTTGGTTTATAATACACCTACTTATGTGAGATATCATGCATCATAGATTCAATATAGATGAAAGCAAGTTCATAGAGATCAACGTAGTTATAGAAACATGGTAAAAAATTATAACTAACCCCACCATTGGTTTTAGTTCAAATACCAATTAATATATTTGGAAACAATCATAGAGATTAGATAACAACTTTAGTTTGACTAATGATTAACATATTTGGAAACAATCACAAAGATCATATCACAGTTTTAGTTCAACCATCAATTAAGATATTTGTTAACAATCACAAAGATTAGATAAAAAATTTAGTTTGACCACTGATTAAGATATTTAACAAAAATCATAGATATCAGAGCATAGTTTTAGTTTGACCACTGATTAAGATATTTGGCCACAATCACAAAGATCATAGCATAGTTTTAGTTCAACCACTGATCAATATATTTAGACATAATCATAGAGATAAGAACATAACCTTATTTTAACTAATGATTACGATATTTATCAAAAATCACATAGATCAAATCATAGTTTTAGTTCAACCACTCATTAAGATATTTAGCAACAAACATAGAGATCAGAGAATAGTTTTAGTATGGTAGATGATTAAGCTATTTGATATAAATTCTACACATCTAACTACTAGTAGTTCACCATGAGAAGTATCATTTCTAGAGTCTACTTCTATTCCTTCATATAATGAGCAATATCATCATTTATTTACCATGTCATATGGATTCATATATTTCATGGCATAGCTACATGATCCACACTCAACTATACTATGATACTTCTATAACAATTAACAACTAACACTCCTAATCTGATATATATGTCTAATCTAGCATTTACATACACATGATTAATTAATTAAAATTCCATAGCTAAACAAATACATTTCTACATCAAAACATAAGCAATAAATACAACCAAAACACTTACTCAAGTAAACAATTACACAAACTAAAATGTCATGATAACACAATATCCATGTAATACAAATTCCATATATATATATATATATATATATATATATATATATATATAAAGTGTATTAAAAATTTCTTTAAATCATTAATAAATATATATATGAATGATCCAAAGAAAGTATTAATACATAATCACTCAATAATTAAAGTTTGGTCACTAAGACCACCCTCCTCACTCTCACTCTCAGATACATCAACACCAAAATTAGATGCCCTCACATGTATTATCAAGTGTATTTGTTCATTTTAGGTCTCCTGTAGGGTCTAGTCAAGAAGAGTAAATCAAAATCCATAGTCTTGTCATTAATCCCCTTCATTAGAGCTTAATGATATGTTTTTTTGAAAGGTTACGTTAAATTTGGAGAAGTTAAGGTAATTAAGGATTTTTATTTATTGATTGTTTCTAGATTTGTCTTAATGAGACTTCATTGTCAAAAGCTATAAAAATATCATTTAGTATAAATACAAATTTTTAGAGTGGCATGGTCATATATCAAATCATTAAATGGGTCTTATGCCTAATTGGTTTGTATTAATTTTTACTAACCCTCTCAAAAGCATTGCATACCTTGTAAATGCATTATAAGGCTTGCCAAGTGGATCAAAGTCAAAATGATTATTTGCACATACAAGGGACATTTTAAAAAACACATTCAAAATGAGAAGTGGCAGGACATGGTTAGAGAATACCAGTTTGGCAGTTACATTGCAGATTTCATTTTCATCCTTTCTAAAAGAAGTAGTTTCAAGAAGGTTTATGATCTTGAGAAGAAAATGAGAGCTCACTTGAATGGTTTTAAATCATGTAAAGTATTCTCTTACCTTATCCAATTAAAATACATGATTTTAAAGGAATTACAAGCCTAAACAAATAGAAAACCCACTCCATTTCACCATCGGGTTCATTGTAGGCTCAAGAAGACCAACTAGTTTGAGGATGGTATGCAAAGAGAGAGTTAGATTTAATTATATTAAGAGTTAATAGGGGCCCTTATTACCTTTAAATTTTAGGCATTAGTACTGGGTTTGAAGGGATAGGTTTTATGAACCATTCCTAACAAAATAATCAACTAGAATGTTCTTTCTATCCCCATGGGCTCAGTTTTATCTTTGTTATTTCACTTATGAGTTTTATGGAGACATATGAGTCATGAAATGGTAATATCCAGGTGTAATAGAACATCAATAACAATGAATTATATTAAATATATTTTGTATGTATATGAATTGGAAAGAAATGGATCTATTTCATTATTTTTATGTGACAGTCAATGTTTTTATAGACCTATGAGTTTTTTCAGCTTGAATATGATTGATGGATAAGTATAATTTAAAATGAAAATAGGTCTAAACCCTCCTAAAACAATGCTAAAGACCTGATGATTACGTTTCCTCTTAAAATTACCTCAAACACAATGGTTTTTCCTTGATATTATTTAGGTGACCTATGTAAGTATCATGGACACCTAAATGAGACATTTGGTGGCATTTGTGGAGAGTAGAAGGCATAAAAATGGCCTAGAAAAGGTTGTTGTAGGTTTAAATGTAAGGGTTTGGAATATGTGAAAGTGTACAAACTAGTAGATAAGGCCCTTGAGAATGGGAAGATTTTATATGTAGTTATACAATCCCTTTCATGATTCCTCAAGTGACACATAAATTTCTAATGAAACTAAGACAGGCCAAGATGAAGACTGCATCACTGATTGGCATAAGCCCCTAGAAACTAATGTCATCAAGAGCTCCTAATAGACATAATGCACCTATGTATTAGTTATGAAGATGTTTTTGACCTTGAATATAAGTGGAATGATCCCCTAAAGTATTCTTAGGAGGTGGTCAAGATGTTATGACAATTTTCAAGCAAAGAACTAGGCCTTAGATGAAGAGATAGATTTATCATTGTGGTTTAAATCAAACATGCATTTCAATGAAATGCAAGTTTTAATAATCTTGAGTATATTTTATCATCCTCACAAAGATGAGAGATGCATTTAAGTGGCCAAATATGGTGTGAGAGTAGTCCAAAAGGCATGATCAAGAGTGCCATGTGTCAAAACATAGACTTGTAGCTCCTCCTAAACAAACACGATAGTTTCAAATGAAGTTAATGAGTCATCCAAGAAGGTCAAGAGTCACTCTACACCACCTTGATGAATAATAATATCAAACCAAGATGACACATGTTAGAGATAATTCATAAAATGGCCTACTTGTAGTCTTTCTTGTTTTTAACTTGATTTATCATGAGATGACACTTGTCATGGGCTTATCCAATGCCCATCTTATCTATACTTATCACTCTCTTCTATATGTATGCTTGATTTTAGCATTAAAAAGGATCTTCCACTTGAGTATGGAGAATCCCTACTCTTTTTATAATCCATTGAAGTAATATAGAAGATGTTTTTACCTTCTCTTATAATTGTATTCTAGTGTTTTTACATGAATGATTGATCTTTTTTAGAGTTGATTCAGTTCTCCTTAAAATTTTGTCTCATTATCTCACCTATATATAGTTTGAACTCCTTATTGTAGGTCATATAAAGTGTTTGATTAGTATTTTGAAAGTTAAGTGAGGTAATCTTCCATTAGTGTCTTTAATCCTCTTGAATATTAGCCCTCTTATCCTAATCATCATCTACCACCTTCATATTGAAATATTGATGTAAGAAGAGTAGATTAGGATTAGTGTATCAATAGGTCAGCTCTATGATCATTGTGCATCTACAAATGTGTGGTAGTGGCCAAAAAAATTGGTGTATCACATCCTTAGGTTATTTTTTGTTATTTCTATTTCTTTTCTTTTGCAAGTAATAGGCTTAGTTATATATTCAAGGTGAAGAATCAAGGGAGATAGCCCTATATAGAGATTCACCTCATTGATTAGGCCACCCATGGCCTATAGGTGTCTCCATGCTATCACCTAAGTGAGGAGGCTTGATCAACCTCCTCAAGGGTGTAATTTAGTATTATAACAATTCTAACACACTTAGTGGGACAAGGATTTAATCCATTGAAGAGTTATTGATGTTACTCTTCAATACATTAGACTTTAGAGGCATGAAAACAATTATAAATGGTGATTCTAAGTGAACCAAAGTTGGTATAAGTAGTCCAAGTGTTTGAAAATAATAAATTGGTATGTATTCTCATTCTTTTTTTATTCAAAATGCATACTCTATGCTTTCATATTATTCATATCAGATCGATATCACTAATGGCTTCACACCAAGTGGTTCTCAAATAGTAATATTCCAACCTTATCAAGATTATCAATAGATGTATATGCCCCATATCACTCCAACTCAACCTTCTTAGAATATTACTTATCCATCTAGCCAACCTTGTTAAATTTATGTTGTTCCTACTCTAGACCTCTTAGATTTCAAAAAAACCCTTATAGACATTGAAATTCAAATGAGGGAGCTTGATAAAGAAAATGAGCTTGGTATGATTGTATATAACCCTTCTACTTCAAATGAAAGCATTCAAGTGATGAGGTATTTAGTGCATTTAACTAAGTCTAGGTGGGTAGATATTGAGAAACAAGATTAGCAAATGCCAGTTAATGAGGTGATATAAATAAGAGGCTTGATTAAATGTATGGAGAATATATTAGAACTTGAAGGGAGGCATCAAATTCAATACATTTAGCCATATATTTCTTCTCCTATTCCACATCAACCTTATTTTACTCCAAATCTAGCCCAAGTTGTAATATACTATCAATAAAGGCCTATGCTTATGTAACTCTCACCCACTCTTCCTCAATAATCTCAAACCATTCCATCATGGAGACCTTATTGGACTATTACCATAATTATATCATGCCAACTCTTGAAAATGAGCCTTATCCCATGCCTATCCAAAGTCAATAAAAAGAGAAGTATATGGAGGTCAAGTCAAGAGAGCTCTTAAGTTCCTCAATTCCTTCATCTACACTTTAATTTGCATCTATCCATGAAGTTCAATATGTATCAAATTTTGATAAAGTGATTGAGGAATGGAAGGAGAATAATGCAACACCCTTAGCACAATTCACTTCTCCATCTTTCCAAGAATACTATAATCAATCTAACCCTCCCAAAGTCTTAAGTTGAAAGGATAGTCTATCAAGTTTTAATCAATCCAATGAGTTCTCTTTCCCTTTCACCCTCTCCTTTTGTGAAGGATAACATATTTCATTAATGGAAGAAGATGAACATTCAATTGGAAAAGAGAGCTTGTCAAGAAAGGAAGGTGAGTGGTAGTCTTTGAAAGGCTTGATGAAGTTTTAGCTATAAGTGGGTCTCAAGAAGGTTATGATTAATATGTGGTGAGTCAATATGATGAATAAATCATCATGTACATCCCCCTTGGTGGATAATAAATAAAATTATCTTTCAAAAATGAGAAGTATAGACCTTCTAGATAATAGTTGGATAACTCTCAAGCTATCTTAATGATCCTAAAAATTAGTCAAATTGGCATGATTTTGAGCTTAAAGAAGGAGATGATGATGACATAACAACATTAAAGTCACATGATACAATCCCATGCTTCATGGAAGAAAAATAAAATAATATGAAATAAGTTGATGAAATTATGAATGAGGTCTAAGCAGTTGCTCTATCAGATGTAGTCTTAAAACCAACTCAAATGAACTCATTATTGAAGGCACTAAGACTCCTAATGAGCTTGATGATTATTTATAGCAAGTGTATCTTTATTTCCTTGAAGATATTTATAATATTAGCATGTTATAATTGAATGATCAAGAGGAGGTTAAAAATGCTAATGCACATGATATCATAGTGGCAAGTGAAACTCAAGAAGGTAATCCTGATAGTTTAAGACTTGAAGACAAATCAGGTTTGGAATAAGAAAAGCATTATGAATTAGTCCTTGAGTGGGAAGATGAGATTTTATTCATCATGGAGGAATAATAGGACCAATATAGTTGTCATGGATTGAATATTTATGAAATAAATAATGATCATTCAACAGTGGATCAAAATGTAGCTAAATGTGAGAGAGATATTCATGAAAACACCTTGGTCATTAACCTTATTGAGCCTCATGAAAAAGAGATAGATCTTTAAGAATTAAACTTAAAGACATGTCATGATTATATTTAAGATTTTGAAGTTATTGATATGTATATTTTACCTAAAGAGAATGATAATAATGAGATGGAAGTTGGAACATTTTTAAGTGATCAAGAAGAAGTTTCATTTTGGGAGAAATTAGAAAAAAAATTCTCAAGTTTGGATAGTAAACTCATATCCCATGAGGAGAATGCTAAGATGGTTGTCCTATCCAATGATCATGGTGAATACATGAGAAAGAAACTATTTAAGAGAACATCATGGTTTCTAGTCTTGTTGAATCTCATGAACAAGTTTAAGAAGTAATTGATAACATGTGGCAGTCCTATTTGGACATGTTTAAGGAATTTCAAGAGTTTGGTAGGTTAACACCTTTAGAATAACATAATGAATTTTTTGATGATAAGTTAAAATCTCTTATCAATCCACAAATCCCACAAGTAATCACCAATAGGTTCAAGTTCATGATGTATCAAACTATGATGAAGATGATACTCTTCAAGGTGAGTAAGAGATGAAGCTTAAAGAACCAATAGAAGATGAGGTTGTTGTTTCCCCCATGAATCAAGGGGTGGTCACATTGGAGATATATTTCATTAACAAATAGTAGCATGAGGTAAGTCACGAACTTCAAGATGAGTTTGTATTTATTGGAGACATGTTTGTTATTTTTTATCCATTTAAGTTCAAGTACAAGTCATTGGTGGTCAAAAAAGGAGCTGATAAAGCACAAATATGACCTGATTAGTAGATTGTGCATCATTCTTGTTCATCACATGATGAATACTTAAGGATTTTTCCTTTTTATCTATGAGTATCTGACCTTAAAGGTTAGTTGTATATAGTAGTTTCTTGTTTTATCTTACCTAAGTGATTATTATCATAATATGTGTCTTGTTTATTTTGGTTGTCTTGTTGGTGTGTTTATTTCTTGATGTTATGTGTTGGTAAAGGTAGTTAGTTGTAGATTCAAGGTGAAGCATCAATGGAGATAACCCTATCTAGAGATTCAACTCATTGATTAGGCCACCTATAGCTGAGAGGTGTCTCTATGATATCACCTAAGTGAGGAGGCTTGAACAACCTCCTCAAGGGTGAAATTTAGTTTGATAATATTTTCTACATTTGAATTATCTAGAGAGGTCTCAAACTACATTTCATGTTCCCAATTATGTATATGTTTTCTCAATAGTGTTCCAATATAATACAATCAAACTCTTTAGCTTTTGACACCTAAAACATGACACTTTTTACCTTATTTTAATGATAATACTTAGCCTTTAAGATTATCCCTTTGAGAAGTTTCTAGATTTGAATAATTTTAGGTAATGAATATAGGGTGTGTAAATGGATCCTCAAGCTTTGCCAAGTGAGTTATAAATAGGTTTAGATATAAATGTCCTTAATCTTAATGTGGTTTTATGTGTGGTTCCTTAGAATTCCTATCATAAAAAACATAATAAATGTGTATATTTCAACCCAAGGGAAATATTTAAATTTAAAAAATAACCATTATAAGCTCCTAGACATTGTTGCTAATGGTAAATACCTATGATAACCATATATATCTAAATATTTATGATAGTTTCCAAAGAGTAATAAAAGGGAATATGGATTATGGTGATAACCTACTAATGATTATAGAGCATTTTGGCATAGACTAGGGATATCTTGAGTATTATTGGAATAATTTTGGGTTGGCTAAGTCAATATATCAATAAATGGAAATGGGATGATGTGAGAAAGAATCAAATGTGTATGCACAAGTCATGTATGAAAAATGTAGGTAAAAATTGATGTGTTAAAGTATATAATACTAAATTTAAGTGTCTACACTTTCCATCTAAAAATTATAAAAAATCAAGGATGGAATGGAATTCTAAATTTGAGGTAAAGGAAGATACTTAAGATTAATAATTCTGAGTAAACAAAATAATTTTCAGGGTTCAAGGGAAGACCAAATAAAAATTTAATTTAGAAAATAAATATTTCCAAATATCTATAGTGAAATGGAAATGAATCAAAAATTTATCAACATAATCCTCATTTTTTTTGAAAAATTAAAAGTAAAAAGGGCCATCAAAATCTCTCTTTCTCAAAGATGTTGGTTAGATAAAATTCCCAGGAGGCAATCCAAATAAATGCATTAAACTTAAGGATATGAAAATTATCCTAAACCTACTTATTTGTAAATGGATCACACATATGAGATTCAAAGAAAAAATAAGTTTGTATGAATCCTTGATATTGTAATCCATATATTTATAACCCATATGTAATAACCTATCATCTTTATATAAAAAAATTAAATAATCCAAAGACACTTGCATCAACAATAATACAAGAGTTAGCATTCATATTAGTACATAATTATTATTAAATAATTTGTCACCAATTTTGAGATCACACTAATCTTGAAGTCTATCAACTTGTTTCATATTATTTAGTGGTTGATTATAGATCCAAGCCTTAGACTAGAATTTAACATTAATACATTTCTAAATATTCAATTTGAGCATCAAATTTAGGATAGTGATGGCCTGAGTCATCAAACTCTAGATATGAGATCCTCTTAGGTGTTCATGATCCATGAAAATCCTTTTTGGAACCAATAGGTCTAGATACTTACTTCTAAGAAATATGTTCCAAAGTACATGCTCCTTAGAATATAATATCCAAACCATTTTTCTCCTAGTTCTAGGTTCATTATTATATCAATCTCAATTCCTAATCTACCCAAATCTTTGTGAAGACTGACCACATCCCATTTGAGAATATGGATATTTTTACCACCTTTATTCCACTTTAGATAAATCTTATTTGATGGATTTTTCTACCTTTGCATGAATTTTAAGGATAGACATCATGGTTATAGGTGTAGACACTACAATATGGTATTATAAACTTGTGAATTTTAGTATTTACCTATCATGACTTGTGCATACACATATGTTTTCTTCACACAATTCTCTCCTATTGCTTGCATTCTATGGGTTGAGCCTTCCTGATTTATTATAAGTCACTTATGACAATTCCATAGTCTATGCCTAATCTACATATTTTACTTATCATATTATTTTTTAATCATTATATCATTATTCTTGTTTTCCATACACTTCTATCCATACTCATATTTTTCTGTATTTCCATAGTCGTCTACCTCTACTAGATATGTTTTCATGCCAAACAATGATAATTTTCCAAATTTCAATCTTTATGGGTTACTACCTTATTGTTTTTATGTCAATGGTGTGGTATATTACTCAAAATTTACCCATATTTATACACATTGGGTATAAGGCTATTCTCTATATTACACTTACCAAACATACATATATTACTCATATAAAATTGCTTTCACATTAAAGAGGACTTTCATAAATCTAAAAAATCATAATCATTCACAAGGAGCAAGCCCTAGATATTTATGAATCACCTAATCCAATTCTATTTTATGATTTTAGAGTGTTGAAAACAAGATTGTAGGTTTCACCATTGCATAAATACATCTAACCAAGATAATTTTCTATGGTTTAAACCTCTTTTAAAGCATTGGAGACATAATGAGTGCTGAAAACATCAATGTGGGATGGGAGGAGTCATCTCAACTCATATTTCTTCCATTTTTAGGCTAAAAACAAGTGTCAAAAGTGGATATAATATTTCAAAGTAAAGGATGTTTTTTGGACTTGCACATATAGTAAGTTGTTAATATCACATTGGAATCTAGTTTACAAACATGCCTAATAATTAGTGCCAAAATAGTTAGGAATAATATACATGGACATTTCTAGTAGGATTCAAATGCATTCATATGGTGAATACGTCCATTTTTTGGTGAATTTGTTCAGGAAGAACCAAATACCAAATTTATGGAACTAATCAACTTAGATCCATATTGACTCATTCCTACCATATTCACATAGTCTCATACCATAACAAATCAATAAAATTCTAAGTACCCTATTCTTCTTAGTCCTTTCATAAATAATAAAGTGTCATTGAACATTTGCTTGTAGCATTCACATTTTCTTCATTTATATGTATCTTTGACATTCTAAATATTCAAAATATTTTTGCTTGTTTAAGTTCATTAATCCAAAATAAGGTAAAACATATTGGCAATCTATTCCTTATAGTGAGCTCGTCAAACTCTATATTTTTCCTTATGATTTCATCTTGATTTCTTATGATTTTTAGATTATTATCTTAGGATTTCAAATCTAATTTATAATTTCCCCATATATTAAGGCAATAAAAAAAATCACCTTGACCTTAACCTTATACACATTTTCATGATCTTATCATGGCTAGTTATAATGGATATACATAGTTTTTATTTTCTAATTCATGATATGATTTTAATCATTACATGTAAATTTCCTTTAATATTTAAAATATTTAACAACTATGTAATTAATCATTATTTATTAAAACTAAGGCTAAAATTAATCATGAATAATATTTAGCTTTAATTGGAGGATAGCTGTGCGCGGGGAAGGGCACGGGGAAGGGCACGAAGGCGATCTGGTGACAGGCGACCCGGCAACAGGGCCCAGGCTGAATGGTGTGAGCTTGGGAGGATGGGATGTGGACAAAACAACATTCTATTCTAGTGAAAAGGTAAAACTGAATAAAGTGAATGGATGTCTGCTCAGAAGGCAGGACCGACCAGTGTTAGTTATCCCACAAGAAACAGTTCAGGAGGACATTGAATTCCTCTCATCACATACATTGATTTGCAAGTTCCTGGGAATTAGAATCCCCCAGCCGGCTTTGGAAGCCTGGATTAGGTGCTCCTAGGCAGTTGATGGAGATTTTGCCATTATGTTGGCAGCAAACAATTACTTTCTGGTGAGTTTTTCCTCTGTAGCAGATCGTAATCATATTTTCGAAGGAGGTCCTTACTTCTATGAACGAGTGGGCATTTTTATAAAACCATGGCATGTGGGTTTCAATACAGCTGAGGAACTTCCAGCCTGTGTCCCAGTCTGGGTGCGGCTCCCACAGTTGCTGCTAGAATTCTAGTGGGAAGACATCCTCAGATAGATAGCAGCTTTGCTGGGAACACCAACAGCGATAGCCCATCAATCTCTAGACAAGAAATTCATTACATATGCTCGGGTGTGTGTTGACATGGATTTAACCAAACCTCTTCCTAATTCACTAGAGCCATGTCTGGGTTCACTGACATGGATTCAGCAGATTGACTACGAATCCATCCCTTTCAGGTGCAGAATCTATCATGTTTATGGACACCTACATAGACAATGCCCTCTGCCTGCCAAAGATAGAGGACCAATGATAGAGAGCTCAACGTCCTCTTCAGTATCAGCTGATAAGATACCTGGGAGCATGGGGCAGAATCAAAGAGCTAAAATCCAATCGGACAGCATGGGTAAAGGTAAAAATCTAGTTGCTGGGAGTGGGGCGCAGGACTCTATTGATCATTTTAATAGTGGAGTGGAGGATTTTATTCCATTTAGGAAGCATGCAAGAGGCTGAGGACCAAGGCGAGGGATTGTAGAGAGGCAATTGGGCCAGGGTTTTAACAAGTTTGAGGCCCTTGATAATATGGTTGTTGAAGAGGGCTTTCTAATTCAGGAGCTAGGGGAAGCTTCAGGACAGCAGAAGCATTGTTTAGAACCCATGGAAGATCAAGATAGGATGGATCAAACACCCCTAGCTGAACCTCTAGGATTAGAGGAAGGGCAGCCTATGAGTGTGATTGAGATTAAGGAGAAGGAAGTCAAATGGGCTGATTTGGTGAAGGAGGGTGATGCTTGGAAAAAAGACAAAAATTTTGCTTTGGCCCTTGGGTTAAGTCAGAAACAATTCAAAAAGGCCACATCATCTGGTACTCCTAAAGTGGGAAGGAGGAAAGACCAGGATAAACTCAAAATTATAGGTGATTTATTGGTGGAATCTGGGGTGGTTAAGACCATGGCAGAGCACTTTCCCCAATCCACCCAATGATAGTTTTATCTTGGAATGCAAGGGGTTTGAATAGCTACCCCAAGAAAAAAGCTATTCGTAGTCTGGTATGGAACCACTCTCCAGATATTTTTTGTATCCAGGAGATGAAACTTTCAGTTGAGTCGTTTATTTCTTGTATGCCAAATTTTTGGCAGATTGGGCAATGGCAATGTGTTGGAGCTAAAGGCAGCTCGGGAGGGCTTGCTATGGGATGGGACCAAAGGAAAATCTTGCCACAACATTGGTTTTCCTGTATTTCGGCCTTGTCAATGGTGGCCTCATCTTTGGAAACCGGCAAGTTATGCTTGGTTACCTTAGTCTACGCACCTGTTGACATAGGAGGGTAGCAACAACTTTGGGCACATATCTGGTACATCAGGCAATGTTTTCCTTTCTTACCATGGATATTAGCTAGGGACTTTAATGCTGTTATTAGCTTGGAGGAGAAGCGTGGTGGACTAAATCGTTTAGGCTCCTCTTCTGAGTGCCTGTGCCATCATATAGAAATGCTTCGTATCTCAGATGTGAAACCCTCCAATGGAATTTTTACTTGGAGCAATCAAAGAATAGGTAATGATGCCATTTCTGAACGTCTTGATAGATTTTTAGTCTCTTCTTTCTGGCAATCTAGGGCTTTCACTTTGGAAGGGTTCGGACCACTGGCCTATTAAACTTTCCATAGGCCAGATTGGGGGTCCTAAAAATCCCCCTTTCAAATTCTATTTGATGTGGCTACGGTATTCTTCTCTTCATGAGCTCATAGGTCAATGGTGGAGACAGGGAGACCCAACTTATGGCACAGCTATGTACTCTTTCTTGAAAAAGCTTCAGTATGTTAAAAGGAAATTACAGATTTGGAACAGGACATGTTTTGGGAACTTGCAGAGTCAGAAAAAGAAAGTGCAAGTCTGTTTGGACGGCATAACTAGACAGATAAGAGAAAATGGGCTCTTAGAAGACCTTCCCCTCTAGGAAGCTAGAGCGGCTAATACGCTTGCTGAGTGGGAACTTCGGGAGGAGATTGACTAAAAATAGAAGGCTCACAATGACTGGCTCTAGGAAGGAGATAAGAACACGGCCTTTTTTCACAAATCTATGTAAGGGAGGCAAAATGGTAATTTTATTACTTCTCTTATTACTCAGGATGGAACACACCTCTCCTCCTCTCAAGATATTAGCAGAGAAGCTATCCGGTATTTCTCAGATCTTTTTGACAGTGATGCATTGTTAGATGAAGGGGCAAAAAATGTAGTGCTGATTTGTATCCCATCCTTGGTGGACAACAGAATGACTGAAGGTCTTATGCGTCTGATTGGGATGGCTAAAGTGGAGGAAGCTTTGTTTAGTATGAAGAGAGGTAAAGCCCCTGGACCTGATGGATTTCCAGCTAATTTTTTCCAAGACTTCTGGGATATAATTAAGCAAGACCTGATAAGTGTTATATAGGAGTCCTATTCTAACAAAGAAATGCTTTGTGCATTGAATGCTACTTTCCTGGTGCTAATTCTGAAGGAGCAGGTGAATAAGATAGATATGTATAGACCCATTGCACTCTGCAATGTTGTCTACAAAGTGATTACTAAGCTCATTGCGCAAAGGCTGAAAGGGCTCCTTCCCAATCTTATTTCAGAGGAACAAGGAGGCTTTATGGCAGGTAAGCAAATTCTAGATGGTGTAGTGATATCTTCGGAAGCTATTCACTCCATGAAAAGTTCTCAAGAGAGGGTTATGTTTATCAAGCTTGACCTTGCCAAAGCTTATGACAGAGTTAGTTGGAGGTTTTTGCAAAAAGTTCTTTTAGCTTTTGGATTCAAACAAGATTGGATTAGGTGGGTGTTAAGTTGTGTCACTACGCCTTCCTTTTCTGTTCTTGTTAATGGAGCACCAACGGAGATTTTTGGAGCGTCTAGAGGGCTTCGGCAAGGAGATCCAATCTCTCCTTACTTGTTTATTCTCATGGCCGAAGGGCTTGGACGGTTCTTTAAATGCCGAGTCTCTCAGAATGCTATACAGGGGTGGAAGTGGGAGAGCAGGATAACCACCTTATCCCACCTCCAATTTGTTGATGACACTATCTTGGTTGGTGAAGCTAGGATCAGGGAAGCAAAGGCTTTCCGCACCACTCTTGATAATTATTTGGCAGCTTCAGGACAACAGATTAATGAGCATAAATCTTCTATTTACTTCTTCAACACTCCTGAGTCTATCCAGAGAAGAATAGCTATAATTCTTTGGTTTCAGATTCAAACTCTCCTGGTGGTTTATTTAGGCATTCCTATTGTTTTGGGGCATCAACCCAGGCTATTTTGGCAGAATATTTTGGATAAGCTGAGATAGAAGGTAAGTCACTAGACTTATAGATGGCTATTTACAGCTGGTAGGGTGATTTTGTTACAATCGGTTATTCAAGCTTTACCAATATATCAGAGCATGGTTCAGTGTGCCCCAGCCTACTTTCTTAAAGAGTATGATGCTCTTTCCAAGAAATTTCTATGGAATGGTAATCTGCAGAATTCTAAATGGAGTCTCATCAACTGGGACTTGGTGTGTAGACCTAAGCAGGAAGGTGGCCTGGGATTATGCTCGACTATTTTGGCAAGCCATGCCCTTGCTGCCAAGCTTTACTGGCATTGGTGCACTAACCATTCGGCCTTGTGGGCCTGAATCCTGACTGCCAAATACCTCCCAGCCATTGATCTTCATGATATTGCCAGATTTCCTCTTGAAGGGAGAGGGTCTATGATATGGGATACCCTCAAGTGTGGAGCGCAAGTGGTAAAGCAAGGCCTATTCTGGATGTGTCGCAGTGGATCTGAGGCCCTATTCTGGAGGGACTCATGGGATGGTATACCCCCACTTTTACAGTCACATCCGCATCTCCAAACTCTGGCAAACTCCTTTCATGCGATAGGGTGGAGTGAGGTGATGCATTACAAAGAAGCTTATAACATGGGAATGACCATTGGATACAGGTGGAAACACTCCTCGAACTAGCCGCCTGGAGGCTCGGAGGAGGAGAGAGATGAATTATCCCTTATCCTAAAGACTAGAAGGTGTGGTGCGCTACAAGGGTGTGATGAATTGGCCTGGAGTGGGGCCTCAACAGGGAAGTACTCAGTGGCTGCAGGCTACAAGACTTTGCTTAAGCAAACGAGAGAGGAAGGACAGTTTCAATGGGGAAAGAAAGTTTGGAATCGAATGGCGTGGCCCAAATGTAATTTTTTCCTCTATCTCCTCACGCACAATAGATGTCTCACCTGGGATAATCTTTGTCAGAGAGGATTTTAGGGACCTTCTATTTGTGTGATGTGTTATAGCAATGAAGAGACAAGATCCCATCTATTTTTCCAGTGTTCGCTTGCTCAACAGATCTGGCACCTATGGTAGAGTGCGTGGAGAACCCCCTGCAGGCATGTTTCCTCTTTAAACAAATTTTGGGCTCGAATGGGCTATGCTCTTGTTAAAAACTCCCTGTTATAGACTACCTGGGAGGTGGGACCCTCTTTCATTCTGTGGAATTTGTGGTTGGAGCAGAATAGGCGAATATTTAGGGGCGCGCGGATTGAAATGAGGAAGTTGTGGAGTAAGATTGTTAATGCGCTGCAAGAAACTCTTCTTGCTAGGTCAGCGCTTGGGGACGGGTTGGAATAGGAGGCTGCCGAAGTGCTTGGTCACTTGGGAATTGACTTCTCTAGCGACGGCGTGGTGAGAAGTAACATATTCCAGGCGAAGGGTAGGAGCCAAATGGCATGGCCAGTCTGTAGAGCTGGGTAGTGGACGCCCCCAGATGAAGGTTTCATCAAATTTAATACTGATGGTTCTTCTCATGGGAACCCAGGTGCAGCGGGTATTGGTGGAATCATTCGGGACAGTTCAGGTAACATTAGATTCTTGTTTACCATTTACAAAGGCTGTTATACTAATAATCAGATGGAAGCTGAGGCCATTCTGGAGGCAGTGGAAAGCTGTTGTTGAGGGGGCCATCTTAATGTCATTTGTGAATTGGATTCACAAGTTGTGGTTAATTTGCTGAACAAGAGCAATTCTGGTAAGACTGATTGGCATTTACAAGCTATTATCCAACAGATTAAGCAATTAAGTTCTTCTTTGAATGTGATTTCCTTCCAACACATTCCACGGGAGTGGAATGAGGTTGCGGACTACTTAACTAAGTGGGCCTCGGAGAACGGGGCAGATTGGAGAATTACCGAGGAGACTCTCCTTCCTCTGAATTTGTATCAAAAGCTGGTCCATTTGGTAGATCAGGAGAAAAACTTGTAATCGGTATTTTGCTTGGCTCTTAATAAATTTTTACCCCCATTTAGTTAAAAATATTTAGCTTTAATTAATTCAGATTATTTAAATATTCAATTTAATTTGATTCCTTTACTATTATATGTGAAAGGGCATGTATGGATCATTTTTTCCTTCTTCTCATATACCTTAATATCATGAAAACTAGCATCCCACTGCCATTATTTTTCCAAAAATTATATTGGATATCCAAATCAAATTTGTCACTACATGAAGATGTTGGATGCCCCACCATGTGTGGCAAAATTAAAGTAGTCAATATGTTTTTCCTCCTCCCCTTGCACATCCAACAAGATCAACCAACCAAAACAAAGGGTATGATATCATTGATCAACTGAAAAATACCCAAGCTAATATTTATATCCTTAAACTACTAAAAATATCATCCATATACAAGGATATCTTATATGATGGTTTTCATGATAAAACTTTGCCAAATGATACAAATCTTGCATATTTTTATTGTATTATTAATGCACTTTATGATGGTGAATAAATTAATTCCTTTGAAAAGTAATATTTCCCACCAAATGTGCAATAGATAAAAATATCCTCTTGTTCATTGTAATAAAAAATAAAAAATAAAAAATATGGGAGTAAAAAATTGTTTTGATGGATAATGGTTGGGAATGAATATATGCAACATAGCTTTCTTAAAAACATTAGTGTTTAATATGGATATTATTTAAAAATAATAGAAATCTAAAAATAATTTGATAATATTTCACATCAAGTACTTAGGTAAATATCATTGATGTGATAATAGGACCTAAGACATTAGAATACCTTATTTCACATCATTCCTAACCATCTCACACTATAGTATATGTTTGGGTTGATCATGGATACATGTTGTGGAAGGAGTACCATAGACACTACACAGATTTTTAAAATTAATGCATAATGGAAATTTGTGTACATGTAGTGTATAAGATAGTCCCTTATAATATTGTTAAATTATAAAACCTAATAATGAAGGTAATTCAAAATCAAATTCTATTCATTATTCTATAGTACCTCCATCACATATTGTCCCAAGTAAGAAAATACATAAATTTTATGATGGAGAATAAAGTAAATAAAATGATAAGAAACCAATTAAAAATGAATAAATTAAATTAGATACAAGGAAGGAATTATGAAATCATGTTGATTGACCCAAATAAACAATAATGGGTCTTCCCTTACTAGTTAATTCAAAACATCCAAGTTGTATATTCAAGGATAATGAAGATAAAGATGACAATGATAATTAAATGTAAGTTAATATAGATTATTATTTGGGAGAAAAAAATTTACACCTACATATATAGATGAATATGTATCTCATAACATGTTTACACTTATTGGTTGAGGAGAGTATCGATAGAATTCATATACAAAGAGTACTGATAACTCAAAATTCCCTACTTAACAAAAATTTAAATTCAATAAAGGAAGGACAATACTTCAAGACAATAAAACTAGAGAATAATATTTAAAATATTAGTCCACAACTACACCTGTATATGATAAATGCACCATTAAATCAAACTATTTTAAATTATAGCATGACTCGGGCACAAGAACAACTTTACATTATGTAGTATATAAAATCTATAGAGAAAAATTTAGTAAAAAACATGGATTTTATGGATATAGAGCCTTTTATAACATTGAAGTAAACACCATTCAATATAAACTTAGCATTATATTACGAATGTCACTTCATAATCACCTTATTATTATACTTTCAATTCAATAAAGAGCTAAAGATACTTTTCAGATGGGTAGATCACATTGCAATTATTATAGAATAGTTGGGCACCAAATAGATAATTTTTGGGCATTATGACAAAAAATTCAAAATCTTAAAGAGAAAGGCATGATCATGGTAATCCAATCACGAATCAGCCACACTACCCATAAGATTAATATGGTTTTCAAAAGGAGGAAGTTTACATGATTACCATAGTCTCCTCAAAACATATTACTAATTCTACTTGAGAACAATATCATATCTCTCAACACCCTAAAATATTTTGATATGAGTAGGCATTTATCTAAGGTATATGACAACAATGCATATTGTGACTATTAGATATGCTTAGGACACTCTAAAAATAGATGTATTTTACTAAGATACAAGACAAAATCTCATTGATGGCCATGCTATTTTCATTAATCATTATAACAAACCAAAACTCCATAGGTAACTTTGAATACTATATATAAAATACATATACATGATCAGGGGATATAATAAATGGATATGAGATAATATTTAATCATTTATCTGATTTAGACATTGATATTGATATTAATTCTCATCTATGAAATATGGAGTGGAAAATGATTGATGTTATACTTATATACATATATCCTATAAATGGGATCATGTATTAGCTTTAATATAATCTATTGTACATAGTTTCTTCATTTTATATATTGGTCATTCCTTCTGTTATTGTAGCTTGGCACATATGTATACACGTGCTTTTACTTTGATTATTCTGCTAAACCTTATATTTTTTATTATTTTAACTTAACTCTTTACTTTTATTGTTTACCTTGATCCAAACATCCATGCCATATATCATATTATGATACATCATTCACACCAACCTTATCCCACTATACATCATTTTTAGGCATACTACTTCCTCACCCCTACATATTGATTATATTTACTTTTTATAACCTACATTAAACTTACATGATAACATAAATTTATGTATACATATTACATGAGCATGTACATTAGTTATTTCCCATTTTGGAAATACTTACTCTTATCTCCACATGCATTCTTAAGCTATAATTTTGTGATTCACATATACATTGGGGGCATGTTACTTGCTTTCACTTCCTCAAATTTCTATGCTACTCCATTTGATCCTTATTGTACCTTGACATATATATATATTGGATCTCTTATATTATTCTATTTTTTAAATCTTTCTTATTGACCTTTCTTGACTCTGTGTGTGTGTGTGTGTGTGTGTGTGTGTGTGTGTGTGTGTGTGTGTGTGTGTGTGTGTGTGTGTGTGTGTGTGTGTGTGTGTTAGTTATTATTCAAAAAATACAAAAAAGATTAAAATATGCAACAAATAAAAAATTAAGACTTATGCACTACTATTATACTCTTTTCATCTTTTATTTTATCACATTAGGGTAAATTACATATCTTCTTTGATATACACGAATTTCATGATATATTTGAGGGAGATGCAAGGCATACAGGTTATATGTGATACATGGATGCATAGATGTGGAGAATTCCTACACTTGAGGGTCATGCCAATATTGGAGACATATCATTATATAGGTCAAATTGTTAAAGATTGTATATTTTTATGAAATTTTTATTTATCATGTTGAGATACAATGATTTGTTACATATTACACCTTTCTCTTTCTTATATTCTCTTTAGTGTTACACTTTACAAAAATGTTATTTTTCTATATTGTGACATTGGCATGGATCGATAGTGTACACTCATTTGAATTTTTATATGATTCATTATTGATATTTAATTTCATGTGTCCCACTATTTTATTGTGTTTTGTGTGGCTATTTCCTCAGTGTGTGATATTTCTTTATTAATTATGTCATTATATGACTTTTTCTTTGTGGGAAACTTGCCTTTATTGTGGGATATTTGGTTGTTCATTGTGTATGGCTCTTGCCTTGTATGAGATTTGATTGTATATTATGTGTGTCACACCCCAGACATTATATATTGTTTATGAGTACTAAGATAATGGATTGGAATAAAAAACATTTTGTATGCACCTAAAATCACTCACTTCATTAACATCACTAATATTACTATTAGTTGACACTAATTCCACTTATCTCATTTATCCTAATTTATTTTTCTAATTAATCCCCCCTTCCTAGTCCATTTATGTAATACCCTCATCAATATTCTCCTTCATCTACTAACCTTACCCATCCCTACCAATCAATTAATCTATCTTAAATCCCTATTATCCTAATCTAATCCTAGTTACCTATTATTTGGGAATTTTAAATTCCCATGACCCCACCTATCCGGCTACTAGCATATGCCTAGGCTCTCCTACACCCCTAGTCCCTAATCCCTATCTAACTCCCACCTAATCCTCCATTATCCCTAAGATAATCAAGAAGTCTCTAGAATTGGAGAAGCTCCTCCAAGTCTCTAAAAGTCTCTAAACTAGAGACTTCTAAGGAATTTAATATTCCTTAAATAATCCATAACCATTAGATCATCTCATCCAAATTTGAATATCAACCCTTGATCTTCCCTCCCAAATATATATAAGCAAGGCTCCTCCTCCATGGAATCTAACTTGAATTTTCATACCCAATCCATGTCCAACCATCCATTAAATCCATCATAAAAATCCTTTGATCAAGCATCCATGTCAATCTGAGTCTAAAGTAAATTAATCCCAATCCTCTTGTATTTTATATTTTGTTTAATTATGATGTGAATCACTTAGGATTTAGGATTTAAATGTAGGATTGAATGTTGCATGCATCTAATGGTATTTAGATTCTAATAGCTTTATCATCTTACCTAGTGGTTGATATTTGATTTTGGAGCTTACATTGTTAGATTTATATATATCTCAAATTTCATCCACATTTTGGCAACCACGGTGGGATCTTGCTCCCATTTAATCAATTTTTCTTGTTAGTGTTATTTTTGCTAGCTTGCAAGTCTGATTAGGCAAATAAAATCTCAAAATTTTTAAATTTTGTATACATAGGTCATAGTCATGACATTGCACTGGTAGTCATGATATTATCTAGGGTAGTAGTGATATTACCCCTATAAGTCGTGATATTGCCTTAACCATCCATTTAACTTCTAACTGTTGTTTGATCGTGTAGGTCTTTTTCCCTTCGACAATAC
The DNA here is from genome assembly GCA_037957365.1 of Torreya grandis. Taxonomy (NCBI): domain Eukaryota; kingdom Viridiplantae; phylum Streptophyta; class Pinopsida; order Cupressales; family Taxaceae; genus Torreya; species Torreya grandis. The sequence continues at coordinate 836,463 of JARHVA010002544.1, forward strand.
TGTGACTTAATAATCATGATATTATTAGGTTAGTCATGATATTGTCAATTTGATTTGTAATTTTTATTAAACCATGAATGATTTTCTTGGCAAGTTGTACAATACCATAATTTTTCAAATTGTGACATTACATCAAGAGTCATGATATTATGACTATGAGTTATGATTTTATAGTTTTAGATAAAAATCACTAATAATCCTTTATTATCTTCTAATCTGCAAGATTATCTTGATGATTTTGTGTCCTATATGGGATCCATTATCATCTAGACTAGCATATAACACCCATTGTCTTTATGTTTTTATCTTATGGGTTTTTTAAATCTAAAGCATATTTGTTGCTAACCTATAATACCTTTTTTGTTATATCTAGGTGATCTATTGAAATAGGGGAGAGTTAAGGTAGGAGAATAATCTTTAGGTAAATACCAACATAGGCCCTTATCCTTTTTCCATCTCTTATAAAACCATAAGTTATAAATTTTTTTAATCATGATATTGCCCTATAGAGTCACAGTATTGTCATTGTAATAGTGATTTTGTAAATTTTGTTAGTTTTGGCTCATTGGTTTCCTAGTTAATAGTTTGAAGGGAAGATTTGGAACTAAATTTTATTTAAATAACTCTCTTGTACTTCTAGATTATGCCCATTTTTTATGTCATCTTAAATTTTCCTTTCATAACAATTTTGAATACATTGTCTATTTTGTGTCCCTCATAGTTATCTATGAATAATCATTTTAGCATCTAAATCAATCTACTATCTGTATGATTATTATTTTTAGATTAAATATCTAAATTCTAAGTCTTTCTCATCTATAATAATACCATAACTATCAATATATTTATAGTAGCATTTTTATCGACTTAAGTCATGATTTTGTGGTTTACGACAAAATTGTAACTATCATTTTATAGCTAATAGTGGTATTGTCTATTTTAGTCATGATTTTGCCTAATAGTTATGGTTTTACAAGTTAACCATTAAATTTATCTAACTTTTACAAAATCACAACTCATAATCTAGGGTTTTATCCCCCAGTTGTGATTTTGCACTATGTATTTACAATTTTGTGTTGATTTTGTCCTTTTTTAGTGCAATTTTTGAGTCATTTTTCATGAATTTTGAGTCAATATAAGCCTACCACAAATCCCAAATTACTTTTGGTAGTGAGTGGATTCAACCTTCAAACCCAAACTATACCAAAATGGGGAACACATCTAGGGCACTACCCCTGAACCCCACAAGGGGCTCTACCCCTTGACCCCACAAGGGGCACTACCCCTTGACCCCATTGGGGGCTATTGCCCCCAGACCCCCGTGTCATGTCCTACTCACCCCAAAGAAATTATAAATCCAAATCATGATATTTTAGGGTGTTTTTTCTTAAATCCTAGTGGATTAACACCTTGTTTCTTACAGGGGTTATACTGTCTTATTAACATCATCTTTTTGTAGGTCATAATTTGGGTTTAACATTTTTTTTACAAGTTACCCCTCAAGAGTGATTTATTGAAACTACTAACCTTGGTGTTGTAGGACCCCTATTTTGAGTGCCCTCATCAAACTACTAACCCATGATCTTGTAAGTCATTGGTCAATGGATTCATTTAGCACTTTGAAAATCAATTTTGATTATCTATTTCATCTTGTTGTGAAAAATTGCCCCTTGTATATACTTGCTTGTGTGTGTGTGTGTGTGTGTGTGTGTGTGTGTGTGTGTGTGTGTGTGTGTGTGTGTGTGTGTGTGTGTGTGTGTGTGTTAAATTTTAAATAGTCATTGTATTATGCCCCTCATGGTTAATTAATTATATCATGTGTTTTCCTATTTTTCAATCCCCCCTATATGACAACACATGATGTGGAATTAATATCCATGCACAAGCTTAGTATATAGAGGTTAGTGTCATGGATTTAATCATTATGCACTGACCAAACTTTGTGTTTTAGTGGAGTATAAAAATTAGGGACAAATATATTTAGGCTAAGTAGTTGACCCCATATAGGTCATCCATGAAGTGGAAGAGTTAACTCTCTAAACTAGGTATTAGACAATACCCTATATGGACTTAGGCCCCATCATACCTTTATGTATATCAAGGATGCCCCTAGAAAGCCTATTCAGCCTAGCATAAGACATTTTAGCTGTAATAGGTGTACTAATGCAAGAGTCAATATCAGCTCCAATGTATCCATCGAGTATGAGTAAGGTTGAGAGGGTTCAGTCAACACCATAATGGGTCACCAACCTACAACCTCACCCATGAAGCCATTGGATAGTGTAAGCATCAGGTTACACACCCTTGAGTTTGCTAATCATAGGTTTATATCTTGATTGATTTGGTGTGTGTTATGTTAGACTTGTGTTTTTTATGAGCCAAGTTAACCTTCACCCAAACCTATACATAACCTATCTATGCCTTTACGTAATCCATCATCTTATTTATACTTACCTCATCATTTTTTCATCATCCCCTTATCCATATTATCCTTGTATATCCATTTAGTCTTTATTCCATACTAAATCTAGTCATCCCCATCTTGTCCTATCTCATCATTGATCATCCCCCATCATCCCATCCCTATTTTATCTTTGCCTTTTTATATATTTATCCCATCACCACCTTATCTTCAACCCATCCTAGTCTAGTCATATCCACCATTAGTCATCACCCCATCCCTTGCATATCCTAATCACCATCTTTTATATCCTTACTTTATCTTCTTATACATAATTATCCTTTTGTATATCCTTTTACATCTCTTATATTATCTCCTATCATCCACATCATCGTATTAATCCTTCTAGTCACACCTTGATATCACTCACCATTAATTATACCCCTACCTATCCTAACCACATCTTGTCTCACCATCCATATCATATCCTAAGTCCATACCCCCATCACTTGTATTGACCTTGCCTTCATCATGCATCTAGCCTAACCCCATCCTACCTTATCCTAGTTGGCTCTCTAGGGTCACATATAGGTATAAGCATCCCCATCTCATTTACATTACCCTTGTCGTCACTACATCATCATATTCAACCTTTCCCCCTATCTTAATCATCCTTATCACATCACCACCTCCCCATCCCATCTCAAGAAAATTATTGATAGGTCATTTACACCTATTTTACTATTGTCTAAAATTTGATCCTAGTTATACATCATCTCAATCACATCCTCATTAGCACCTATCATACTAGCTTAGTTTTTTGACCTAATTTTTTCAATAAATCACCCCTAATTCATAATCTACCTTATCACCCCCATCATCATCCATCTTTCCCATTGATTTAGACCTAGTTATTATAAACTGATACATCTTACCCAACAAGGATGAAGTCCTTTTGTGAGCACTAGAGTTATGTGTTCACCTACCCTCAGACCTTGATCCCATTCACCCCAAATCACCATCCCATAATACCATGAATTAGACTCAACCTTCCTTGATGCAGTCACCCTAATGAATCAATACATGATATAGAATAAAGATGAGTTCCTTTTACAACTATGAAATATCGATGCTCACTTTCTTGATGATTTTGACCCCATATGCCTAAAATCACCTCCCAAACAAGTCCAACATCAACCCTTCTCCCATCCCCCTCCACCATCCACTAGCCCTATTCAAAACCCCTTGTCCCCAATTTGTACCCATCCATAGTCAAATCCTCCATCTACTAATCATAATCCATCACCACTCCCTCATATTTTATCACCCACCACCATGAACCTTGACCCTAATTTCATAGACAATACATATCTACCAACAAGGATGAAATCCTCTTGAAATTCATTATGATGGGTGTTCCACTTCCTAAAGGTGTTCATCCTTCTCAACTTATTATACCTCCAATACAACCCCCTTCATGTAAGTCTCCTTCTAATCCCCCGTCCACTATTAATAGCCAATCATATACCCCTTCCCCTACTAGCAAAGGGAATCCAATCTTGGCCACCCATCCATCCACCTAGCCACATCAAACACCATCTGATCTAAATTCCAATGCTTTTACATCAAAGTCATAAATCAAAGTGGGTACTTATAATCCCCTTCCTATATCTTTATAATCCCTTTTCCAATAACTCATTTCCACTAACATGATGGTTTATCCACCCATATGACATCTTGATCCTATCAAACCTAATCCCTTTTAGTATAAATCAAACTAATATTATATATATCATCGAACTTGGGGGAATTTCATTAAATGATGTAAAAAATTTTGAGACTATGTCCAAGACCTCATCAATAGTGGTGACAATAATCGAGGATGAATCAGATAAATTTAAATCCCTAGGTGAAAAAGAAGAGGAATGCTAAGATTCCACTCCCTATCATTATTAAACCCTTCCCCTTCTAAACCAAGGTCAAGACATCATATCCATATTCTATGATACCCCCATCTCTAACTACCCATCTATTCAAAATAAGTCTACTCCCCATAAACCTAATCCTTCTATATCCCATAATCCCTTTCATAGACCTATCTTTGCTTCATCTATTATTCATCCATCATCTCCCTCTCACCCATCACATCAAATACCCCACATTGAGAGGAAAATCATGGATAAATCATCCTTTACTATTAGCATAGCATAATGTACATCAAAATCAACATCAGAGTTAGAACAAGTTTTATCTACCTCAAGATGATGTGTAACACTAGTATCTAAATCAGATTCCTCATCATAAATATCATCTTTAGTTAATATTACAACAAATGATGATAATTCCTATTTTTTTAAACATCCCAATCAAAATGATGATGTCATAATTATATTCTTGAATGCTTTATGTGTTGAAGATTTTCATAGTGGATCTGATCCTACATTTGACACATGTTTTAATGATCCTTTTAATATTATTGAGGACACTTTCTTTGATGTTGAGGCTAGGGATCCTAGTAACCTTTATGAGTACTTCTCTTCCCATTATCCCCTTACTCCCTCATAAAACATTCGTCATCCACCTCACCTCCATAATCCCTATGTCACACTCCATAAGGGGAATACATGGGAACATGCATCATTATTTTTCCCTCTACATTCCATATCATGTGCTTCAAATACAAAGATCCAAGACCATCATCCAACAATTCATAAGTCATGATCAAATAGTCTTTGATCCTATCAATCAAAATCAAGCAAAATAAAATCACCATCCTAATCAAAAAGTGTCTTTCCCAAGTGAAGCCTAAAATCTAGCACTATGGGCATATCAAAGTCAAAATAATTATATATCAAGTCAAAAATCAATCTCCTATAGTGAATCCCAAAATCAATCACCAAGGGGAAATCAAATTCAAATCCAATCAACATTTCAAAATAAATTCAAAATTAATAATCATAAGTCTGACCATCCTCATAATACTTGGGTCAAAGAATCAACAAGTCAAAAGGTTTTGGATCCTATGTTTCATGGCACCAGTTTAAAGAATCCCTTCCACCAAACCCAACAATGTATGTAACCATTGAACCTCATTTCCATCATGATCACATCCATCCTTCCCATCCTATATCCCATCATCACATCATGACATCCTCCCATCCATATCATATCTCCAATCCTTGGGCAACATTATCCCTCATAGGGGTTACAAAGACACTTGGTCAAAATGTTTGGAGGATGCTAAACCAAGATTTAATAAAGGTAACCATCACATGGTCATAACATCACCTTTCTCTAAAACAAGTATTAGGTAATATCTCCATCTAGCATCAACATCCTACATCTTGCCCATCACTAATAAATCAAGATGTCATTCATAAGTCAAATATATATATATATAATGGTGAAAACTAGTCTTTTGGCACCTTGGGAAAATACCATGATGAAAACCAATTTTTATCATCATGGTAAAATAATCTATTGTCTATATTGTACCTTAACACTTGGGGGCACATTTCATCCATCCCTTGTCAACCTTGTCTTTATCACCCATCCATATCCCTTATTCTTATCCATCATCCACCATCATATCATGTATCCTATTATGTCCATCCTTCCTCCCTTTCCTTCTTGTCTTGACATTTATAAGGAAGTGGAAGATGTCTTGAGTAATCTCCTTAAACTATCTTGGTATATTATCCAATGAACACTTAGGTAACTGTACATCTAGTTCTTTCATGATGTGGTCATTGACAATCATTCATCTATTCTCCCTTGGTCCCCATCTCCTTTTTCCACACCACCCTCATCCATTTTATCATCTCATGCACCATCCCATCCATAATTTCATTCATCTTTGTCCTGGTTGATAGGCTTGGTATTCCATTTTTAGTGACCCATTTGTATAGTGTACATACATATCCCAAAAATCCCTAAAAATTGAAATATGTCAAAAAACCCTAAAAATCATAAAATTTGAAAAAGCCAAAAATAGTCCATTATGTCTTGTCTTATGCCTAATCCCCTAGTCGCATCCATCTCATATTTTTATCAACTTTGGATACCACCTTCAGTCTTGGAACCAAATTGGAGTGGTCACCTAGCCTACCATATCTTCATCATCCTTTTGGCTAAGAATTATTGACATCCATAGCCTTATCAAAGATTTTAATATAGAATCCATAAATTATTATCAGTTGTCTTTTCACATATATCACCCATCCAATCAATCTTTTCTAGTGTGAATGGTATCTGATCCCATCACTTATCAATGCCTTTTTCATACCTAACACCCATCAAATCTCTTCTTACTAGTATGAAAGGTATTTTATTCCATAATCTCCTAGTCTCCTTGCTAGATTAGACTCTTGTAAGGTATTATTTTTTGGTAATCCTTGGTCATCACTTCTATAAATCACCTTCCTTGGCCACTTTTTGATTCAATCTCAAGACTAAATCAGTATTCAAAAACATTATCATGTCATTCATACTTCCATCCTAAACTAGGGGAAACATCGCATCTTAATCATCCTATCCCAATCCAAGTCCCCAATCACCATCACAACCAATTTAGTCCAATCACTCATCCCATTCTTAGACAAGACATTGTGACATTATGTGTAGACACTTATTTTTTGTTTGTCTACTATTTATTTTGTGTCATGTATATATCTTATTTGTTTTATGTTTTTTTTACATTGTATATTTTGGGAAATGAATGAGGATGCTATAAGGACACCAAAAGTGCCCTCAAAGATGTAGAGTTCACCATTTTGCCATGCACTTTGGCACAATGTCCTCTTGGTCATCCTTATATCATGGGGTATATTATCAAGTGTTATATCTATCAGATTACTTACATTATGGTGAGTTTTATGGAATTTATGATGTCTTGGTCATCTAATCATCCTTATACCCATCACTAATCTAATCTTCTTGACTCATCCAACTAACATCCCATATTTTATCCTTATCATCTTCATCTCATCATCTAAATCATATCCTTTAATCACTAACATGTCTAATCATCCTCATCATCATCACTTTCTAATAATTAATCATCATCATCTCCTAGTCAAAACTACATTGGTTTGAGGTCTTTTCAAACTATATAAAAATCACTTGGCCATGTTTTAATGCCCAAGGATAGCTCAGCCACTATCTCTCTCATCATCCATCATCATCCTCTAGTCCTACATCAGTGAAATCCTTGAGATATAATCGATAAATCTATTGATCAATCACCATCCTTACAATCATCTCCTTGATCTTTTTGTCAATTGCTTACACCTATCGATTAGGCCCAATAAATCACAACATCCATCTTATCTTCCATCAATCATTGATTGGTTAATTTATCCATTATCATTCCCTTGTATATATCCTTTCTAGGGGCATCATCACATTATGGTTCATTGATTTGACATTATTTAGTCTAATTCTTCTCTTTTATCTTTTATTCACTCGATCATATCAATTCTTATTTATCATCACCTACCTCATATTGATCAATTTAGATTTGATCTACACCCATCATTAATCTTATCAAATCATAATCTAATCCTTGGCCTATAAATCTCCCTTGCATGTGTCCTTACTTTGGATACATCTAAAGCTTTTGGCCTTCTATCCTATCATCATCTTATTATGGTTTATTCCCCCTTGGGATATGTCAACAATTGTGGCACCCATCATCTCTACTCACTATGCATGTGTCCTTGCAAGGGACATCATCATCAATTTTTAGCTCACTGATCAAGACAAATCCATCTTTTTTATCATCTATCTCACATATAGCATCCCATCCTCTCATTCATCTATCACATCCCACCCCTTGTTTCTTATTTTGAGTGACCATTTGTCTCATTCTTCATCACATGTCCCATTGAGGGGGCATAATATTCCCCTACATCATCTACTAACATTCATCCATGACATGTTTTTTTTGAAAGACCATTATTCCTTATACTTCACTCCACTTGCAATGCCCTTTCAACAAGGGGAAAAATATATACACATAAAATCACTCACTTCATTATCATCACTAATATTACTATTAGTCAACACTAATTATTCTTATCTTATTTATCCTAATTTATTTCACTAATTAATCCCCCCTTCCTAGTCTATTTATCTAATACCCCCATCAATATTCTCATTCATATACTAACCTTACCCATCCCCACCAATCAATTACTATATCTTAAATCCTTATTATCCTAATCTAATCCTAGTTATCTATTATTTGGGAATTTTAAATTCTAATGACTGCACCTAACCACCTATTATCTTATGCCTATGAACTAGGAATTTGACTCAAGAGAGGATGGTTAGTATGGTTTTAGTTTCAAAATGAAAACAAAAGGAAAGAAACACACTAACTAGCATAACATCTCTAAGCCTAGACACTAGGGAGAGCTTAGTTAACAAACATGAATAAAACACACAACTATAATGCAAAAAAAACCCTCTTTTACCTTCCTTGGATGCTCCAAAATGCTTGTTGTAATGGCTTACTCAACTTGTGCTCATGAAATATTCATCAAAGGAGGCTTGGCTATCTCCTTGGCACCTTAGGGCTTTGGATTGGCTTGGATTGGAATTAATTTTGCATGGTAACACTACTTTTAATGGATTTTGGAATCATTTTTGCATTATAAATTTGCATTATCAAGACTTAGAAATGATGTTCATGGCCTCTCTATTTACAGATTTTTGAGAATGTCTAGAATCAACCTGAAGCATCCATCTCAAGATTGAGATTTGTGGTTGAGGATTAATTAAATTTTTGGAATTAAGTTTATAATTATCCTCATCATGACATTGGGAAAATTGGAAATTAAGAGGCATGGAGGGAATCATGTAAGGCATTGATGAGGCATGGAGGGCATGAATCCTGATATTTGTGGCATTTATGGCCTAGGGATGTCTTCCCAAGAAATGAGGTCACCTAATGATGTATATATTCAATATTAATTTTTTTTTAAAAGTATTCAATAAGTTTCCATGGAATTCTTGATTATGCACTAATTTGGTTTAATTATCTCTTAAGCATGTTTAAGCACTTTGTGCACAAACTACTCAAATTAATTAGAATGCCTTGTTATTGGTCCAAATTTTGACTGGATTAGAACTGAAAGGTAATGTTAGATGTGTTGGATGAATTATTCCATTTAGGATGTTCCTGATAACAAATAACAAAGGCATTCATCTTATGCAATATATTTGTAAGGAAAGATCAATCTAGAGCACTCAAGTGCAAAATTGGAATTTTGACTCAGAATGATCTGATCAAAGTTAGTTGGCCCATAAATTGCATTGCCCCATTTAATGATACTCCCACCCAAATCAACACTTGAATCTATCAATTTTAACTCATTTAATGTGTTTTAGTGTTTTTAGGCCAAATTGTGCATTTTGGGTAGAAATTGGTCAAAAGCCTGATTGGAGGTTATTGGTGGCCAAATTTAGGTGTCTACAATTTGTCCTTATTTGGGAAGGTGTTGCAAGCTATAAGCATAATAATGTCTTCTCAAAGAATGAAAAGGTCTTGTATGCCTATAATTGTAATAATGATAAACTAACTATATGATTCCCCCTCAAGTGAATGGTTGGCACAAGTAGGTTGGTAAACGGTCCCTCAAAAAGAAAGAAGCAAAACATGAGGACCAAGGAAAGATGGTGGGGTGAAAACATAATGATATTGAAAAAGTAGTCCAAGTCATTGAGAGTACAAGTGGTATGATGTACAATGGTTTTCCCAAAGGTGGTTATAAGAATTATACTCCAATATTGGCAACGTGGTATGAGAACACAATGATTCTCCCAAAGGCAGTTATAATCATTGAGAAGATGGAGCTACCCTTGTTAGGATAGACAAATAAGATAATAACATGCCCCTGTATAGGAAGAAAAAGTAAAGTGGTGACAACACAATGATTTTCCCAAAGGTGGTTATAATCATTGAGAAATATAGGTGGGATGGTGTGTAATGATTTGCCCATAGGTGGTTATAATCATTGGACCCTGATTATGAAAAACATGATAAAATTAGTCAAGGATGATGATAACTTAACATAGAAGGTAATGATGAATTATAAAAACCTACTAGTGGGGAGATGCTCATTCAAACTAATAAAAGTTGAAATTCTTCCATGTTTAATTACTCTATTTCGGATATGATTAGGATGAAATCAGGATGTTGGTGGCAAAGAGATACCACCATTACTGAATAGACTTCTTGAAGCTTAAGTTTGTTGTAGCATGTATCGATAGGCATCATGGTATAATATCGTGATTACTTGGTCAAAATATGCATAAGGACTAACTCCCATAATCTAATACTCAATAGAAAACAATGCACCAATGATAGGAACCATGATGACAATGTAAACATATGAATATATATGGATTTAAGTGTAAGTGTAGGAAAGGAATCACCCAATGAACACACATAAACTTAATCAAGGTAACAATTATGAAAGCAAACAAACATACATACAAACAAAATAACAAAGAAGCAAATAAAGAAAGACTCAATAGAAACCACATGAACATTGCCCCTAGAAAATAGGTGACAACTTAGTAAATGAACAAAATGGGGGAATATAAGAAAAGGAATGGGGTGGCTAAGATGTATCGATATGCACTAGGTAAGTGAACGCTGCCTACATAGTTCCATGGATGTAATATCTAATAAAAAACTTTAGGCCAAATGTAGTTCTCCTAGGGAATGGGAAGATGTGATAATTGAGGAAAACAAACAAAATATATGTGATAGAAGAAGAGGAATGGTCTTGAAAAATGGTAGGTGCATGAGAGAAAAGGCCAAAAAAGATGGGGAAACTAAGTGACAAGTGGTTTGCTTGTAACTTAGTAAGGGTTCCCAAAATCCTTAAGGCAAAGAATTGGTCAAATGTTTTTGGTTTTTTCTAATAATTTTACAAATATTTTTAGAATTTTTTGAAGTATCTCAACTCGATCAAGAATTACGAGACACTAAAGGGTTCAATATCACAAAATGGTGAGAGAATTGAAACTTAGGTTACTCATAAAATAATGAGAGCATGGCTTAGGTTACTCACAAAATGGTGAGAGCATGGCAAGGGGGTAACTGAGCTAACCTCAACAAGTATCAAGTGCTACCTACATAGTCTCAGAGTAGGACCTCAAGTCACTGTAGTTTTACCCTTATAGTGGAGGAATTTGACTAATGTAGCAGTCAATTCAAACAAAATAGGCACAGTTAGTAAAAAGGCATAGCATGACATAGGAAGTGGCAAGTTGGTACATTAAGAATTAATAAAAAAATGTTGCCCCTAGTTTGATCATAGGTGGTTATAACTAGGACATAATAGCATGGATCATCGATACAATTAATAACAAGATCAATGATAAGAAAGGAATAATAAATGAAGGATGCAACTGCTAAAACTTCTATCACACTGCTCCAAAATATGATCTTTATTTGAATTACATGAACTAATTGATGAAACTGATCAGATACCTTGATGCTAAAAATTCATAATGAATGGGAAAAACCAAGGTCAAATAGACTAGGATTTAGAACACTCTTGGCTGATAGGTCAGAAGGAAAAAATGGATACAACTAAGAAGATGGATAAGGATGATATTTGAACAATGAATAATAGTGATAAAATGGCATAGCTAAAATGATCCTTACAAAAAATATGCCTTAGCACTCAAGCATAATACCACTTGAGATGAATAATATTCATCAGCTCAGTAAGTTCATCTTTGTCTAGTGTGGCAAGCTTGTATGCTCTTGATCCATAATCTATAGTAATCATGAAAGGTCCTATCTAGTTTGGTTTGAATTTTACTTTATGCTTCTTCTCAACTATGGTATTATTTTGGTTTTCTTTAAGAACAAGATCACCAATTTCAAATATTCTATACTTAACACACCAATTATAGTGGCCTTTACATTGATTCTGACATATTTGAAGATTGTTGAGTGCAGTTGTGCATTTCTCATCAAGTATGTCTAGCTCTTACAGGTGAGCTACTTGATAGTTATGATCATCCAAGACATGCTTGAAAGAGATGTACAATGAAGGCAATTTGACCTCAATGGGAAGGATGGATTTAGTACCATAAATAAGTGAATATGGAGTGGCTCCTATGATGGTACGATGATTGGTATAGTATGCCCAAAGGGAAAGGAATATATGTAGGTGCTAATCATGATCAACATCATTAACAATCTTTTTGAGAATATTGGCAATGGTTTTGTTTGATGCTTCAGCTTGGCCATAACCTTGAGGGTAATATGTTATAGAAAAATGTTGTGTGATGTTATACTTAGTACATAGCTAGTCTACGTCCTTGTTCTTAAATGATCCTCCATTATCAGATATAATGTTAGAAGGGATACCATACTAACAAATGAGATGGTTGAAAATGAATTCAGAAATTTGATTTCTAGTCACATAAGTGAGGGGTATAACTTCAACCCACTTAGTGAAATACTTGATGGTGGTAAGGATATGTTTATGGCCATCAAATGAAGTGGGGTTGATCTTTCTAATGAGGTCAATTCCCCATCTAGAAAATAGCTAGGTGTCAACATTGGTTTCAGAGTTTTGGCTGGGGCATGAATCAGATTAGCATGACATTGACATTTGTCACACTTTTTTACATATGAAATGGCATCTACATCCATCATGGGAGAAAAATAACCATTATGCAAGAGATTTTTGGATAAGACTACCCCTCTAGAATGAGATCCACATACTCCTTTGTGAACTTATCTTAACACTAGTGTAGAGTCTACCAAAGTTAAATAACAAAGTAGAGTTCCATCAAAACTATGATAATAAAGAGTGGATCCAAGTAGAGCATAATGAGTGGAATGATGAATGAAGGATTTGGTTTATTTTTGAGATAGGTTAGGTGGTATAACTTGGTCATGAATTTAGTTGTAAAGGTATGATTACCAAGTAGAATTAGGACCAATAATATCATAAATCATTATAATAGTTAGAGGTTCATGAGCTGGTGATGACAAATTCTTGATGAGGAACTGAGACTCTATATTTATCTATTTATTAAATCAGAGATTCAATAGTAGCTATGACATCTATAGTTCTATTACTAGACCTTGGTATGTGCTCAAATTGAATATTGGTAACTTGTTGCTTAAGAGTGTCAACCATGGCTTTATATGGAGCTAGTTTGTCAATTTTGGTCTAAAAATGATCTACGACCTAATTGATGATTAACTAAGAATCACCATAAACTTAGAGATGAGATATGTTCTAATGCACTACCTATTGAAGTCCTATAACAAGTTCTTCATACTCAACCATGTTGTTTATATAAGGAAAGCTAATTTTGAATGATTTAGGGATAAGATCCCCTAGTGGTTTAATAAAAAATAGGCCTACCCTTAATCTATGTACAATAAATGAACCATCAAAATATAGCTTCAATGGATGCTATTCAAGGAGTGTGTCAATAATGGTCATTATGGATTCATCAAGAAATTGAAACATGAGTGGTTGTGTGTCTATGAGAGGTGCTTTAGTAAGTTGATCTACTTGAACTTATCCCTTAATTGCCTTCTAATTGACATACTCTATGTCAAACTCACTAAGAAGCATGATCTATTTAGCCATCCTACCTTACAAAGTTATTTTATATAGTAGATATTTTATCAGATCTACTTTTGAAATGACCATGGTCTTATTATTCAACATGTAATGGTGCAATTTCTGAGCTATGAAGACCATGGCTAGACAAGCTTTTTCAATAGGTACATAGTTATATTCATATGTGACCAAGGTACAGCTTAGGTAGTATACAACATGCTCTTTTTTATTGTCATCATGTTGAACCAAGAGTGCCCCCAGAGCATGGTCAGTAGCTGATAGGTATAACAAGAATGCCTTTCCCAGCATAGGAGGTAATAAAGTAGATAGATTAAGAAGATAGTCTTTGAGTTGTTGAAAACCTATTTGGCAGTGATCATCCTAGTGAAATGCAACTCCCATCTTTAAAAGGTGTGTAAATAGATTAAACTTATATGCTAACTAAGAGATGAAGCATCAGATTAATTAGATCTTACCCTACAAACTATGGAGTTTCTTTAAATTGGTTGGTGGTAGCATCTCAGTTATAACATGGACTTTAGCTAGATCGACTTCAATACCTCTATGAGATATGATGAAGCCAAGTAATTCACTTGAGGTTATGTCAAACACTTATTTCTTTGGATTGAGTCTAATTTTATACTTTCATAATCTTTCAAATATCTTATGCAACACTGCTAGATGGTCGGCCCTAATTTTGGATTTTTCTAATATGTCATCAATATAGTCTTCAACAATATTATGCATCATATCATGGAATATGACATCCATGGCCATTTTATATGTAGCTATAGCATTCTTAAGGCCGAATGGCATTACTTGATAACAAAATGTTCCCCATGGAGTGGTGAATGATGTTTTATGTTGGTCTTCTGGTGCGATTTTGATCTAGTTGTATCCTGAAAAGCCATCTATGAGTGAAAGAATTTCATAACCTATCATGGATTCAATGATCATGTCAATATTAGGAAATGGATAATCATATTTAGGACAAGCTTTGTTGATGTCTTGAAAATTAGCACAGATTCTAATCCCTTTAAGCTTTTTACTAATAGGTAACACATTAGAGATCCATTCTGAGTAGTCAATGGATCAGATACATCCTAATTTTAAGAGTTTTTCTAACTCTTTCTTTACCAATACATTAATGTAAGGATGCATCTTACGTAGCTTTTGTTTTACCATTTTTGCATCAGGATTAACCACAAGGTGGTATGTCATAATAGGCCCATGCAAAGATATCTTTGGATTCTCTCAACAGAGCTGTAAAGACTTCATGTTCCTCCTTAGTGAGGGACATGCCTAATTTTATCCATTTTGGGTCTAATAGAGTCTTGATGTTTACCTCTATTATATCTTTAACTATAAGGGTTGAACCATCTATTAGGATAGTAGGCAATAACTTGAACTATTGGACTATGTTAGGGTCCTTTGCTAGGACTTTCTCTTTAACTTCTCCTAGGCATGATGACTCTGAGTCCCATAATAGGAGATCTAGCCATGTGATAAAAATAGTCAAAATTTCTTGAAGGATTTGATCAAATATTTGTTGTGAAAAATTGAACTCAGATCCATAGGCAAGTTCATCATTGGTGTTCTCCTGGTCTAAATTTGAAGAAGAATGAACATCTTCATCTAATGGCACTTGAAACAGGTTTTCACGACTAGACTAGCCTTTATCTTTACTTTTTCCCTGGTCAAAAAGTGCCTCAAAGAGGTTTTCACTCTGGGACCTCAATGTTTTATTTATTTTTTTGGCTAAGGGCATTCACCTACTCTAAAAAATAGGTTATAAGATCTAATGTAATTGAGAACTTTGACTTGTGATCTCCCAATAGAACATTGTCTCTAAGGCCTAAGAAGTCATATAATGTCTCATCATTATGGAACTCATAAATTGGTAGATTGGATTCTTTTTGGTCCTAATCTATCAGTTGGGGATAATATAATGGCAATGGATTGTGATGATTGACTAGGGTAAGGGTACAAATGGCATTGTTATCAAACAAGTTGGTTTCAGCTAGGTCATCAAAGGTGGGATTATGATCAGACTCTACTTTGTTTTTGACATCATCATCATTAGTAACTAGTGATAAAGTTTGAATAAGATATGTGGGGTCACCTCTAGGTAGTTTAAATCCAAGTCTATAAGGTCTTTCATACTTAGTCATGGAAATTGGCTCAATGGTTCCTTGTTGATTTAGTTCAAGGCCTCTTCCTTCATATTGTGACACTCCATGATCTTATTATAAATAGGATACTTTATAATTTTATAACAATCATCTTGGTTATCATTGTATAACCATGATTCATCCCCTTCAAAAGGGTTAGGTTTTAGGCTAGATGCTGGTACAAATGTGACATGTCCCTTATCTTTGTTCTTTTGTTGCCAATGCATATGTGGGGTGACTTTAGGTCACCCAAAGTTTTTTAGATTCTAATGAAGATTGGAAATATGAAATGTATCATGGGTCACATACTCTCCTAGTCCATGATCTAAAATGGTGAAATGATTAGAAGCTTTAGGAGGTGGTATGTGGGAAGGGGAATCCAAGGTATTAGGATCTATGCAATTATTCAATGAAGGATCAATAAGTATGTCCTTTCCTTTATCCTGCTTGGAACTTAGATTAATTCCATATTGATAATTATAGCTTGGAAATTTGTCCTCAATATTTTTTTAGTGTTCATGGGGGTGTAAATCTCCTATAATATTCACTTCCATCCTTGAGTGGGAAAACTTGATACATTGGTGTAGTGTGGATGGGACTGCACGAATCTAATGTAACCAAGGCCTACCTAGAAGCATATTATATGACAAATCAAGATCAAGAACATGGAAAAGTGTATCATAGATCAAAGTCCCAATGATAATTAGCAAGCTAATGGTGCCTTATGATTCTCTTTTCTGATTATCATAGGCTTTGATGGTTATTATTTTTGGCTGGATATCTATGATTGTGTACCCAAGAAGCTTAATGATCTTTAGAGACACTATGTTGAGGCCTGATCCATTGTCTATAAGGACACATTTCACTTTATTCCACTTTATATAAACTTATATAAACAATGGGTTATTATGGAGTGGACCAAGTGTGACTTGTTGGGCTGGAGCTAGGTGTCCAACCAAAGCTTGAAATTTATCAAGGGATATGTCACAAGAAATAGTGGATTGGGTCAAAAAATCATTCAAGATGTTCTTGTGGATTATTTACATTCATATCAAATCTAAAATATAAATTTGGTCTAGTGTCTTCTATAATTATTCCATAATATCAAATTTATTGTCTTGGTCAGTAGTGAATGGTTTATTCTAAGGCTATATGGTTGGTTGTATGATAGGCAAAGTGGTAGATAATTATGGGCTTGGGATAGTAATATTTGACCTTTGAGTTGTGATTTCACAAACAAAATTAAATACTATACTATTATTGCTAATAAATGTTTGGAATGGTGTGGGACTAGATAGGACAAGTCTCGATTGCTAGTGCAATCATATGTGGTCATGTGGCAAAGATGAGTTGTCGATATAAGGTCCAAAAGGGAAAGTTCTAGTTTTTTGGTTTGTTTGTATGTAATCCTAGGTCAAAGAAGGAATATTCATGTAATTTGGTTGAATGTTGTTGTTTATTAATGGTCTAGGTTGATTAGTGTTTGGTCTAGGATTAATGGAGATGATATTAACACTACCCCCTGTAATATGACCTACAACCTTGTTGAAGTCATGTGAAACTGCATGGTAGGTTTATTGGTTATTACCATTCTAACCTTGGTTTTTTCCATTATTCTATCATTGTGGGTTTTATGGTGGATTTTATTGATTAGTTTATCCTTTGATTTTGATACTATTGATTTTGCTACTACATCGGCCATTATTGTTTTTGTTACTGATTATTTTGTTGTTGATTATCATTATATCAGGGAAAGGGCTTTTGATAAATCCCAAGAGCATTATTGGAAGTGGAATCATCATTATCCAATGCTATCTCCCCATTCTCCAACATATTCTCAATTAAATACTTGATTTGGACACATCTTCGTAGATTATGCCCATTGACTCGATGATAGTCATAGAATTCATTTTCACAGTACCAATCAGGATAAGGAATGACTTATAGATAATGGTTTGGTATAGGCTAACTAATTATATTATCAGCAACAAAATTGAAAAATATAGACTCAATAGGTTCTCCTAGGTTACTAAAGACACGATGTGCAGGCACGGTTCTCCTAGGAGGAGGGGTTTTCAATGGTAAAGGCTACTATATTTATTGTGCAGGTCTTGGTTTTTGGGTAAGAGTAAGTTAAAAAGGTGGTATAAATGATATTTACACTACTTGGACATGATGAGATTTGGTTACTCTATTTCCCACAACATTCTTATTATGGTTGAATTGCTTCGGTCTTTCTTGGTTATTGGCCTGTGCTAGTTGCGATGCTTGCACTTGAATGGGATGTTGATGTTGGCCATTTATTTGATTGGTACCTTTATTTTGATTAGTTTAATTAAGCTTGATGACTCCTTTATTAATGAGTGCTTGCTCAATCAATAAACCTTTATCAATGATCTCTTTGAAACTATGTGCACATTTTAGTTCTAGATGATAAGTTATCTCACTATGAAAATTTTTAATAAACATAATGGCTAATTATTTATCTGGTAAATTCTAAGCGAAATAGTTTTCAAGGGCTCTCCATCATTGTAGATAACTTGCAAAACTCTCACTAGATTTATGTTTTTCTTGTGTTAAGTCCACTAATGAAATCTCATGCTCGAGATTATAGAAAAAGTGTTGCACAAACTTATCAAAAATATCATCAAAATATATTACTAAATTTTTGGGTAACTTTAAAAACCACTCCAAGGATTGTCTAGCCAAGCTCCTTGGAAATAACAACAAAATTTATATGTCGATATATGCCACTGGTTGACATGTGACAAAAAATTCAATTCAATGGGCCTTAGGGTCACATTTCCCTTTGTATTTGTCAAATTTTGATGGTTTGTATCTTAGAGGAAATGATATCTACAAATACTCCATTTAAAATGTATAGGAACACACATCATCTAATTTGAACTTTTTAGTCTATTTCCTAGCCTAAATGGTAGCAATTGCATCCTTCATCTATTGCAATTCTTGTGATAGGAAACTGGAAGGAACATTGGTTTGAGGTAGAATATTAGTTTGGGTAGATGGTTGGGAGGTCACAAGTGGGACACTTTGACCAGGGTATGATGGAGATACCTATTGGGGTATATTGGTTTGGTTGGGAAATGAACTAGGAATATGCATACATGGATTATGATGTACTTAAAATTACATATTTAGTTGTGCGATATTTTAGTTTGGGTTGGCGATAAAGGTTTGAATTGAAATATTGTGTGGTTGGGATGGAGGGATATAACTATATTATGCCTGCTATGGTTAAAAAAGGACATGCTACAGACTAATCAAACCTTACTATTGAGTGGGAACTTGTGGACCAAGACCCTATCTTTGAATTTATGGTATATTTTAAACCAATGGTTGTCTACTAGGTAATTGAGAAACATGGGAGCCTCCTTGTTTCATGAATCCCTATGGGGAAGTGAAAATAGGTTGTAGATTCAACATGTGTCACTGACCAATATTTGCATGTTGTTGACTAGTCATTGCTTAGTTTTGGATTGGCATATTAGTTTGTGACTGAAGAGGTATGTTTATTATTACCTGACAAGGTGGAACATTAGTTTCCCCTAATTGAGGTGGTAATGTATTTGTCCTCTATTGTGTTGGTACACTAGATTATGCCTATTATTTTGGAATACTACTCATTACTTGTTGAGGAGTAGGATTCATCACATTCTATCATTGAGGCATGACATTGGCCATTATTTGACTACCTAATCCCATAGGTTGTATACTTGAGGAATCAGTGGGTTGAGGTTAGGATGTATAAACTCCTACTCCATAGTATGATGATCCACTCATGGAATTTACTACAAGCACATGTTGTTGGCTAGTTATTTGTGTGTTTATACCACATTAATTGGGATTGGATGTTGTTTTCATATTGTCTACTATATTTTTCTCATTATTCTATGTAAAGGATGAAGACACTTCTTCAATAATGGGCATATGCATCAAGTTATCTATCGAAGCAATTTGCACGAATGGGTTAGAACTCAAATTCTCTTGTCCAGTTAACTCTATCAACACTTTTATTAAAGGAACTAAGTCAATAAGAGGTTTGGTCACCATGTTCATCTGATTGAAATTACATGCTAGATTCAGGTAGGTTTGATATGCCATTTGCATTTATTTAAAGTGGTCTTCCATGATGTTTTGATCGCAATTAGATAAATTAAGGTCTTGATATGTTGTTTGGACTAGAGCCATAGGATTGCTAGAAGAAGCCTATTGATCATAAATGATATTGTTGGGCACTCTTACTAAGCTTGGTAAATTTTCATGGGGGAAGTCTACTATAAACTTGGCCCCTACCTCTATGGCTCTAACTAAAATCTCATCTTTATTCTATAACAAATGTCACTCAAACAAAAATGGATCATAAGTGCAAGCTGTATTAGTAGAATATGACTGTTGAAGAATTGGCTCATCTACTATGGGTATTTTACCTAGGTATTATGTGGTTTTTTCTTGGTCTTGTTATGAATAAGGTGGTGTGTTAACCAAATAGTTAGCCAAGGGATCTTGTCTTTGTGCCCCTAATTGAGTATTATAAGAGGGATAAGAATACATCTCATAAGCAATATTATTTGTGTATGGGTCTTGCACCATTCCTTCCTACACAACTACATTACTAGTCCTTGGATTGTACATGAGTCCACTATGATTGTATGAATACATGTTTGGATCCATAGTCAATGTTTTACGATAAAAGGTCAAAGAATTTTACAAACTATAAAAAAGATAAAATATAAAACAAATGATGTTCCAACTTGGACTAAATTTTTCAAAAGGATCAAAAGGTTTATGTAAATATTTGTGATGAAATAAGATAGCATGAAGTATCCAACATTTCACTGTTCACACAAAGATAAGCAAGTAAATGGATAAAAAATCAAAATGCCAAACTCTAAGATTGAAGTGTTTCAAATTGGTCTAATCTAGGAATTTAAAAGCTAGTAGGTCTTTTGGCCAAACACGGTGTCAAAATCTACACTCAAACAAGGCATGTGCTAGGACTCTTGGCCAAACAGTGTCAAAATCTAGACTTTGAAATAGATGAAAGTTTTTAATCTAATGAATTTGAAACACTTCTAACAAACACTAGGCATTTGATTCTTGGACATGAACTTGATCAACTAGGTATAAGGTATGAAATAAAAGTCATTTTAGAGATAATTTATTTTCTCATAAATAATGGTATAAAACTTGGTTCTTTTGACAAATAAGCTAGACAAAAGTGAACGGTGTAACTATGCTAGACAAAATATCACAAAAGTACACTTGAATTAGTTTTAAAATGTAAGAAATTTTTTTAACTCTATACAAGAGGGTCTATGAGACAATATTTGAAATTATTTCAGTAGCATAATGATGCTACACTACCCAAAAGGTGTGATCAAAAAGTTTGTTTCAAAAACTCTCTAAGGCAAAGATAGTTTCCCACAATTTTGACAACATAACACTATCTTTATTGACTCCAAAAGTTTATGGTGCATAGACTCAAAATGTAAGTGTTTAGCACAAAATGGCTTAAGTCTATCAAGTGGTGATAATGATTACGAGTCTTAAACGACCTTCAACCCAAATTAGAAATTAAACCTAAGTTCCCTCAAGTTTAGTGCAAATGGTGAACCCAATTAACACATCAACCCTATAAACTTATAAAGGTGCAATTTTGAATTTATATTATAATTGAAGGACTTAAAAAACTTTGGTAAAGGTATAGACTCAATTGGGTAGCATAATTGCGCCAAAGTAGATGATATGATTCTCAAGCTTTTGATTAACTTTGAACAAGGCAAATTGATGATCTCATGTGGGCAACATAGCACCTCTTTTTTCAAATAAAAATGAGGACCATGTGTTTTGGTTTGTATCATTTGTTTACACCAAGTTTTGACTTCAAATAAGACTTTAATCTAGGACAAAACTCAACTGATTAATCTCTCTTAGAATCTAAACTGACAAGGTTGCTTGGTATTATTAGAATCCATCTATATACATCACTTGAGAGGATTTTAAGATTTCATATAAAAGTAAATGTGCATTATATATTAGGGTTTTTACACCCCTCTTATCTCAAATTATAGTATTATGACATGGACCTTGAGGCACACCTTGCACCAACAATAGTTTGATGGAAAATGGGGACGTTCTATGGGAATTAATTACACAATGACTTTCATGTCAAATAATACAAAATAAAAGCATATATTTTGGGTTTGTATCACTTGGCTTATTGCAAAAAGGTCTAGTCCTTTTTACAACCACTACATCCTACTATTCACTTAGTGTAGTGTGATGTCCAAAGTACCACTACATCTCGTGTGCAACTCCAATTAAGATCTAAATGAAGTCAATGTTGAGAGATGAAACCCTAGGTTAAATCTTTCCTAAATAACTCACATGAGGTGATGAAGTCCCCCTTGCAAGCCAAGTTTGCATAAAAATAAAGAAAACATGAAAAGAGAAAGACTTTAGGGTCGTTTTCAAGGTCACCCAAACTTTGACAAGTTTTGGGGAGTGATTTAGATGACTTTATTTCTAAGCCTTAGACTAGGATACTTGCAATAGGAATGGCACTTTTGATTCCAAAGGTTCCCTAAAGGGGACAAATGGAAGAACATACACGCAACACCCCTCTTTTTACCAAAAAAAAATTAGATTAACTATTTAAGACAAAAATCTTTGAAAGATGCGTTCATTTTTAAGCCTAAATAAAAATGAGGTGGTGTTCATTTGACCCCTTGGTCTTAGTTATAACTTTGAAAACTAATGCTAAAAACACTTATTTAAGCACATAAATGTTACTTTAAGCACCAAAATATTGTTCCTAATTCATTTTTAATTATGCAAAAGGTGATCTAAACATGTTTTTAGAAAATCTCAAGCTTTGTCCTGTAACAAAAATTTTACAATGTCCTTTAGCCTTGAAGCTATTTTGGGTTTTAAATAATGAACTTCAAAAAAAGAGCTCTCAAGTTTGTGTTTTAAGAAAAACACAGTGACTGACATCAATTATATAACCAATGATGGTTACACTTATTAACCAATGATGGTTATCTAACTAATATTGGTTATACCAATAGTGACCAATGATAGCTATCCAATTGATGATAGTTTTACTAATTGACATCGGTTACTGTGTAAATTTGTGACAAAGAAAAATGACAAAACAAAGTTAGAAAATCAAATTGTAAAATTTTTAATGATCCAAATGAATATATTAAAGCTAAAAAATGATCATTTTCATGTGTGAGATTCATCTTGTCCCATAGAGCATGCCATATGTGAAATAGGAATTTGACTCAAGAGAGGATGGTTAGTATGGTGTTAGTTTCAAAATGAAAACAAAAGGAAAGAACACACTAACTAGCATAACATCTCTAGGCCTAGACACTAGGAAGAGCTTAGTTAATAAATAAGAATAAAACATACAACTATAATGCAAAAAAAAACCCTCTTTTACCTTCTTTGGATGCTCTAAAATGCTTGTTGTAGTGGCTTGCTCAGCTTGTGCTCATGAAGTCTTCATCAAAGGAGGCTTGGTTATCTCCTCTTTTTCTTGGCACCTTGTGGCTTTGGCTTGGCTTGTCTTGGAATTAATTTGGCATGGTAAAACTAATTTCAATGGATTTAGGAATCATTTGTGCATTATAAATTTGCATTATCAAGACTTAGAAATGATGTTCATGGCATCTCTATTTATAGATTTTTGAGAATGTCTAGAATCAACTTGAACCATCCATCTTGAGATTGTGATGTGTGGTTGAAGATTAATTCAATTTTTGGAATTAAGTTTATAATTATCCTCATCATAACATTGGAAAAAGGGGAAATTAAGAGGCATGGAGGGCATCATGGAAGGCATTAATGAGGCATGGAGGGCATGAATCTTGATATTTGTGGCATTTATGGCTTAGGGATGTCTTCCCAAAAAATGAGGTCACCTAATGATGCAGATATTCAATATTCATTTCCAAAAATAAGTATTCAACAAGTTTCCATGGAATTCTTAATTAGGCTCTAATTTGGTTTAATTAGCTATTAAGCACGTTTAAGCACTTTGTGCACAAATTACTCAAATTGATCAGAATGCCTTGTTATTTGTCCAAAATTTGACTAGATTAGAATTGGAAGGCAATTTCAGATGTGTTGGATGCATTATTCCATTTAGGATGTTATTGATAACAAATAACAAAGGCATGCGTCTTGTGCAAGATATTTGATAGTAAATATCAATCCAGAGCACCTAGGTGCAAAATTGGCATTTTGACTCAGAATGATGTGATCAAAGTTAGCTAGCCCATAAAATGCATTACTTCATTTAATGATACTCTCACCAAAATAGGCACTTGAATATATAAATTTTGACTCATTTAAAGTGTTTTAGTGTTTTTAGGCCAAATTATACATTTTTGGTGGAAATTGGTCAAAACCCTGATTGGAGGTTATTGGTGGCCAGATTTAGGTATCTACAATGCCTAAACTCTCATGTACCCTTAGTCCCTAATCCTCACATAATCCATATCTAACTCCCACATAATCCTCCATTATCCCTAAGTGAATCAAGAAGTCTCTATAATTAGAGAATCTCCTCCAAGTCTCTAGAAGTCTCTAAACTTGAGACTTCTAAGAAATTTAATATTCCTTGAATAATTCATAGCCATTAGATCTCCTCATCCAACATTGAATATCAACATTTATATTCCATCCCAAATATATATAAGCAAGGCTCCTCCTCCATGAAAGGTAACTTTAATTTTCATACCCAATCCATGTCCAAGTATCCATTAAATCCAGCATCAAAATCCTTTGATCAAACATCCATGTTAATTTGAGTCTAAGGTAAATTCATCCAAATCCTCTTGTCCTCTCTATTTTATTTAATCATGATGTGAATCACTTAGGATTTAGGATTTAAATGTAGGATTAAATGTTACATTCATATAATGGCATTTATATTCTAATGGCTTTATCATCTTACCTAGTGGTTGATATTTGAGTTTGGAGCTTGCATTGTTAAATCCATATAGAGCTCAAATTTCATCCACACCTTTACCTTTCAATTATTAGTTCTTAATATGACTTAAGTAGGATGAAAAGGTGTGACCCTTCCTAAATATGGGTGTAAATATAGTTGAGGAAAGCACTTCCAAATCATCATAAGTTATATTACTTAATTCATTTCATCATCTAATATAAATAATGTATTTTCACCCATAAAGTGGATTATATTTTATTATTTCTCTTGTTATCATAAAGAAATATAATAAGTGGTATTAAATCATCAATTTTGGTAAATATTTTTTCTATATCTCAAAATATGTTATGATTTTTTATATTTTTTTATTATATTGAAGCTTCACTCAAGGAAGATATAATTAAAACCATTGTGGTCCTATGATCAATTTTGAGAAAGTTATTTTGATTTCAATTTTTTCATGAATACGCACTATAGGGCATAATTAAAAAAATTGATTTATTTATATTTTCATAAATCTCATAAAATTTCATGCAAGGTTTATTATTATAACATTCGTATTTTAATAATTTTAAATTATAGAATTTACTTATCAAATTTGGTCAATGAGGGAACATGTGATTCTAGTATGGCACATGTTTCAATTATTTATGCTTAGCACTCGCTCCAAATACTTTCTTCCCCATGCTCAGCATAAATATAGAGATAGAAACACAATTAGATTAGTGTCCATGACTTTTATACAAGATACCTTTTCTTCAACTAGTGATCCTAATGATTCCCTCTATTGTTCACCACCTAAAATTGAGGGTAACATTATTGTAAGATGTGAAATGGATGTCACTTTTATCTAGGATAATTCATTTATTTTATTATGAAAAAATGTTAAATGAGGGTTTAGAAAAAATTAAATAGTACTAAGTGTTTGAATTGAATTCCCCAATTAATCAACCTCCTATAACCACTGATACACAACCAAACCACCTTGGAGGGCACAAAAACCCAAACATAAGGAAACCATTCCAAGGGCCAAACTTGAGCCTACCAAAGAAGTATTTTTGTAAGTTTTATGGTATGGAAGTAACCTCATGGAAAAGTCTCATGGAATAATATTTTAAGATTCATAATATACTAAAGAATGCAGTGGTTTATATAATATCACTACATCTAGATATGAACCTTATCAGTGGTACTAGTGGATGATGAGTGACAATATATGTAAAGTGCTTAGCTGGGATGAAATTACTAAGGAATTAGAAACCAACTATGATTAGTCATGGAAGGGAATTTATTTCACCTGATTAACAAATTTGAAACCAAAAGGATTTGTATTTGAATATAACGATGAACATATGAGATTGGAAATATGGACTCTAAAAGTGACACCTTATTAGGGACTAAATTTTTAAATTAATTAACTAAATTACCAAATTAATCATGATGTTATTTTTTTAAAACCATGTACATTTATGAAAGCTATTTAGTAGTCATTACACATTGAGAAAAAAAACTCTACTACTTGAATATTCACAAAAGATCAAACTAAGGGATAGAGAGCTATGAATGTGACTTATGTTGTTAATAGAAAAGTGTTCAACTACCCAAGGAAAGTTACCAATCTCCCTCATCAAGAGGAGGCCGATAAAATAGAAACATTCAATTTTAATGGTCTAGATGTAGTAAGTCTTCTAGTGGTGACAAAATAATAATGGTTATTGAGAATGAGATTTCATAAAAGGAGGAATTAACTACTAAGGAAAAAACAATAGGACAAGTGCATGAAAATTATTAAGAGGAATAAATATTTACTATATTTTTACATACATTAAATGGGATAATTACACCATAAATAATTAAAGTGGTTTTTTATATAAAGAAGAAGGTGACAATATAATCAATATAGGGAATACCAATGGCTTCATTGAAACACAATTACCTACTGAGCTCAATTACTTTATGTATCTAACCTCTAATTTCAATTCATGATTGTTAATGGGAAACTAATACATTTTTGTGGTTAATATCATCATATCAAACTCTTAATGGGGGACTATTAGGGAGATTTAAATGTGTTTTTCATCTTATTTGAGATATCAGATGTAGTTTTGGGAGTGAAATAGATTAAACAGTTGCGAACAATGTCTTTAATTTTATATACTTATTCATGATTTTTATTATGAATGGTAAAAATTAAAAACTTAATGGGATTTAATAATCACTAAGACAAATTACTAGATCTCATAGGATGGATAAAATTATTAAGGATATTATGGCATAGTGGCACAATTACATTATTTAGAAACACATGATGTAGAAAAAAGGATCCACCAAATATTCAAGACATTATTCTACAACATCATCAATTATTTGAGGAACCAAAGGGGATACATCTAGTTAGACATCATGATAATATAATTGAATTGAGTCTAAGAGTTATTCCTCCTAGCATTAGACCTTACCACATCCCTATGAATAAAAGTCATATATAGAAAAAATGGTCAAGGAAATTATAGACTATGGCATTGTTCATCCTAGTAAAAGTGTTTACACATTTCAAATGATTATGGTTTAAAAAAGCATGAGTTGTGGGTAATGTGCCCAAATTATAGGGAACTGAATAAGATCATTATCAAAGATGAGTTTCCTATTCTTTCCATTGATGAATTATTATATGAATTTAATGGTGTTGTTTTATTTACTAAGTTATATTTTCAATTGAGGCATCATCAATATGATTAAAGGAGGAAGATGTACATAAGACTGCATTCAAATACATGAGGGTCATCATGAGTTATTTATTTATTAAGTCATATGATCTCAATAATTCTCCAACTACTATTGAACTCCTCCTGTCTTCAATTTTCAACCAATTTATTCATAAATTTGTGTCGATTTTCTTTGATGACATATTAATCTAAAGTAAAATGTCCAAATAAAATTTGTAGCATTTAGAGAATTTATTGCAGGTATTATAATATAATCAAATTTATTCAAAAAATCCAAATGTACCTTTAGGGTAAAGGACGTTGAATACGTAGGACATGTGGTGTCACATAAAGGTGTTAAATTAGACCTGTTATCACTCAGAGTTGCACCATTCAAGGAGGTTTTTTGGGCCTCGTCACTCAATCAACATAACAGGAACACTCCAAGGTTATGGGTCACCTATAGCTAGGGTGCACCTCTAGAGAAGGATAGCTTCCTCTTGGTGAATCACCTAAACTACAACATATGCAAGGAAAAGGGAGAAGGAATGCATAAACATATAAATAGGAAATAAAGGGGTGGTGATACACAAAAATTAGTATCCTTCACTTGCCTATAATACATAGAAAACATGAACAAGAATTAAAATTTATTGCACAACTCTACATGAGTCTCCAAGCATTAGTGTTTTGATATGAAGGTTATGGTCAAGCCAGTAGCTGAGAGGGATGAACAAGAGGTCTCAAAGGAGAAATAATTGAAAATTTTCCATATTCATCAGTTATAAGACCATGTTACTCACTTCATATGACTTGAAAAGATGACCAACATCTTGCAAAGAGCTAAGAAAATAAGATATATGAAATGAAATTGCAGACACTATCATAAACATTCATCAAACTTCTATGGATATACACTAATTGTTTTTAGTATTGAGAAGGCTAAAAATTATCATGTATAAAGTTTAGGGAAAAAATAAAAGTGTTTATTAGATTAGGGATTCACCATACCCCAATTAAGGATCAAAGGCAGATCAATTCCTAAAACATTTATGTGATAGAAAGAGTCTTCCTTATCTATTACATATTTCATGCTTACATAGGAAAAATTAGAGAGCTCAGGCTCTTGACTAGTCTTTCCTAGTAATGGGGTAGTTACAAATTTGAATCATGACTGGGAGAGGTGGCTTGAATAAGTATGAATATCCTCAAGATTGTCATGGTCATGCCAGCATAACTGCCTATTAGGGCCATACCAAGACTATAACTTATCTTTATCTTTTTTCTCTATTTGATCTCAATACACATACCATAATATGATGGTTGGGGCTAGTTCATCACCCTTTCATCATTTTCCCTACATTTATATTAAATTATACCATGATTTGTGCATTGAGCCACTTAGGATTGATTCTTGTGAATAAATTTAGTTAAATAGTCCATTCTTAACTTTTGATAGCTTTGATGATTAGATGGGCCATTAAGTTTAATTTAAGGTAGTTCCAACATAGATGCCATCAAACTCCTTGAGGGTGGGTTCCATCGACGTGTCCTCCTTTGGGCTTATTTTGGGTTTAACCTTCACTATGTAATCATCTTTGATTTTGTGGGCCCCAATTTCCAATCCCTAACTACGTGGTCTCTTTCTACTCTTCCACTATATTTATTCCTTGATCTACTTGTACTAGCCACCATATGTATATATAGCTATAATATTTTTCCATGTGGTGCCATGTTGCTAATTATTTACTTGGGGGCTTTAAAACTGTACTAACATCTCTAGGATGATGGGTCATCAAGATCGAGACATATGGAATCATCCTAATTACCAATTTCCCACTTGATTTGCATTCATATAGATGGATCTAGGGGGCTTGATTTGTTGGGATTTCACCATGTGGTTTCATCCCATGCACCTACTTTGCACATTGCTAAAATGGCTAAGTCTTAAAAGACATTTTGAATAGGCTCAAGGATGTGAAATGTTGATGCATAGATCTAAGGAAAGGTTGAAGAATCAAATAAGTCATGAAATATTTATGAATAGTCCTCAGACCACCAAGATATTGATGCATGAAATTGAGCATAATTTTGAAGAATCGACTAAGTGTCGATATGCTTTGAAAAGTGGCTAAACTTTTCAAAACCTATGAATGACAATCGTATGATATTGGGAGGCTTGTATCAGAGACTTGACCTAATAAAAACATGAGAACTCATCAAGATGTCACTTAGGTCCCATTAATTTTTACATAGTTTCCCCAAAACCATCATTAAGAAAAAGTCCTAAAATTGACTATGTTTTGCTATTTAATTCTTGTAGGTTATTTTGAATAAAAATGATTAAGTCTTAAGAGTGATCTATGTTCATCAAAAAGGATGATAAGAATTTTGAGAGGATTATAATATGGATATTAATTCCCTCAAAACACTTAAGTGATGAATAATCCTTTAAACCTAAGAATCCGCTAAGTCTATGGCATTCTTGTTCGGGTCTTTGCCTTAGCCATTTTGTCAAACTTAAAGAGAACCAAAAAAATTCAACTCTACACCCAAAAATCTAAACTAAAATATAGATTATTCTCTTCCATGGTGACAAAAAATGGTCAACATTCTTGGTGACCTCTATGAGATACTTTTTTGCTAAGCATGATTCATGTAGCCTTGAATCAATTCATTTGGTATCGAGTCATAAAATCCTAAGAAATTCTTCACATTATTGAAAACACAACCCTAAAACTACTCATCAGCCTAAATGCTAGAAAATTGAGAATAAATTTTACCAACTCCATGAAGATCCAATGTCTCATCATAATACCACTTCTGAATGAATTGAAAACACCCTCAATGAAAGAGAGAAAAAAACACAAACTATGTGAAAGGAACTTAGAGGAAAGAGAAAAACTAAGTTAATGTGAAATAAAATTTGGAGGAAATAAAATGCAACTAACCTACCCTAAACTACCCAACTAGAAGGATGTCTAAATAAAGTTGTTAATTGGTTATACAAAATATCTACTCTTTCTCATGAACTTCATGTAGCTAGTTAGCTTAATGGCATATGTGAGAGAATAGAAGAGGGGTAAATACATGTTGGTCTTGATAACTTATTCACCTTCAAAATTAACCTTGTACACTTCTTCCATCTTGATTAAAGTATGAGTGGTTAGAAGTGTATGCTTAGACTGATCTTGGACATGTTTAGGGTCATCTTCAGTTTATGAAGTAAACATTATAGGCAATGACTTCTCCTTGTTAGCCTCCTGTTGATCCAAGTACTTGATAGGGAATCCTCTTGATAAGATAATAGGCATGTTTGAGTAATTATCCCTAAATGGATATGAATCTATATTATTGAGAGGTTGGGACCAAAATAGGCTTGCATTGTCTTTTAGGAGTGTGAAAATATCTACAAGTTTATCAAGGGCTTGATATCCAGTGCTGAAAATATCAAACAAATCAATATCAAGTGAACCAAACTCTTGTTTCTTGATTTGTTTTCCAAAGATGTAGCCCTTAGCCTTATTCATATTATAGTCATTTTGAAGAGGAACATAACCTACTTCCAAGACCTTAAACAAGTCCTATAACTCCCCATCACCTATCAATATTTACAAACTACTTTTGAGATGATTATAATGTTCTTTTTGAAGCACAAGCTCTATTTTGATCCTTTATTCACCCTCAAGGTCTTATTCCATCACAAAAAGTGGCAACTCACCAAATAAGCTTACAGTCCCAATTTCTTCCTCTTATTTGAATCTTTTCTTTGGAGTATGAGGAAGTACACTCACATCTTCCTCAATGGAGAAGGAGAGTTCCCCAAACATGTTAGAAGTCTAAAAATCTACCTCATGAAGGGGCTTTAATCCTTCATCTTCAGGGACTACTTCCTCCTCAATAAGGTTAAATCTATGCCATCTAGATGGACCTTTTTCTTCTTCTTCCATGTAAAATGGAAGTTCATCTACCCAATAGAAGTATTTTTCATGTTCCTAAATGTAATCTTGACTAGAGAGGAATGGTCTCTCCTCATCAAGACTATCTTCTTCCACTCCATCTTTCTTCATTTGTTCACTATCCTACTGTTTTGGGTAATCATATTTTTCCTCTTCTAGTAGCATATATATTTATCTGGTTTAGTGACCAAAATAGGATTCTGATAACCATTTCCTCATCATCTTAAGTTTAATCACTCTCCTCATATCCTTATTTAGTCTCACTTATATCTAACTAATTTTTATCAAGCTTCCATATAATAGGCTCTTCTTCCAAGAGGGAGATGGTGGGATGGCAAGAAGGCTCATTAGGTTATTTACATCTTGAGAGGATGTATTTCTAATTGGGAAACTTGAAAGACTTCTTTCAGAGCTCTTAGGGAAGGGGAAGAGAATCTTATGCTAAGAATTCTTCATTCTTCTCCCTCTAGGTAGCAATCAACCTCTCACATTTTGATGTGATATGATCCCTAACCTCCTAAACAAGCACTTCTCTCTTATTTTGGAAGATTGCTTGGATTTACCTCCATGATGGAAAGGTTTAAGGTTCTTGGGGAGGGATGAATGTATATTGTATAGGTAGATGATCTCCTCAATGGTATATTATAGCCTAGAGTAGATTGGGATCAAAAGAAGGTTGACGTGGGGAAGGAGGGGGGACATAACATTGATTTTATAGAGATTTTTGCCTCTCTCAGACTATTAACTTATCCTATATACACTAAATCCAACCACCTATATCCAACATGTCATTGGTTAGTCTTTATTAATTTTCTATCTCAAAAAGTTCCCACCAACTCTTAAATGATTGTAATGAGTCCCTCATACTTTGAATAAGATGGATAGGGATAACTACACTAAGTTCTTCTTCTCTATCAAGCTCCCTCATATGCCTATCATAGTCTACTAAGGTTCATTTGATTCTTGATATGGATTGAGTAAGCATGTGATTATATTGATTGGGGGTAGCATATTTTTAACAAGGATGATTTAAAACATGGGTGAGGGTGGGAGGGAAGGAATGGAAGCATTCTTGATAGTAAGACTGCTCATACTGATAATTAGATCCATATAAAGGAAATATAAGGTCATTTCAAGACTGATATTACTCAACATAGGGCTGGTATGGGTCATTATAATGCTGGTAAGGAGGTGTAAAATATAAATCCTTTCTATACCTAACCATGAAACTTGTGAGGCAAACCAAATCAAGAAAATTATCAATAATACCTTGAAAAAGGTACCTATATTGCTAGAACCAATTGGTTGAAAATAAAAGTCACCATTGGTGGTTTAGGTCATACCTCTAAAGGTTGATGTATTAAAGGAAAACACTAAAAATCCCTCAATAAATGACAATCTCTCCCATTAGGCATGCCAAAAACTATTATCACTCAGAGTTTCATCCTTCAAGGAGGTGTTTTGGGCTTCCTCACTCAATCAACATAATGGGAACACTTCAAGGCTATGGGTCACCTATAGTTGGAGTGAACCTCTGGAAAAGGTTGACTTCCTCTTGGTGAATCACCTAAATTAAAACACATGCAAGGAAAAGGGGGAAAGAATGCATAAACATAGAAATAGAAAACAAAGGGGTGGTGATACACCAAACTTAGTATCCTCCATTTGCCTATATTGCATAGAAAACATGAACAAGAACTAAAAATTAGTGTACAACTCAACATAAGTCTCCAAGAATTAGTGTTTTGATATGAAGGTTATGGTCAAGCCATTAGCTGAGAGGGATGAACAAGAGGTCTCAATGGAGACACATGTGAATTTTTTCATAATAATCCATTATAAGACCTTGTTACATAATTCATATGACCTAATACGATGACCAAAATCCTACAAAGAGGTAAGAAAATAGGAAAAATGAAAGGAAGTTGCAGATACTATCACAAAAATTCTTCAAACTACTATGGATATACACTATTTACAATATTGAAAAGGATGGAAAT
This sequence comes from Torreya grandis, assembly GCA_037957365.1. Taxonomy (NCBI): domain Eukaryota; kingdom Viridiplantae; phylum Streptophyta; class Pinopsida; order Cupressales; family Taxaceae; genus Torreya; species Torreya grandis. The sequence continues at coordinate 870,297 of JARHVA010002544.1, forward strand.
CAACATGTATTCAATGTAGGGAAAAGTAAAAGTGGTTATTAGAGAAAGGATTTACCATACCCTAATTGAGGATCAAAGATAGATCAATTCCTATAGAAGTTATGTGCTAAAAATGTTCCTCTTTTTCCATTACAAATTGTTTGCTTATATAGGCAAAATTGGAGAGCTTGAGCTATTGACTATTCTTTCCCACTAATAGGGTATTTACAAATGTGAATCATGACTAGGAGAGGTGTCTCAAGGAAGTGGGAATATCTTCAAGATCACCATGGCCATGCCAACCTAACTTCTTATTAGGTGTGTTCTAAGCCTATAGCTTCTATTTATATTTATGATCTGTTTAATCTCCATGCACATGCCATACTATAATGACTAGGGCCAGATCATTACCCTTTCATCATTTTTATCACATTTCTATTAAGTTGTGTCATGATTTACACATCGATCCACTCATTATTTATTCTTATAAATCAATTCAATTACATAGTCCATTCTCAATTTTTGATGACTTTGACAATCAAAAAGGTCATCAAGTTTACTTCAGGTAGTGCTAGTGTAGATGCCAACAAACTCTTCGAGGGTGGGTTCCATCCATGTGTCCTCTTTAAGATAATTTTAGTATTAGCCTTTGCTATCTAATCAAATTTTTTTTTGGAGACCCTAATTTTCTAATCCTTATCTACGTGGCCTATTTCTACTCTTCTACTACACTCACCTTGTTCTACTTGTACTCACAATTACAAGACTGTGGAGTTGTGGGATTGTGCCACGTAAAACCATATCACTAACCCACTTACATAGGAATTTTGAAACTATACATACATCTTTGGGATGTTGGACCACTAGGATCACAAAACATAGAATCATATTGATTACCTTATTTATTGCTTTTTTTGCATTTATATAGATGGCTTTGGGGGGCTAGGTCATTAGTATTTCCCCACATGGCTTCATCTTTTTTACCCACTTGATTTACACATTACTAAAATTTCTAAATGTTAAAATACTTTTTGAATAGGCCTAGGTCCATAGAATGTTGATGTGTGGCTCTAGGGAAAGGTTAAATAATTGACAATGCATGAAATCTTTTTGAATAGGCCTGGGACCATCAGGAGAGTGATGTATGGAACTAGTTAGAATTTTGGAGAATTGACTAAGTGTCAAGATGATTTTAAAAGAGGATTAACTTGTTGGGACATTTGAATGACTATCATATGATGTTGGGAGGCTTGAACTGAAGTATTGACATATGGCAACCTGAGAACCCATCAAGACATCACTTGGGTCCCATTAATTTTAACATAGTACCCCCAAAATTGACTAAGTGTTTCATTTTGATTTTTATGGGTTATTTTGAATAAAAATGGCTAAGTCCTGAGAGTGGTATGTGTTCATCAAAAAGGCTGATAAGAAGGTTGGGAATGTTATAAGAAGGTTAGAAATGCCCTCAAATTTTCTAAGTGTTTAAAAACATCCTTTGAACATGAGAAGCTGTTAAGTATACAACATTCTTTTTTGGGTCTTTTCCTTGGCCATTTTTTCAAACTTAACTAAAATCAAAAACTTGTAACTTTTTACCTAAAACTCTGAATTAAAAGTTAGATGATGTTCTTCCATGGTGAAAAAAAAAGGTCAAAAGGACCCTAATAATATTTTATCTACCAAATATTTGTCAACACCTAAAATATCAAATGGTTTAGAGGATTCTTTTGTCTATTAGGATAATACAAAATATTTGCTTGAAACTATGATCACATAGTAGCACCCTTAATAACATTATTGAATAAGTTTTTTTCCCTGGTTATATTTAACCACCCTAGCATTCCAACAACTAAAATAAGCTCTTAACTCCACCCCTATGCTAGTTGACTCAAACTTCTCTAAGACATTTGTGGTAGAATGTGATGCTTCTAGATATGAATTTATGGAACTAATAATCTAATAAGGGTGTCCCTTATCATTTGAGAGTTGAGAAATAAAAGGAAATAAGTTGGTAAGGCTCATATATATGAAATAAATTTTAATGATCATTCATTAATCAAATAGTTATGCCAATATATTTTTTGAATGTATTTCAAAGTCAAGATAGATATGAGAGGCTAAAGGTTTTTTGGAGAAATGATTACCTTTAGATGAGCAAAAATCATACGTCACAAAGGTGATAGAGTATGAATTTTAAATTATTTAAAAAAAAGGGATAATATTGCATCTAATGTCCTTTTTCAATGGGGAAGCAGAGGAAGCAACAATTTGTTCTATTTATTTATTTTGATGTAAATGTGTAAAAGCAGTGTGGGTAGAGTAGAAACAAGACACTCTAACAAGGAAACTCATATAAAAATTTCAAGAGAGACCATATTCATTACATAAGTATTTTTAGAAAGGAGGATCCTTATGGTATAAAATATAGGCTCTTTTTATGTAAAAACATATAATTGAATTCTAGCATATTATCTCAAACACATGACTCACTATGGGTTTTTTAAGATGTATCACTATATAAAAAACAATTTTTTAGGGAGGCCTTAAATGGGATGCATATAAATTGAAGCTATAATGTTACATATGTTAATAAAATAAATGAGAAATGGTTAAGAATCCAAGGCTCTTACAACTATTAACTATTCCAAACACAATGTTGAGAAGAAATATAAATGGACTTCATTATAGGCTTGCCTAAGTCAAATAACTTGGATGTGATATTTTTCATTTTGGATATAGTCACTAAGTATATACATCTATAGACTTTCTCATCCATTTCAAGATAGTACAATGGTATAAGTGTTCATGGAAAAGGTATAAAAACTCCATGACATTCCCAAAATAATTGTGAGTGATCATGATCCTATTTTCACTAGAACATTTTTAACTAAACTATTTTAAATGTGGGGCACAAAACTCACACATAGTCCATAGTATTATACATAATCAAATGGCCAAATAGAAATAGTGAAAAAAATGTCTATAATGATATCTATATTGCTTTGCCTCAAAAACACAAACAAAATGGTACAAATTATTTTCACAAAAATAATGGTGGTATAACATGTCATTTATCATATCAACAAATATGAATCCATTTGAGGCTCTCTATGGTTACCCCCTCCCCCCGTCCCTTACTAGCTTATACTATGTCTTATTTGTAGGGTCATCCTTGTTAGTAGTTGATTCATAGTCAGATATACTTATCTTGATCAAAATGAACAAGGATAGTAACCATGGATCTGTACCTTCTACCTCATTTAAATGTCAACCTAGGGACATAGACTTGATAGGATAATGTCACTGTATGTGCACACTCAATCTCTAATTTGACATTCTGCTAATTGTATCTAAGATGATAAAGTGTAGTAAATGAAATGCTTGTATTGAAACATAAACAAATTATAGTAAAATAAATTATTATACATTGGAATCTTCCTTTAAAAAATCTTAAAGAAGAATGTAACTTACACAATGAAACACACAATGCTTAAGGAAATTAAATGACATGCTTAACTAACTAGATAGGTTGGATCGTTGTTGCAGCCTTCCAAAGGGGGCCTTTCCTCCTTATAAATTTAGTTTCAACCCTTCCTTTTACAATACTATATTGAACTCAGAATTGATCACTCATATTAATCAAAAGTGTAGTAATGAATTGTTGCATGAGGTTACAATTACAATTGCTTAACACAATGTACTTATAACAATCTCTATTCATTAAATACTATTTTTTTATATATCTTCTCAACTCTACTAATACATATTTATATACCTTAGAGGATATTATTTTATACAAAAATAATATATACATTATATTCTAAGATACATTTGAATTAGAATAACCAAAATTGGTTCTTTTTACTGAAAACATTCTTCATGTGAATCTTGTGATTTTTCTGCAAGATAAACAAGGTTGTTTCATTCTTTAACTACTTACTTATTTAGTTCCATGGTGGTTAGAGTCATTCCTATGATTTGGTTACAAGAGAATCAAAATCTATTTATTTGTGGCTTTGGTCACGTAGTGGCTATAAGATGGTCTGTGTAATGAGATTCTTTTTGTTATAGGATGCTCCGTCCTATAGACCTATTTCTTCAAAACATCTTTAAAACACATACATATAAAAATCATCCTAAAGTAAAAGATAACCATCATATATTTAATTTCAATACATAATTTCAACTATTTAAAAGAGTTTGAAAACATAATGCTATATAGTTTATAAAAGTAGAAAACTATATGAAAAAGTGTTTCAAAAGCATGGTAAACAAGTGGGATGACCACAATAGATGGACACAATAACATGACATTTATGGGTCTCATCACACCCCCCAAATTAAGCTCTTACTTAACCTCAAGCATCATACATGTTCATCCTTAGTGCACAAAGAACTCTAAAATCCATGGGTTCTACAACACCCTTGGCAAGGTGAGTATAAAAACCCTACCTCTACTCAAATATTTGCTAGTTTTTGGTTTCACAAGCTTCATCCACTAGGATTTTGTCCTACCAATCTACAATAGGATACCAGAATAGGGGTGGCTGGAAATTTAGTTTCAGTAATTATAATCCCATGTCACCTACAAGAAGAATGTATTTTATGGTCTTGGTAAATGTTGCATTTAAATTAAAAGGGGAATAGGGCTCCCTCTTCTTCTATATAATAGTGATCTCATTCCAAAATTGAATACAAGACTCTTTGGCTAAAGGACCAACAAAATTTATTAACCCCAAATAAAAATCTTGAACCTCATAACATTTCAATCCAAACCAAGTTTTGACTTCTTTTTTTGACATGATATTGTCCCAATCAGCTAATACAACATTAGGTGCCATTGATTCAACCTTTATAAGTAACTGGCTTTCATCTTCCTTTATCCTGTATTCTACTATTTCTCTTCCTCTTTTTTATTCATTTAAAAAATATGATGAAAATGCTTACAATTGGACATCTCCAACATATAGAATGGGATTCCACTCTCTATTATATGGAACATCAAAATTATGCAGGTAGAATTTTCAAAATTATGCTTGTTCTTCCTATGATCTTACTTTATAAATGGAAAATAAAGAAAGGGGATCAATATCTTCATGGGGCATATCATGATAAATTCTCATAAACTTGAACTTGTGCCATTGTTCTTCAAGATAAATTGAATAAACTTTTGTAAGAGGCCTGTAATCAAGGAGTTCTTGTGTTATACAAGCCATGTCCTCAACTTTCTATTTTAGTTTGGTGATGCTTTCTTCCTTCAACTTATTTTCCTCTTTCAATTTCCTATTTTCTTTCATCATTTCCTTCATAGATTCCAATTGATTATCTATCCAATTCAATAGTTTAGAAAATATTTCAAAACATGAGTGATACCTGACCTCAAGGGAAACTTTAGGTTCTTGTTACTGATTGACCTCTATAAAAGGTTGTGGAATGTTGGTTACAGGGTGATCTTCAATTAAGGGCTACATTTGATAAGTTGATATAACACGTATATCTAGACTTCCACTAGATTGATATTGTAGTTGATTCCTTAGTTTCTCAATTTCTTACAAGGCTTTCTCAAGAGTAGAAAATTCCACTTGCATTACAACAGGTTACTTCAATTGCTCAGCTTCTTCCTACACAGGTTCTTCGTGCAACTCTTGTTATACTAGTTCCTCATACAATTCTTCAAAATTGTGTTCCACTTGTTCTTCTTCCTCATGCATTTCTTCAAGATTGTGCTCAACTTGTTCTTCTTCTTCATGCATTGGATCCTTATAGAATTCTTTAAAAATATGCTCAAATTGTTCTACTTCTTCCTGATGGAATATTGGAGAACATTCTTCCCTATTTGTTTCAATCTATAAAGACTCATTACTAATAGTAGTCCATTTTTCCCCAGATTCTTCATTTATTTGAATAATAGAAGAAGTTTTAGATCTCATCTTTTCCCTCAATCTATGATATCTATGAGGATTGGGGGTTACTTTGGTCTTCTTGGAAGATGGAAGTTTCTCTTTAGACTCATCAAAATCAATCCAGATAATGAGTTTCCTCTTTTTTTTCTCTCAGACCTTGCTGCAAGTTCTTGTTTTGTGTGGCTACAGGAAGGTTTTCTATTGTAGGTTATTGTGGTTCTGCAAGGAGGGCTTCTTCTTTTGATCTATGTTCTTCAAAATCTAATTCTTCTTCTAATACATCTCCTTCTCTATCACTCTCTTCATTTTTTAGTATATGGAGAAATTGTTCCCAACTGATGTTGGGTCTAGTTATTTACAAATAGTCTTTAACAAATAATTGGATGAGACAATAGTGGGAGAGAGCTTTAGAATTACCTTTTTAAAAATCCTTCGACATATTGGTGATATTATGAAGAAAATATTTGGGAATGTTTATCTCCACTTCGTACCACAAATAATTCAAGAACTTAAAGTGGATGCCTTGCATCATAGAATACCTTCCTTCATAAATTAAATATCTAGAGATAAACTTGGTAGCCTTAGCCCATCTTTCTAGTAGATACAACCTTGTGGTGCCCTACTTTGAGGTTTCTAGTTATTCATTTACTCTGATAAACCTTTGTCTCTCAGCCTTGACATCATATTTGTCTTGTCATTCCTCCCCTTTTCTAGGTAGTCCCATTACTCTACTGATGGTTATTTCTATAAGCTTTACTTCCATCCCTTTTATCATGGCCAAACTATTATGCAATGTACTCGCTAATTCATTCATCCATGGACTATATTTTCTCAAAATACTATGCCCATCCTATATGCCAAAATAAGGCCAAGATTTTTGGGTTGTTGGTCAAGGGAGTAAAATCCAATGGCTCATGTTTCAACAAATCACCTCTCATTTGCATGAGTGGTAGGTTTGGGGATTTTTATCAAGGGTTTTGATCAATGGAAAAATTATTTATGACTTATATGTTAAGAGATGAAATAATCCTTTTTAATTAATGAGAAATATCCTCCAACTTAATCTATCACTTATCCTCAAGGGGTGAAGGTCAACGTGCACACAACACTATTGGTAAGAGTAAGGGGTGGTAGTAGTAGTTTTGTTAATGGTCACATCAATAATGATGGAGATGGTAAGTGGGTGTGATAAGGAGAGGATATGGCAATGCATTGATAGCATTAAGTCTCATCATCTTTAGAAATAATTAAAATGTATGATAGGAAATAAATATAGAATAATTACCATATTATCTATAAAAAACCTTTCATAAATATGCAAATGATGGTGTGAAGTGGTGATTGTGGCATACACTAGCATTTGAGTGGGTAAAATGCTTGATGGAAGATGGAATGTAGGAAGACATCATGTAGCAAGATATGTCATGTAACCATAGGTTTTATCCTATAGCTGTAAATTTTATCCTGTAGCAACAAGTTTTCCATCCTATAGCAAGAAGAAAAATGTATTTCTACTCCAAGGGAATGAATATACAAGAAAATAAGGGAAAATAAACTATTTTTATTATAATAGTGCCCGTTCTCTTTTATTATTTTAACGAATGTTGATCAGCTAGTGACTTGGTTTTATGAGACAACATCTATCAGCAATGCTTAAAGGTTTTCATTGCTAAATTTTTTTATTTATTTTTATATATTTTATGGTCCAAACTCAACTGAAGTCACAAGAATCTATAGGTTAAGATTTTATTCATCCTAAACCAATCCATTAGGAATGACTTGTTCTTGGCTATAGGAGGCTTTATTACTTTTGGAAAGTATAGGAGAAGGGTTTTGATAGAAATACCCTTCAACTGTAAGAATAGGGTGCTTTGCTTCATGAAGAAGAAAGGGATGTTGTTCTTAAATAAGTGATGAGTGAGATTTTCCTTGGAAAATGATTTCTTATATAGATTTATCTTGTGTAAATTAACATGCAATTGGAATCGAACAGAGTTAATGGTTGTGATCTTTATAGCTCTATTATCAAAAACTCGTTCAAACTCATAAGATCCAAGCCATCTAGAATAAAAATTTCCTTTATGATCCTTATATTTAGATTCAAAAAGGAGTTCCCAGTCTCCTGGTTAAAAATTCTTAATCTTGATGTTCCTATCATGCCATCCTACATGTTGTCTTTACACTATTTTAGTATGATGAAGTGCTTCCTTTCTTAATTAATCAAGTGCATTTAGTTATATAATCCTATTTTGTAGAGCTTGAGAAATATCTAAGACAAAATAAAGTGTTGTCCTTAATGTCTTATGTTTAAACTCAATGGGTAGAATAGGCTTTTTACCATAAACTAGTTCATATAGAGTGAAACCAGTTATGGTTTTCCAGGTGATTTTATAAGCCCAAACTGCTTCTAATCGATGAGTTGACCAATATTTTCTATGCAAGCTAATAGTTTTAGTGAGGATATTTTCCACCTAATGGTTTTTCATTTCCACCTGACTATTTGATTGAGGATGTTAGGGGGTAGATTTCTTATGTCTTATTTTGTATTCTTTTAACAAGGCAGTTGTGATGTCTGATGTGAATTGTGGGCCTTGGTCTGTGACTATTTCTCTTGAAACTCCAAAACAAGGGAATATTTATTCATAGATAACTTAACTATATTCTCATATCAGGCATGGGTAAAGGCTTTGACCTCTACCCATTCAGTGACATAATTAGTGCACACCAGTATGTATTCCTTATTTTTGGATTTAGGATCAATGGGACCTACAAAATCTAATCCCCATTTGTTAAAGGGTTTTAAAACTAGTTGTGGCTATAATGGAATTTTATCAGAGTGAGTGGGTTATTCCATACATTATCATTGATCACATTTGTGGTTTTACATCATGGAATCCTTATCCAAAGAAAGCCAATAATATCTAATAGTGAGTACTTTCATGGCAGTCCATTTGGCAGCAAAATGACCCCCACAGGGTTCATCATGGTAGGCTCTAAAAATGTCATAAGCTTCATCTTCTTGAATACATATCATAACTAAATTTGTTCCAATGATAAAGAGATATCCTACAATCCAAGAATAATGTATACTCTTTTGGATTAGGTGTTTTTATCCCTAGGTGAGAAATGTTGTGGTAGTGATCCTGTAGCAAGATAGTTAGCAATATCTATGAACTAAGGAGATTGAATTGTTACAGTAATTATTTATTCATTAGGAAAAGAATCATCAATAATGGGATTGTGTTAATCATTTTAAAATCAAGATAAAAAAATATACTACTATATTATCTTTACTAGGTCTGTCCATAATGGTAATATCAAATAATTGCAACAAAAGCAACCAATGAATTATCCTACCTATTACAATAGGTTTGTTAATTAAATACCTTAATAATGAATGATTGATGTGGATGAATACTTGGTAACCTGTAATGTAGTATTGAAATTTATTGATGTCATAGATGATGATGAGAAATTCCTTCTTTGTTATAGTCTAGTTTAATTTATCCCCTTGAAGTTTCTTGTTGATAAAATAAATTTTATAACTCAGAGATTCATCTTTTTGGCCAAGAATAGCTCCTAAAGTGGTGTCAGATGCATCTATATGAATGTGAAAAGGCTTCTTCCAGTTAAGTCCTCTTAGAATAGGAGTTGTTATGAGTAAGTATTTGATTTTATAAAAGGCATTTTGATAATCATTATTCCATGTAAATTCAACATCTTTAGTATGTAATCCAAATAATGGGGTGGAAATTTTACTAAAATCTTTGATGAATAGTCTATATTAACCATCATGTCCTAGAAAACTTACAACATCTTTCTACTTTTTTGGTGTGGGTAGATCCTTAATGATACTTATCTTTGTTGGATCAACTTGAATTCTAGTAGGGGATATGTGATGTCTTAACACAATCCTTTCAATCATAAGCATGCAAAACTTTTCATTACTTAAAGATAATTTATAGTCCTAGCAGTGTTGAAGAAATTTCTCTAGGTTGGTTAGTGTTTCATCGAATGTCTTCCCATAGACACTGAAATCATCAATGTAGATTTCAACACAATCATGGTAGAGATCAAAAAATATGCTCAACATAGCCTTTTGAAAGGTATTTGGGGCATTGCAAAGACCAAATAAAAAGATGGCATAGGCATAGGTTCCTCAAGGGAAAGTAAAAGTCATTTTGTCTTGGTCTTGTAAATAAATTCATATTTGATTATGGCCACTATATCCATATAGGAAATAAAAGTACGTTTTCCCTATTAACGTATCCAATACTTGATTAATAAATAGAAGGGAAAAGTGATCCTTCTTAGTAGCAGCATTTAACTCTCTATAGTCAACACGAATATGACATTTTCCTCCTTTTTTTAGGATAATAACTATGGGAGAGACCTATTGGTTTTTTGAGATACGATAAACAAATTTTACATCCAAGAGTTTTTGTAATTTAATTTTGATAATATCTTTGATTGCAAGATTAATTCATCTTTGGGTTTGGTGAATAGGTTTGTAATCTTATTTAATGTAAATGTTATGTGTGCATAAATATGGAGGTATTCTTCTCATGTCATAGTAATCCCAAGAAAATTTTGTTGTGTGTTTTCTCAAGTTTTTAAGTAACTAAATTTCTTGCTAGGGTGTTAAGGAAGTGTTGATGTTGAGAGGTTTGTTTGGAAAGATGTCTACTTTCTTTGTTAAAAAAAGTATGGTCTCTACGTTGGTGATTAAGGGAGCATAACTACATTGATGGGGAAGTAATTGATGGAATGCCCAAATCTCTCTTATGGTTTTAGAAAAAACATACTCAAGAAAGGTATTTTAAAGAGGGTATGGTGTGCATTCCAATAGGTTGGTTGTTATAGGATCCTATTGATAGGTATTTTGTAGGATACCAGTAATGATAGTGTCTTTTTCTTGGGCCTACAAAGCTAGAATATGATCAATTGTGCAAAGAGTATATAAAGAGATAGCTTCTTCAAGGTCATCAATCCAAGGAATTGGTCCATCATTAGAGGAAGGCTGAGCTAGTGGATACAAAACCTATTTGTTGGTGTCATTTCCATTGGAAATTAGCATTTTTCCTGACCTACAACCAATAAAGGCATCGACAGTAGCCAACCATGGGTGACCAAGGATGAGGGGATAACCCCCAAATTAATCTTCAATTATAAGATAATAAAGTTTGTTAGATATTTCCAAGAATCCATAGTGATAAAAAGGTCCTCAATAATTCATTTAGTCTTAATAGTTGATCTATCAGCCATCTAGAGGATGGTAGGTTTTGGATGGAGAGTGGTAAGATTTAGTTACTACATGGTCTCCATGGTCATTACATTAATGACTGTACCTAATTCAATTAAAGTATTGAAAATTAACTGTTCATGAACACTAAAGTTAACTATAGGACTTCTCAAATCAGAATATTTTGGGGGAACTATGTTTCCCAACAGAATGTCTACTAATTGGCTAATGACCTGAACTGTTTTAGAATCCTTCTTCTTTCTTCCTAATTTTTTCAAACATGTTTCTTGAACAACTTTATTTTAGATAATACCATCCTTTATTTCTTGAAAGAGTGGGATTTTGATGCATACAATCTTGATTTGTCCCAGGATATCAAATTCAAGCTCTTATTTAAGATGTGATATGCTCAATATTTCTGGAAAAAGAGGATTGTCAGTTTTTTTTAATGGACTTGGCTTAGGATTGGTTATGAGTTGTTACGGATTAATACAGAGTGGATCTAGTTCAAAATGTTTTATGATTATGGATGAGGTGGGTTTTGGAATAACATTAATAGAGTGAAGTTTAACTTGATTAATATCTAAGGTGTATGTTGAAAATTGCATTATTTCAATGGATTGTGTCAGTTGAACTGACTTATTGGCAGGATTGGGGATGGTCTAGGTGGGTAATTGATTGGTTTGAACATGTTACTAAGTGTTTGGCATGATGGCATATTATTGTGGCTATTGTATTTTATAGGTAAATCCTTGATTTTCTCTCCATTTTTATTGCCACAGATTAGAGGGATAGAACCATTGCTGGTTTTGGAATTGTCCCTATTGAGGTTGTTGTCCATTCTATTTCATCCATAACTAATTCTAGGGTAGCTGCCAATTTGTTTGGGACCAATTTAGATTGGGTATATTTATCTAAGAACCATATTGATGATTATTTGAGAATTGATAATTTAAAAACATATAGTTTGATGACATACTTGGTCTTTGTACCCATGATTTCTATTGATCCACAAAAAACACTTGGTTCTCATCTTATCGTATGGCATGTAGCTCTACTGTCTCAAGATTTTCCTTGGTGATACTAGCTACCTAAGCCTTTATGGAATGGCATGCACAATCCACCTTCTTCTTTCTACATTTAGGATAATAAGTGACTAAGGATTTCTCATTTTCTTATTGCTTTCTCTGTGTATGTAATATATCAAGCTGATTAGCTAGGTGACTAATGATGTCCTACTTCATGTCCTAGAGTAGATTAATAACTTCACCTTTAGATAGTCATACAATAGATGTTTTAGGAAGTGTTTTTCCCCTACTTTTGTTCATGGTTGATCTAGATTAGTTCATACATAAAAATTTTAGTTCATCAAATGGTAGTGTAAAAACATCACCACTAGACATTAGATCTAGTACCTCCAGACAATCATCTCTAATTCCTTTTAGGCATATCATATTGATCGATTCCTTGTCTATTATGGGTTGTTTTTATTTTTTCAAGTTGAACATAAATATTTCCATATACTCCTCTAGTGACTCATCATCAGCTTGGGTCATTCAAAAAATGTCATCTCTCTTGTAGTTTTTGCCCCTACAATAGTCTTGATATTTCATCAAAAAATTCTCTTTCATTTCTTCCCAAGTAGAAATGGCATCCTTTCCAAGTCCCATGAACCATCTAGGTATTTCATATTTGAGTGTTTATATAAATATTTTTATTTTTTGATAATTTTGATTATAATCATAGCTGTGGCATAAGATGTCGAACTCAAAAAGGAATGTATCTGGATCCTCAGATGCTTTTCCTCTAAAGGTAGGGAGGGCAGAGTAAGGGATATTCTTCATGGGTGAATTTTCATCAGGATTAAGGATAGGAAATTCTAAATTAGCAAACCCATTGGTAGTTTTTTCTTCCTGGTGATCCCCCATGAATACTCTTTGTGTTGGTAAAGAGAGGTTGTTGCTACCCAATGCTCAAAATTCCTATCAATTCCTTGATTTCTTAGGGTGTAGGAGATGGATATTTTATCTTTTTCCTTAGGAATTTATGGCTTCTTATATAATGGGGATGGTGTGTAGGTTTTATAATATTCAGTTAGTGTTTCAATAAAGAGTCTTTCTAAATTGGAAGATTCTATTGGTCTAGTGTTTCTTCTAGGGGCAAGAATAGCTTTGAATGCCTCCTTAACAATAAATTTGGGAAATGAAGGGGTAAAAAATTAAATTCATAAGTATGAGGTGATAAGGTGGGAGTTTTAAAATTTGGTGCATGTGGTTCTCTCCTAGGGGTATGAACCTCTTCATGATCTCCAGCTTGTGCTACCAGTCCAGCCAAAAATTCTTCTTTCTCAACCTCTTCTATTGACAACTGTGAGTGATTTTTAGAAATTCATTCATATTACTTATTTTTTTTAGGATGAATTTTGGATCTTGCATCAATTTTCAATGATTCAAGAAAAAATATTCTCATATATTCCCCTTCACTTTGCATACATCAACCACTTTTTTTTTTAACTTTTTACCCACCCTACTTGCATAGGGTTAGTAATATGGGTTTTTTTGAAAATTTCCACTATCCTAATTACAAAAAGGGAAATTTTTAAACTATGAAAAAAATAAATATTTAATCTATAAAAACAAAAAGCTTAAAAAAAACAATAAACATCCAAAGACAATCGATATCAAGATTGAAGATTACAAGTCTGTGACACCCTTCCCCAGCAACAATGCCAAAAATGACCAGTAGATGATTCACAATCAGATATACTTATCTTGATAAAAATGAATAATGATATTAACCATGGATATATACCTTCTACCTCATTTAAATTTTAACCCAGGGATGTAGACTTGATAGGATGATGTCACTGTATGTGCACACTCAATCTCTAATTTGAAATTTTGCTAATGGTATCTAAGATGTTGAAGTGTAGTAAATGAATTTTTTGTATTGAAACATAGATAAAATATAGTAAAATAAATTATTATGTGTGGGAATATTCCTAAAACAAATCTTAAAAAAGAATGTAACTTACACAAATCAGAAATGAAACACATAATGCTTAAGGAAATTGGAATGCTTAACTAACTAGATATGTTGGATTGTTGTTGTAGCCTTATAAAGGGAGCCCTTCCTCCTTCCAACTTTAGCTTAAACCCTTAATTTTAAAATAATATATTTAAATCAAAATTTATCACTCATATTAATCAAAAGTGCAACAACAAATTATTGCATGAGGTTACAATGTACTTCTGATAATCTCTATTCAATAAATACTTTTTTTTTTCTATATCTTCTCAACTCTATTGATATGTATTTATATACTATAGAGGAGATTTTTTTATGAAAAATAATATATACATTATATTCTAAGATACATTTGAATTGGAATAACTGAAATTGGTTCTTTTCACTGAAAACATTCTTCATGTGAATCTTTTGATTTTACTGCAAGATAAATAGGCTATTTCATTCTTACACCACTTCCTTATTGAGCTCCATGATGGTTAGATTCATTCCTATGATTTGGTTAGAATAAAATCAAACTTTGTTTATCTATGGCTTTGGTCACATAATGGTTGTATGATGGTATGTGTAATGAGATTCCTTTTGTTGCAGGATGCTCTATGCTATATACTGATTTCTTTAAAACACATACATAGAAAAAACATCCTAAATTAATAGACAACCATCATATATTTAATTTAAAATATTTAAAAGAGTTTGAAAACATAATGCTATATGGTTGATGAAAGTATGAAACTATATGGAAAAGTATTTCAAAAGCATGATAAACAAGTAGGATGAGCACAATAGATGGACATAATAACATGACATTTATGAGGCTCATCACATCCCAAAGCTAATATGTTTGAAGATTATATTCAACATCATAAATAAGTCTTTCAAGTCCTTAATAAATATTTTATTGTGGCTCATAATAGGATAAAACAACAAGCATATCAATATTAAAGTGTGAGGCATGTTGAGGAAGGAGATTATGTATTCCTTTAAATGTAACTTTAATTTCTCCCTTCCCTATTATATAGGATGGGGTCTCCTATTACTTCTTAGCCATTGTAAGATAGGTCAATTAAACAACATAAGAAACTCAAGCTAGCACCAAAATTATATGGTCTTTATAAGGTTATCCACTAGATCATATGTGTATCTTCTAAGTTAGAACTTCCATCCTCTTTCAAAATTCATCTTATATTTCATGTTTCATGCTTGAAAAAGGTAATCAGTACCAAGCTTCCAATATAATTAGGGATGTCTAGTTAGATGAGGAAAGGAAGTTTATAATGTAACTAGACTCCATCATAGAGAATAAGGTGAAGAAATTGTGAAACTGATCCATTCCTAAATTTCTCATCAAGTGGAATGATCTTTTAGCTAAAGATGTAACATGGGAAGATGAATAGTTCATGCAAAAACATCTTGTGTTGTTAAGCATTGAGTAAAATAATTTTATTAATTATAATGACATGTTACACCCATAACATTATATCTTCTTATGAGTACTGAGGTTATGTAATGTGTACAACCTTGACCTTTCATTTATTAGTTCTTAATATGACTTAATTATGATGAAAGGGTGTGACCATGCCTAATTATAGGTATAAATATGGTTTATCAAGGCTTTCCAAAATAATTATAGGTAATATCATTAAATTCATTTCCTTATTTATTTTTATTATTGAAGGTTTCCCCTTGAATTGGATTGTATTTGAATTATTCTATATTATCATAAATAAATACCATAATAATGTGTGGCTCTTGTCTATGTGATATTTGATTGTCTATTATTTTTTAATCTTATCTTGTGTGATATTTAATGTTCATTTAAGTTATATTGTGTGTCATGGTTGTGGATTTGTGTTTTTATGATTAGATACATATAGGGTTGCATGTTAAGCTTGTGGGTCCATGATCCATATCACAAACCTTCCTACTTGTGTGACATGTCATTATTTATATCATGCATCTTCTTACATAGTTTACTATTATGTGCTTATATCTATGATGGTTATTATTACATTCTTAATTTTTATATCTATATTTACATAACACTTGCATGTCTTAGGATACATGTTTAATATAAGTTTTGATGATCTAATCATACTATGATGACATATTATCCACATGTTATCACATGCTTTAGTATGCTTACATAATTATATATAGCATGATGTGCTTAACTCTTTTATTTTGAGATGAGTAATTCACAAGATAAATTCCTCGCCTCAAAATCAAGGAATATTAGTGGGATTTTCATATAGGTTCAACCCTACACATAAAGATAATTAATGTTTTGTGAATGATTATAAGATTTAAAAGTTTCATATTAGGATAGATTATCATTTTGGTTTAGTTTTTGGGACTTGTATATATATATATATATATATATATATATATATATATATATATATATATATAGAGAGAGAGAGAGAGAGAGAAAGAGAGAAATTTGAGGGCATATGCAATACGTATAACATTTTATAGGAATGTGAATAATGATTTATTAGCTTTATTAGGTTTTGGATAAAGTATCATATATATTTTATACATTATACATCGCATCTTTGTATTGATAAGATTAAATTTGTGATATGAACATTAATCATGCTCACACTATTTGATTTTTATCTATTTTCAAGTTGGAAATGAAGGTATTGAAGGAACAGTCTGAATCTAAATCCTATTTGTAGTGGTTGATTCCATATACATAAATTTATATGAGCCTAATATAGGCTCCCATTTCCATATTTAGGTTCAATATAAATTAAATGAGTTGTGTGGTTTAGGTTTTATGTTGCTTAATGGCCTATCACTACTCCTTCATGAGGATTTGGTCATTTATCTTCCCAACCCATAATTTTGAACAAAGACACTTTTTGTAAGGCATAATCACCCCATGACATTATCCACTGGACCATAATCACCCCAATATTTAATACTTTAGAGGGTAGTATAATTCACCCACTTCTATGTGTATTCCTTGTTCTTCAAATTCCAAATATTTTATTGATCTAATTTATTTTATATTTCATATCATCTATGGACATTTATTTCCAAATGTTTGATTTTAAGTTTACATAGAACAAGCTTAACACTTGGAGCATTCTCTAAAATACAAATCATAATTACACATTAAGTTACACAATCTCTTTATCTTTTTTACTCTATAATTTTCAATACTAAAAAAATGGAGAGTTTGTAGACACTTAAATTCAGTATTAAGACTTGGAAATGTCAATCTTGACCTTTCATGAATTATGCATATGCATATGAATCTTAGACACCCTTATTTCCTATATGCTTACTTCTATGGACCTATCCTTCCTTATTTTCTATTAGTCATGCACAATAATTCTATAGTCTATGGATAACCTAATTATTTTTCCTCATTATAAAAAATTAATTAATCATGTAATCATTGATCTTATTTTGAAAAAACCTTTGACTATACTTAAATAACTCTATATTTATGTATCCATTCACCTTTTCCAGATTTATCCATGTGCCAAGTAACAACAATTTTCCACATTTAAATAATCTTTATGGATTGGTGCATACATTTCACATGTCAATGACATGATAAGTTACCCAAATATTCCCATATTTATATACAATAGGTATAATCATATTCTCTATCTAGAACTTACTAGAAATACATCTATGACTCATTATAAAACACTTGCACATTGAAAAGGGCTTCCATGAAGCTCAAAATTTATAAATAAGTCATAATAAGTATGCCCTATTTAATTCTAAATCACCTATGCCAAATCAATTTTACCATTTTCAAGTGTCAAAATATATATTATAGGTTTCACCATTGCATACATACATCTAACTGAGATAATTACATGTAGTTTGATCACTCTTGAAATTACTAGAGACATATGCAAAACTCAACCACTCATTGGGAGTTAGTTGGGTTAACTTAACCCTTATTTCTTAAACTTTTTTAGGCCCAAAATTCATTTTGAAAATTGAGGTAGGGTTTTAAAGTGAATGGGATAGTTTTTTTAGATTTGCACACATAGTGAGATATTAATATCACATAAGAATATGGTTTAAAAATCTGTGCAATAATATTTTCTAAAACAATTAGGCACATGCTACACATAGGAGTTTGTAAGGATTTAGATTATTTTATCTAGTTTATGCATCCAACTTATTTTGGATTTATCCAAGAAGATCTAGATACATAATTTCTAGATTTGAGTGACTTCATATCCATCTTCAGTCCTTCTTACCACCTGCACATAGTCTTAGACTAGAATAAATCAATAACCAACTAATTACCCTAGTCATCTTAATAATTTTTATAAATAGTAAAGTGTAATTAAATATATTATTGTATCATTTAAATTATCTTAATTTATACATATTTGAGACAATATAAATATTAAAAAATTTATGATTGTTCAAGTTCATTAATATGAAATAAAGTAAAAAAATAGGCATAGTTTAGTGACACGATTTTATAATTTGTACTTTACCAATAAGGGAGAGCTACTTAACTTTTTATCAATCCAAGTTCCTCATTAATTTATCCAATAAATATTTATAGATACTAGTAACATGTATCCATTCTTATAGAGGAATCCTAATGTATGTGCAAGGAACACGATCTAGATCTATGTCTAATTCTCAACAAATAATACTTTGGGCATACTTATTGATTTTGAAGAAGAATATTTTTTATTTTAAATTGTTTTCCTTTTGACCTAAGGTAATATCATATAATTATATAGTTTTTTTCAATTATTTTACTTATTTTAAGGAGGCTTCACTTGCAAGGCCCTTATAATCTATAAATTGAAGATGAATTATCCTTGAGGTATCAATAGTGATAGTGATAAATTTTGAATTAGCTTGATATTTTATATGGGTTGACTACCTCCAAATTTCATCAACCATGAGTAGGAATATAATTATGGGGATAGGGGACCAAGGTGCCAGATAAACTGACATATTTGTAATTTACTAAAAATGAATATTTTATAAAACTAATGCAACTTTCCACTTAGTCCCATCAGTCCTAGTCAAATACAAAATTTTCAAAATTTTCCATCATAAATTCCTAGTTCACATGGTCAAAGGCCTTATTCATGTCTAATTTGAGTAGCATGTTACTATGATTCTAATCCAAAACATACTTTATAAGTTCATGTATAGCTATAATTGCATCAAGAATCATATTCTTTCCAGCAAAAAAAAAACCCTTGCTCTTAAGAGATAATTTTTGGAATGACCAATTTTATCGTGTTTTACATTACTTTTTATATGACATGGAATGACCAATTTTATCATGTTTTACATTATTGTTTAGATGACACTATAGACCATATTGCACAATGGTATGGACTTAAATGAGTTAAAGTAACATGAATTTTATACCTTAGGGATGAGGGAAATGAATATGGAACTAAGTGCTTTAAGAATAATTTATTCCTACTTGATTCCTTTACCTCAAATTTTGTATCTTTACCAAGGATTTCCCAATAATATTAAAACACCCCACAATAAAGCCATCTTATATAGGATTTGTCTCCTTTGAAAGAGTGAACATCAATCTCAAATTATTTTTCTATTTTTTTTTTTGGATATATTACTTATCATAACTGATATTAGAGGGGGATAATTTTAAAAATATGATTTTTAACCTCAATTATTTTAAATTAAATAGATATGACAAACTCTTGGAAGTATCTAGTGGCCACAATTATTTTTTTATTCTTATCAATAATGACCAAACCCTAATGTGTGTCTATTTTTGATATTTTGTTGAAATCCATTCACATGATATCATTTCTATGTAAAAAATATAACATTTTTATTGAATTAATGTAACCGTTTCACTCTATGTTTTTCTTCCAATGAATGTTTACCTTTAGAAGGACCATGTTCTAATCATCCACCTATTTTTCCTCTTCCAATTTTAAGTTTAGATCCAAACCTTCCTATTGTATCGATTTTTCCACCTTATCAAACTTCTCCTAGATCTTATTTTTTTAAATATTTAATCTTCCTAAATTCTTTCATATTCTAATTTTTCAATCTTCCTTTCACTCTTTTCAATTTTTATGCTAAGATATACATTCTAGATCCATTAAGGTATAATTTCAAAACTCATTTATTTTATCTCTTAGATAAATCTATTTATTACACATTATTTCAAACTTGAATGGAATTTGTATTGGGGATTCATCCTTATTTATATTTAAGTTGATTGGCCTATGACTAGGCATTCTACATAGCATAATATTGAATCCCAACAACATGTCCATCTATATCTAGTTAAATCTTAAGAGAACCCAATCAAGCCTTTCAACCACATAATTTTGACCCAAAATCTTATAAGTCCAAGTAAAAAGCCCTGATTTGGGGTTGATATCAAAAAAGGAAGAGACCCCACTAGATCTACCTAATGCTTCCATAGGGGAGATAATTGCATTTTAATAGCCTCCAATAAACCACTTATCATCAAGTTAAGAGTGTTTTAACCCACATATGTATTTACAATATAGATCTCTTCCTTGATGATATTTTAGACCATAGATTTTTATACACATAAAGGACTATATAAACCTAATTCATTAAATCTGATTGCTTAATAATTAACATAGAATTCTAAAAGAAAATTAAAAATTGTGAGAGGATTATAAGTAGTTTATAATTTTCAAAAATATATAATTTTATTAGTTGAAAAAATTACTATTTCGCTAAATACCTCTCTTTGTCTCACTAAGGAGAGATTATTCCATTTTCATTTCTTGAGGAAAGAGAATATTTCATTTTTTATCCAAGATGAGATACTTTAGTAGCCTTTGCTTTTGTGGGCCAATCAAATCTCTCATATTCTAGGTTATTATTAACATGAGGGGGATTTCATCCCATTTTGGTTGGTTAAAGTCTTATCCCACTATGTTTTGGAACCTTTTTTCCCAATTTTTACATTCTAACAAGAGGTTTTTTCTTCCTTTCTTTCTTTGTCTGTTCTTCTATCATGTTAACCACTAATTGAGGAGGATCTAGGGAAATATATCATATTTTATATTAACATTATTTTACATCCAACCATACAATAATGTTAACAACATTGGTGATAGGTTTTGTACTTACGTGCTAATTTTTTGATCCACTTCCACTCATGTGTTACCATACATCTCCTATAGTGATAATATTGTAGCTCATAGCTCATTTGTAATGGTAGTTAGTGACATCACCACACTCTTGGGTTATGAAGTGGTTTTTAGTAACTATTGTAATAGTTCAATTGATACTTCATATTCCTTAATTGGATAATAATGTAAATTTATGTTATTTTTAGGTTAGAGACATATAAGAAAAAATTTAGGAAATTTCATAGACACTAGACATTTGATCTCTTAGATATTATATAAAAATTAACATAATACAAAAAATTTATTATAATTTTATATCAGTTGTCATCTCTTCCTTACTTTTATTATTATTATTTTAATGTAGTGAAATTTCATGTTCTCTATCATTCGCTTATGTTTATAAGATTATTTAATTTATTTAATTAATTTGTCCAATGAGGCTCCCCTTAGACCAAATTAATGGTATTAGTTCTTACAAATGTTATATAATTTGAGTGGTATGATGGTATATCTAGACTTATTCATTATTTTTATATCCACTCATATAAGGTCTGAATATAAAAAGTTAGGGATCAAGACTCATGAGCCTTCATCATACCTTCTTCCATGTCCTCAAATGAGAGATGAATATTTTATGACACCAACTTCAAAAATGTTCCAAAATATGATAGAGGATGCATTGAAAAGATAATGGGAAGAGTTATAAGAATGTCATGTATGTGAATGATAAATTATCATTGATCACTTCTTTCTACTCTTCAAGTAGCAAACCCCTTCCAAATCCTCTCATTATCATCAATTGTTTGGATAAATACCATACAAGGTAAAATTAAATCTAGACATCCCTGTGTTTAAAGGTCAAATACATGTAGATGCACTAGATAACTTTCTTAACTTATCTAACTAAGAAAATATTGCATTTGCTCTTCCAAAACTTTCTTTATCAGTAAAGAAATGGTGGGAAAATTAATACACTTCACATGAGAATCATGAATATGAAATTGACTTAATCACATATGTAGACACATAGAATGGAATGGATTCATATAATCACTCAAAGATACCTATTATCTTATTGGAAATTATTATGACTAGTACATCAAGTTGTCTTAGTTATGCCAAGGCAAAGAACAATCTCTGTATAAATACATAGATATTTTTCATATGGTTGGGTTTAGACTTGGGATTTAGGATTCAAAGCATTTAAAAAAAATATATAGATCAGGATGGAGACCTCATATCTAGTTATAAATACAGTTGTTAATTATAGAACCCTACAATTTTTCTTGAAAGTTTGAAGCAAAGGCAAAGGCTAAGACTAAGACATAAGATTCAAAGTCTCAAACCAAACAAAAATATAAATATTATAAGTATAATTCCAAGCTAGGTAATAAATATAAATACCCTCCATATAAGAAGTAATAATCATCAAATGGTCAGACTAAGTAATCCAAGACTAGTAAGTGTTGTTAAATTAACAACTCCAAAATTCATTCCAATTAAGAATGTTATGCTAGAATTTTCTACTTGAAGAACTTGAAGAAAAAAGTAAAAACATGAAATCAATGAATAAAGGTAATCATATCATGAATTTTTAGACTAGCACTATGGTGGGTACCAAAAACATCTCTAATACACCTATAGAAATAAAGTAAGCATAAATATTGTTCCATTATAAAAAGTGGATCCATACCCAACCAATGTACTTCATTGTTGACAACATAACTTAGAATAATTTGATTTCTCCTAAATCGGTTTAAAAATTAAACTTGTCATTGATGCCTCACGTTCAATCATACTCTATATAATGGTTTAGTGAGGGATCTGATAAACACATCACTCAATAGTGCTAATTGGTGTACAACATCAAACCTTTCAAGATACAATTATTTGTGATGTCAATCTATTAGAGTATGTGATATTTTACTTATTCAACCATATATTTGTCCTTGACATGAAATATATGAGGAAAATATTATAATGGTGGTCATAGATGTTGGTGATATGAGATACCACATATTGGAATTAGTACCTAAGATATCACTCATAAATTTCAAATGGTGTAATAAGCTAGTCACGTTTAGTAAAAAAAAACTGATAGTAATATATAAATGCAATAAAGTCCTTTCAACACTAATTTATAACATAATTCCTCCAATAGTCATAATAGAAACATCAAAGTTGAATCTCAAGTTGGAATAATATAAGGATATATTTTAGCTACCAAAGAAAGTACGTACTCACTATGCAGTGAAGAAAACTATTAATTTGATACATAGAATACCTCTATGTAATGCCTATTTATATCGTAGATTGTTTCTAGAGAATGAATAAATCAAGTTGTAAGTCCATAAACTTGTGGATAAAGGACATATCGAGCCCAATCCATCACCATGTGGTAAACCAATTATGTTTGCACCAAATAAATATGACACATGGATGTTGTACATCGATTATATATATCTCAATAATATCACAATAAACAACCACTATTTTCTTCCAAATATAAAACCTACTGGACCAACTCCATAATGAAAAATACTTCACTAAATTTAATCTTAAGTATATGTATCATTAAATTCTTATTGAATCTACAAATGTATGGAAGATAAATTTTAATCCCAAAGAATGTTTTTTTGAATGGTTAGTCATGTCCATCAGTTTTTCCAACACATAAGATACATTCATGTAGATGATGAATGGAATTCTTAGGCCATTCACGACTTCATTTGTGGTATTTTAACTTGTTAACACCCTAATATTTTAAAAAACATGGGATGAACATTTACATAAAGTGTTTGACACTTGGTATGAATATAAGATATATGAAAATAGGGAGAAATGTTCATTTTCTATGTAGGAGATATAATATCTAGGATACATAATAGACACACAAGGAGTGCATGTGGACTTGGCCAAGATTCAAGTCATCTAGGAATGGCCACAACCAAATAATATCATAGATATTTACAACTTCATGGGATTTAAAAATTTATATATGATATTTGAACTTGATTTTCTCATTTTACATGGCCTCTAAACCATGTTAACAAAAGTGGCACTAAATAATATTTCATTTAGGAGGTCATAAAATAGAAAACATTTGAAGAATTAAAATGTATAATTTTTTATGTACTAGTATTTGATTTACCATAGCTTAAAAAACCATTTTTGATTGATACATATGCCTCTAAATTTTCACTTGGATTAGTTCTCATTCAACACAATCACATGGTTTCTTACAAAAATGAAACATTCACCACACTGGTAAGAAAATACACAACATATTATCATGAATTCTATGTTATTTTTAAATCATGTATACATTGGAACCATTATATATTGGGAAAAGATACTACGATCTACACATATCAAAAAATAATTTAGTTCTTGTAGACTCAAAACAAGTTTTAACAAGAACAACATAATAATTAGTCTTCTTATTTTCAATAGTTCAATCTAAACATCAAGCATAAGAAGGGAAGTGTCAATCTAATCATAGATTATCTTAGCCACCCATTGGTTAAAGCTTTCATTTTTTTACTTAACACACATGGATATGAATTCAATTCATGGTCAAAATTGTATCCATATAAAATTGGTTTTATAGATATCTATTAGAATTTACTATGCAATAATTCAATTCCATATTTATACTTATAAGATGGACTTTTATATCACCTTGGACACTTGTGCATTCCACATGAGGGAGAGATATAGAAAATAATATGGGAGGATCATTTTATCAAAGTTTCAAGACATTTTCGAGTTGAATAGACTTTTGTGGTGGTGTAGAATTGTTTATTATAGCCACATTTTAGGTCTGATGTATACAAACATATCAAGTTCTATATTGCATGTGAAATTTCCAAGCCAATCAACAAGAATCAAGGTTTGTGCACACATATTTTGGATCTAATGATACTATGGGAATTTTATTCCATGGAATGTATCTAAAGATTCCTTATTAACAAGCATGGAAATGATTGTGTTTATGTAGTAGTTGATAGATTCTTAAAGATGAAAATTTTCATACCATATAATAAAGCAACATTATCTCTACAAATAGTTCAATTGAACTTTAAACATGTTTAGATAAGCTTTAAAATACAATAAATTATATTTTATGATAGAGAAATAAGGTATTTTATCCATTTCTGAAAATCATTTTGATCTATGTGAGATAAAAAAATTAAACAAATCCATTGCCTTTCATCCACATAAAAATGGATAGACAGAAGTGGTAAATATGATGATAGTGCAACTTTTGAGAATGTATAATTATAAGAACCAATGCACTTGGGATGAAATCATGCATTTCACTTAGCATAACTACAACATATCTATGCATATCTTTACCACTCACAACCCTTTACATGTTTGTTTGGGTTTTCAATTTGTGGTACTCATTGATGTAGTTTATCCTATTCCACCATCAAAAATTGTAACTTTTTCAGCTCAAAAATAAGTTATATATTTTTTCAATTCAATGAGCACATTCAACATATTCAATAAAAATTTCAAACCATTATGCAATAGGTAGATGTGAAATATAAATAGTTTCATGACAATTACCGAAAAATTCACACTTTCTAGGCTAGTGATCAAGTATGGCTACATATACAAAAGGAAAGACTGATAATAATTTACTATAAGATTTATCCAATTTGATAGGGGAAATATTCCATTACCAATCAAGTAGGAGATAACACTTTCAACCTTAATTTTCCATCTTACTTTGGGTTGCATCTAGTATTCATTGCAAAATTCTTGCAACATTACTTTCCACCCCTATTAGATACTTTAGATACTACATGGAATATTTTATAGATATAAATCAATCAATATTACATCATGATAGTATAATTATATCCAGCCATTGATGCTCAAGTTAAATAGACATGTCATCAATATATCTCTCTCTTCTAAATCATCAAAGTATGTTATTTATCTTATCAAGAAAAATGTTTTATAAAAGTGTAGGTTGATAATTATTTTCCATAGCTTCTTTTACAATTTAATTCAATTGGTACCATTGTTATTTAAGGAGGGGTGACTGATCTATGAGTATTTATAGAACTAGATCATATTGGGCATTACATTGTTGCACATCCATCATTGCACTAATGTTGGAAACACTTATGGTAGGTTTCAAACCTACATGCTAATTTATTTGATCCAATTCCCCTCTTGTGTTAATTCACAACTTATGTAATGTCAATACCATGGATCATTTCTCAACATTAATGGAAGTAACATTTATGTAGAGCATGTACAAATAAAACATCTTGACCTTTGTTTCTTAATTCAACTCCCTTTGACAATGGTTTTTGAATTTACCCTTCACTCAGTGGTTTACAAATTCACCTTGGATCTTATGATTTCAATTATTTGGATCTAGTTTATCAAGGGTTTCATTACCTTATCTGTCCTTTCATCAACACTCATACATTCCCCAAGTGTCTACTCAACTCTTTTCCAAACTCAACTCACACCTTTCAATCTACTTTGTCTGCTTTCTCAGTCTTTCTAGCCCTATTTTTAGGCTTTCTTTAGTTTATACGGTCTATATAGAAGCAATGATGAAAATAACTAATGGTTTTAGATACCATTTTCTAATAAATTCCTAATCACCAAATTTATAACCATGTCTCTACACTTTAACCACTTTTCTTTGTAGATCTTACTCATTATTTTCCTGAATTAGGTCTCTTAGGTCCTTATGATCCCTATTTGCACATGCAGACAACTTTTAACATAAAAACACATCATGAAACATCATAAAAACATTTTATTAACTTCTCATAGTTTAACACCTAGATACATTTCAAATTTCATGATATTTGGATAGTCATAATGGCCTAAAACCTCCAAACCCTAGC
Organism: Torreya grandis; assembly: GCA_037957365.1. NCBI lineage: Eukaryota > Viridiplantae > Streptophyta > Pinopsida > Cupressales > Taxaceae > Torreya > Torreya grandis. The sequence goes on from JARHVA010002544.1 coordinate 897,445, forward strand.
TTAGGGTTTTTAATGTCTCAGTCAGACTTGAGAACATAATAAATCCTACTATGAGAATAATTAAGGGTCTAAAAGCTTAATAATTATTTTTTATGGTCTATATATCCCTATAACACCTCTTAAAATCCTTATATATTACCTTTCAATCCTTTGTCACACTTTCCAACTCTAAAACATTCATGATTGTGTTAGTAAATGACATGTTACAGGCCTGTATTTTGTGTGTGTATAATCAAATTACAATTTCATGACATATATGTTGTAAATAACCTTAATTAATTATATAAACAATTAAAATTTCACTATATAACCTTTTCCAATCAGTTCTTTGACCTTGTCTCATCAAGAGTCCAATACACTGCCCTTTGTTACAATAGGCAACTACAAGAAAACAAGGTTCTTGGCTATATTTGTAAATCACCATATGAGTTTAATTAATAAATTTATGCATGGAGTTTATAATCTCATTCCATACAATTATCCATGTTTTCCAACATCTATCTATTCCTTACAATTCTTAATCCTTGAACATATAGTCATAAACTAAGTAATTCATCAAAAAATAGGGTTTGAGACTGTTACCTATAACAAGGTTTCCATGTTTAGATTAAAATCACAAATTGTGTTCTTATATTTTCCTCAATTTAACTTATTGATAAATATCAACCACCTGTATTTTCTTTACAAAAACAATTTCAAGTTAGAACCTACACCACTTCATGCCTAGCAATGAACTCTTGTTTCAATCACAGTCAACAGTCTAGGAAATAGGGTTCTAAGTTTGTATAATTTTGATTAAAAAATATTAAATTATCATTTATTATCTTTATTCCCTCAATAAAAATTAAAATATTATTCAAGAACAAATATAACCATTTCCAAATGTCATTTATTGTCTAACACATAAAATACAGTCTGTGACACCAACAACAAGGTCTATAATTGAAGATAAGATTAATAAGGTTCACTACATTCTCTTTCCTTTATAATTTAATTTTAAAACACACAATTATTATATTCCATTCACATTTGAAATAAATTTTCACATTCTAATCTTTCATTCACAAATCACATGCATTCTAAATAACAAAACCCATGACCTCCTAAATAGGGGTCTGTGTAAATTCTTTCATTATACAATAGAGTTGTCATCAAAATTAAAATATTACCATTTCCTCATACAAAATGTATCCATTTCATTTGAATTCAATCTGACTCTCACCAACACAAAACTAACTCAAGACTCCTAAAAAGGGACATATAACTGATTCTTGTCATTTTTCTACGTAGAGGTCTTGTTTTGATACATAACATTGCTCTTAATTTTGCATAATATGATAAGTATAAACCATGAAAATATATTCAAGTACATATTATGGACCCTCTACCATGAAAAAATCCCTATAAATTTTTATGTCATCTTTTTATCCTTACACATGCATAAAAGTCTATTGACAAGACTTAATAATATTCAAATTTTTGAAAAGGACTTTTGGCGGCAAAAATAAGTATTCAAATTCTATGTTTCTTTTGAAACTCTAGACTCCAAATATAGACTAATAATGACCTATAACACCTATCAAAACACCTAATATGATATACTAAGACAAAAATGAAAACTTTTTGGGATCCTCAAGGGATGCCCCTACATCATACTACCAAGCTAAGGAGTTTTTGCCACATGTATGGAATGATGCACTTAGTATTTGTTGTTGCCTACATGCATTGAACTAATATTAAATATTTATACCTCCACGTGCCTCTCATATAGGTGTACATTCTCTTGGACCCCACATTTAGGCCTCTTCTACTTCACCTTTATACCTACACATGAAAGAACAGTGTTAAACAAAAAATATATGCTACCTTTTCCTCCTTGACATGAAGGTGTACTCCAATATTCCTCTTAAATCTGATCCACCTTCTTCACTCCATTATCAACCACCACTAAAAATATGCATGCTTCTTCCTTCATTCATACTCCTTGTGTTTCCCATTTTATCTCATGCACTACTTGTGCTTGTCCTTTTCTTACCTCATACTCATATACATACTTAGTGTGTTGTTGTACCTATTTAAAATATTGAATGATCTCTAACTCCTACACATCCATGGGTTGTATACTATCTTGAATTGTCTCTTATTCTTCTTTATTATCCTCATAGGCCTAATGCACAAGGCTCAATTCTGTGACTTCCTCTTCTTTTTAAACTCTCTTTTGCAAAAAATTGTGTTCATTCACTATCTTGTCTTTGGTTGCCTACTCTATGCCTACAATTTTGTTACAAAGCAATTCATTAGACACAACACTTGGAATTTTTTCCTTTTACATTTCAATCTTATTCTCCTTCACTTGTTTGGTGTCATATCCAAACCATCTCCTTTCCATATTAGTTACTATATCAAACTCTATCTTGTTATCCTCTCTTTCATGGACTTGGCTACTATACTTGAATTCTTGTGTTATCTCATTCTTCACTTTCTTTTCTGGTACCTTGACCAATCCTAAACCTTTCATAGCTTGATTCCAACACTACATCATCATCATAAGTCTTTCATCCTTTCTTCCCTCTTCACCTTTCAATGGTAATAGGACATATACCCCTCCATGTTGTTTAACAACATATGTATTTGCCTTCCCATCATGTATGGCATGTCTATCATACTACCATGGCCTCCTTAGAAACAAATGACACATGTTTATAGGCATAATATCATATAATACACTATCTCTATATCCACCTATCTAAAACTCAACCCAACTCTATTCACTTACCAGTATATGGTGTCCTCTCTAAATCTATGCAATTATGTATGGATATAGATGTGGTATCCTCTTCAACCTCAACTTTTGTACCATCTCTAATGAAACTATATTTTTAGTAATACCAACATCAATTACCAAATTACATACCTTATCATGGGCCTTACATCTGCTTTTGAATAGGGTCCTCCTTTGGATTAGTTCCTTGTTTTTTTTCTACTACATTAAGACTCTCCTCATGAGTAATGACTCATTCTTGTCATGTACTTTCTCCTAATTCATCTCTCTTACTCTTTGTTGTTGTATACTACTACCAACATTCATTAAACACTTTGCTGCCCTGTGTCCATCTTTATGGCAATTTTAACATTGCCCTTGAAATATCTATCTTAGTCTTTGCCTCATTGGACCTTCATCTCTCCTCAATCTATCATCTAAAAATGTTCTACCCTTCCTTACATGGTATTGATCCATGCCATCTTGAACTATTTCTACATTTTCATGTGGTTTCTCTTATACCACCTCTCTATTCTCTCTCTCATCCATTCTTGCTTGCAAAGGTTCTACTTCACTTTGTTACCTATCATCTCTTTATTATTTTTGTTCTCTCTTCTTGAGAGTATCCTCTATATCCTCCATTCTCATCATCAATGGATCAATCATCTGGTACTCCTAATCTACCATTTGCTTTACCATATCATCATTTTCTCTGCTTGTTCTCTCTATGGAGCACTGTCTCTAATCACCTAACCTATGATGTACTTCACAACACATTATTAATCTTTTATATATTACATAAAATCTTTCCCTAAGATCTGATACCAAAATGATGCAAATCATGTACAAATAAAACATCTTGACCTTTGTTTCTTAATTCAACTCCCTTTGATAATGGTTTTGAATTCACCCTTTACTCAATGATTTACAAATTTACCTTGGATCTTGTGCTTTCAATTATTTGGATCTATTTTATTAGGATTTTCATTACCCTATCTTTCATTTCATCAACTCTCATACTTTCCCTAATTCTCTATTCAACACTTTTCCAAACTCAACTCACACCTTTCAATTTGTTATGCTTGCTTTCTCAATCGTTTTATCCTTATTTTTGGGCTTTCTTTAGTTTGTACAATCTATACAAAAGCAATGATGAAAAACACTGATTGTTTTAGATACCCTTTTCCAATAACTTCCTAATCACCAACTTTCTAACCTTGTTTCTACACTTTAACCACTTTTCTTTGTAGATCTTACTCACTGTTTTCCTAAATTAGGTCTCTTAGGTCCTTGTGATCCTTGCTTACACATGTAGTCAAATTTTGACATATGAACACATCTTAAAACATCCTAAAAACCTTTTATTCACTTTTCATAGTTCAACACCTATATTAATTTCAAATTTCACTATATTTGGACGATTAGAATGGACTAAAACCTCCAAACCCTGGCTTAGGGTTTTTGATGTCTTAATTAGACTTGTGAGTACAATAAATACTATTGTGAGCATATTTAAGTATTTAAAATGATTATTTATTATTTTTTATGGTTTTATAACCCTATACCACATTTTTTAATCCTTACATATTACCTTTCAATCCTTTATCACACTTTCCAACTCTAAAATGTTCATGATTGTGTTAGCAAATGATAGGCTACATGCATGTATTATGTGTGTGTATGATAAAATTACAATGCCAAGCCATATAAGTTGTAAAAAAACTTAATTTATGATCTAAACACTTACCATTTCAATTTATAACCTTTTTCAGTCAATTCTTTGACCTTGTCTCATCAAGAATCCAATACATTGCCCTTTGTTATAATAGGGAACTATAGGAAGATAGGGTTCTTGTCTATATTTTTCAATCACCATATGAGTTTTTATTCATAAAATTATGTATGGATTTTATAATATAATTCCATACAATTTTACCTATTTTACAACATCTATCTATTCCATATAAGGCTTAATCTTTGAACATACAGTCATAAACAAAGTAATTCATCAAAAAATAAGGTTTGAGACTGCTACCTCTAATAGGGTTTCCATATTTAGATTAAAATAACAAATGGTGTTATTATATTTGCCTAAAGTTCACTTATTCATTAATATCAACCACTTTTAGTTTCTTTATAAACACAATGTCAAGTTAGAATCCACACCACTTCATGCCTAGCAATAAACTCTTGTTTTAATCACAATCAACAGTCCAAGGAATACGGTTTTGAGTTTGTGTAAGTTTAATTAACAAATATTAAATTATAATTTATTATATTTATTCCCTCAATACACATTCCAATTTATTTAAAGAACACATATAACCATTTCCAAATGTCATTGATTGTCTAACATATAAAATATAGTCTACAACACTAACAATAGGGTCGGTATTTGAAGACAAGATTAATAGGGTTCACTACATTAACTTTCCTTAAAAAGTTACTTTTAAAACACACATTTATTATCTTCCATTAAAACTAGAAAGCAATTTTCACATTCCAATATTTCATTCACAAATCACATGCATTCTAAACAACAAAACCCGTGACCTCCTAAACAAGGGTTTGTGCAAATTCTTTCATTATATAGTAGAGTTGTCATCAACATTCAAATATTTCCATTTCCTCATACAAAAATTGTCCATTACATTCTCCTTTCATTTTATTCTAATGGAATATAATTCTCGCTAGCATAAAACTAACTCAAGACTCCTAAAAAGGGACATATAACTGATTTTTGTCCTTTTTCTATGTAGAGGCCTTGTTTTGATACATAACATTACTCTTAATTTTGCATAATATGACAAGTCTAAACCATGAAAATATATTAAAGTAAATATTATAGAACCTTTACCATGACAAAACCCCTAGACATGTTTTTTTCATCTTATTATCCTCACACATGTATAAAATTCTATTGGCAAGACTTAACAATATTCAAATTTCCAAAAAGGATTTTTGGCAGGAAAAATAAGTATGCAAATTCTATGATTTTTTTAACACTCTATACTCCACAAATAGACTAATCATGACCTATAACACCTATGAAAATAGCTAATAATCCAAACTAAGACAAAAATGAAAACTTTTTGGGATCCTCAAGGGATGCCCCTACATCAGACATCAACACACTCTTCAATTATGAAGTAGTTATTACCAACTATTGTCATGGTTCAGTCGACGCTTCATCTTCCTTCATTGTATAATAATGTACACTTATATTCTTTGTATGTTAGAGACATAAAGGGATGAGGTTATAAACTTTCATAGACATTAGACATCTAACATCTAAGATATTATACATAAATTAATATAATAAAACATGTATATTATATGTATACATCAGTTGTCATCTCTTCCTTCCTTTATTTTTTATTTTAATGCAAATAAATTTCATATTATCTATCATTCACAAATTTGATTATGTTCATCAAATATGTAGGAGAACCCAGGTTCACAAAAAATCTTGCATCAACCAAAAATATGTTAGTTTAAGAGTTTATCTACGTGTTTTATTTCATAAGGTTTCATAATTCACTTATGTGATTTTGTGTAAGTATTCTTTTACGTGTTGTTTTGGATTATATTTTTTAAGAACCTTATTTATTATAATTTAGTGTTACCTATGAGCACACCTATGTCTATAATGATTCATGAATTTTTTTTTTCATAGTTTATCTAATTACTATCTAATTAAGTCTAATAGGTCTAATTTTAGTTGTTTTAATAATATGTTGTTATCACATAACTATGCAGAGATTGTACATATGTTTTTATCAATCTATGACACTTATTAAATTAGGGTACTTGATGGAGTTGATTCTTCACCATAGAGTTGAAATATTAGGAAAGATTTTTTAGGTTCATTAGTTATTAATTTTTAAAACTACACATCAAGTTTCATATCATTTTTGGAAACAATGTAATGGTCATATCATCCTTGACTAAACATACGGTCTGGGTACAAAGGTTTTCTAATTTTGAATACTTCTAATGTTTTACAAATTTATAGATATTTTCCACATCACCCATTTCATCTCCCTCACTTGATCCCTTTATTCTTATGCCAACCCCATAGATTCCTTCATCTCCTACCATCCCATCCTTTGGTGAGGCTTCTTCTTAGGACCTACTAGTGATAGATCCATGGATTCAAAAAATGTAAGCTGAATAATTATTTAGACAATATTTGGTTATCAATAAGAATAAAATCTAACTATATAATTTAGTGAAATCTCTAATAAATTAAAGAGGGTAATAAAAATAAAAGTGGATGTTGGAGGAAAAAATATTACATTTATGAGAGAGGAGCTCTTCTCATTGACTAAGAGGAAGAAAACCCTACTTGGAGAGGACAATGAGATCTAAGAATATCCCATCTCTATGGTTAATGCCACTAGGGGAGTTCTGAATTAAATATTTCATGTCTTGAAATAAACAAATAAGAGATTGGAAGCACAAGGAAAAATAAACGTCCCACAAGACATATTAGATAATGTATAGAGGTTTTTCAAGAATCTTTATGACATTGTGTGTTCCATAAAATATATATAGTAGATTCACAATCACAATGGGAAATGTGCTGAATTTTCATGAATATTTGAAATTTTTGGATACAAAGTTGCATTTGATTACTAAGGTAGAAAGACAAAAATCATATCCAGATCTTAATTTATTTCAACTTCAAAACATAACCTTAGCATAAAATTATGTGAACAATAAGAGGATTCATCTCATAGAGTGGCATAATCGAATGCAATAATTTATGGGGAGAATAAATATCTAAGAGCATAAGGACACATAAATACTTAGATATATTCATATCCCTAATATATATCTTCACTAGGGAAAGCAGTGACTAAACCATTATTTGACAATATACTCCAATTAGCGATTAAGAATTTTACAGCAAGATTAAATAGCATATTTTTTGGGAGTAGTGATCAAGTTATCTAATTGATAACCTTTTCTAAGTACAAGGTATCCCAAGAACAAACATTGGATGAATATTTTATAACTTGATTTAGATTGCATATAAAATTGATGAGTAAAATATAGATTTTGTTTAAACTCCTAGTTATTAATTTTGAAGCCATTGAGATTTAAATTGTAGCATGCATGGTTAAATATTAAAAAATAAAATATTATATAGATAATCAAAATCAATTATCTACCTAGGAGGGGATTAATCATTTTAAACCTAAACATCAACAACTACACCTAATTCTTGTACACAAGCATTAATACATATTGCAGCAGGAGTTGAGTTTCTTAAGGAAATTCAATTTTGGCCTCTCTACGCACATCTTTATCTCCTAATTTGGGAACTAATATAGTTACATATTATATTACTATGTAAATTTCTAGTACATCAACACTTAATATAATTTTTACACCCCTTATTTTTAATTCTCCTAGTCAATCAATTCAAATCAGAGTTCAATCTAGTTCAAGTGCAATCTTCACTAACAATTACACTCAAACTTTATAAATTGACTATTTGAGTCTATTTTTTGCACAATTATTTATATATTTGTACATGCATATTAAGTTAAATTAATGATTTTTTATTTACAAACATTATGATCATGCAAATTTTTCATGTCAAATTAAGGGGCAGTCTTATTTTATACCTTGTAAATATGAAACAAGCTTTGAATATGAGACAGTGCCCATCCAAATCTATATATGTTTGAATTTAATTCATTTTAAAGGGGGAGGATATTTTAGACAAATGCAATAAAATAAATTTCTTAAACTACTCTGTAAGTTTATGTGAATGTGTTGTCTCTTCCAAAATTGTGTGTTTCTTTGAATAGTTTCCATCAATTAGATAAATATATAGGAGAATTTTAGTATCACTTTCATGGTCTAATAATTCAACTCCATGATGATATGCAATATCCATATCTTCTATTTTGGATTACATTTTTATTATCACTTCTACCAGATTTACTACTCTAGGCATTCTAACCACTCATGTTCTTCTACCCCTAGGCATATTTTATGTGTCATTTCCTCATAAACAAAATATATAGATACCAAATGATGATATTATATCAAAAAATAATCCAAGATTAATACTTATGTACACATTACATTTTCTCCCCAATAATATCATTGGAATATGTCTATAGACAATTTATACCCACACTCACAAACATGGAAAGTAAAAATTGATAGTAAGGAATATAACCTTATTATGATACAAAATGATGTAATTGAAATTAAGGATCTCAGTTAAGAAATGCCTTCAAACATGCATCCCTCATAACACTTAGAGAAATAATTTCAATAAGAAGTAACAATAACTCAAATATTTATTTTGTTTCAAAAATATGAAATACAATATGCACAGTGACACAATCACAATATGATCACACAATGAGATTATTTACCACATTAGATCCATATATGTTAGCTCTACTAACTCCTAGTATTTGAAAAAAAAATCATGTATATAATATCTATCCCAATCTCATGTTTCCCAAAAAAAACCCATAGCATAGGTGTAGGGACATGCTTATATAAATGCAATGCCCACCTACTTTTATTTAAGTTATTTTACATGAATAATAACATTAACTCACTTTAGTGAGTCACAATCCTTAAATATCATAAATATTAAATGTCTCTTCATTTCCAAGGGAAAATAACATGTTATAATTTAACACATACCAAAATACATCATGCACATTTATTCAATGAATCCTTATTATCTTAACTTTAAAAATTAAATTCCACTTAATCAATGATGACTCAATGTAGGAAAAGGTAGAATGACCATTTTATCTTTTTAAATTTTGGTTTGTTGAGGAGTCTTAATGACATATTTTTTAAAAATTGGGAGACTCATAGAATATGACCACTAGTGAATTTGTTTAAAACATTTTGGTTATAGACAACCCCAACTGAGTGGAAGTTTGTGCCTATAATGGATATGTGCCAAAAATGGATGGGAACACTAAATATTAAAAATGTGAAATTGTCAACATGGTATCGATACTAGTTATAGAAACATAGGTTTTGTAATGGAAATATTTGTTAGACTTTACAAGAATGATACAATTGGTGTGTGGGTGAAATTAATAGTTTTTGTGGTGGTAGTACTCACCAAATAATCCAAAATTATAGTAATTTAAATCTTAGAAACATTAGAATTATAAGTACTAATCAAATCTAATGAAGTTGTAGTAATGGGAGGGACAATTCAAATAGTTACTATAATAATAGAAATAGGGGAAGTAGTGACCTATACTGAGTCTTGTGTAGTAACTATTGAAGTAACCATAGGAGGAATAATAGAGGTAGTTGATGTAGTGATTTGGAGTGTTGACTGATATGCAATTTTGGTTTGTGGCTTAATTAAAATTAGACCTTGGTCCCCCTTTCTAGTTAATGCTTTATTTTCAACATGAGTATGATGAGAACTAGGGCTTTGAGTTATAAAGGTTACTTATGTAGGGACCTTTTATAATACATCAAATATATCATCTTCCTCTGGGTAATATTCATATATTTCCTCTAAATTTAATTCTTGTACAAACTCATCTAGATGCCCTTCTGATAAGTATTAGTATATGTATTATCTTTTGTGTCTGAGTAGGTGAGACCTAGTGATGATCTTAAGTATTGGGGTGGCATATCCTATTATTTTATGACCTTATGAGGTTTTAGAGTGGGAGTCAGAGTCATCCTTACTTTATTCACAATAAGAGGGTTAAGTTTAGTGTGTTTTGTAGGAGTAGGTGAATGAGTCAAAATTTGTGTTAGATTTGGTGAGATTGTTGTAACCATTGGAGTGAATACAAAAGTGACCTTTAGAACCAAGGGTTCCCCCATGTCAATAGAAATGGCCTTCTTATTTTCGTATTCTAGATTTGAAATGTTCTTGAGGACTCTTGCTTTCAACTACTCATCAATCTCTTTTTCTAGTTCATCCTCTTCTAGATGTGGTTTTATCTATTCTAGGGATTGTCGCTTATCTTATTTTTATATCTTGTATAGATCATCCTTGGTGATGAAAGGATCATATTTAATCAATTAAGAAATGCTCATTTACATACATACACTTCTCATTTTTTTGTGTACATATAAATCATCTTCATCATTTAAAAAAATCATGCTTGTAGTCTTTATTTCCATAATTAACATTGAATATGCCATCAAATTTATTTGTGTTGCACCATCACTCCTTTAGAGTCCCAAAATCTAAACTCTGCTATTCTAAAATGGAAAAAACCTCTATAACAAGAGGTCTTAGCTATTTTTTCCCAATATTGGAATTGTTGTCTTCCAATATTGAGGGGTATCTTGTGAAATTTTCATAGTTTAGACCTTCTAAGATTTTCATCAACACTATTGGATAAGTGATAAGAAATTTCTTATTATAGTATCTTGTCTAGGGCTAGCCTAGGTAGATAGAATGGGGCCACCAATGTACCCTCAAATCTAAAAATTATATGAATGGGATAGAACTTGTAATTCCCAAGTGATTTAATTGTTCTATATATCTCTTCAAACAACCTTGCCATTGGTTGTTCAGTGATTTCCTTATATACTATTGGATAAAAAGTGTCTGTTATCTTCTGCATGTGATCTCTAAATTTTTTAATGTGATAAAATTCAAAATCATCACATATATTTTTATGTATTATAATTTTCTAGGGAGAGATTTTAGTAGAGCTCAAAGTACCACAAATATCATCTATCAAATATGAAATCATATAGAAGTTGTAGTATGGTTTATTATGTGTTAATATTTGGGATTTTAGGTTATAACTTATGATCTCCTCTAATGCAGGGATACCCTTGTATTCTAAAATCATGGATAATAAGGGAACCGAGACTTCATCCACATATGCCATGAATGGAGTTTTGTGTATCCTATTTCATAATACCATGGAAATTTTGACACTAGGAATGAATTGGGAAATTGGGGCCTTTTTCCTCATGGAAATTTTCTTGGGATTTTCATCCCATATTTTCAAAGTTTCCCTAAATTTATTTTCATTGGACAATTCCTTGAAAATTTGTTTATTTTAGGTCATGTTTAGTTTGGGTAGTCGGTAATACTTCTTGAATGCTACACCAACTATTAGTTTTGTGTTATTTTTATTGTGAAATATGTCCTTAGTGAAAGCACCCATAATAAATAAATTTAATACTAGGTTTACGTAGGGAAATAACTCGTGCTTATCCATTGCTTTGTGGAGTCTGATAGCTTTGATTGAGAGTAGATCATCTCTGTATTACCTCTCATTGAGAGTTAGATAGTCTTCATCCTTATATAGTTCATGAACAACTTCAACCTCTACATAAATACCAAAATAATGATGAAAGGCATTATGTAGATAAATTAGGTCAAACCCTATATCCTTGAATGTTTAAATGGTCCTAAAATATAATAATGAGGAAAATAGTTCCTAGTTTTCAATATTCATTATAATTTTCACTAAACTTTGTGATTATCTTTAAAATTAGGGATTTTAGTCATCGTAGAGCTCTAGAAATTAGTTCACAAGTTAGTAGATTAGTAAATGTAATTTGATTTTATTTGGAAAAATATCATATATTCTATTTGTAATTAGGGAATTCACTAATAGAATCCTCCATTTATGATAATTAATTTTATAATAATGACCTTTGTCAACTATATTTTGAATTTAAATTTGATATTTATGTCATAAGATTTCACAGGGATTTTTTGAGCACATGGCACTTTGTCACTACTTTTGACTACTTAGTCACCCTTATATTATTTAATATGTTTGTTGGCATTTATAATTGTCAATATATCACTTATTTTCCATATGTATATCTTTACCTCTACAACTGATTATTCTCATAGAACACATGGTGGAATTTTACCTTCTCGCTTGAATATGACTTAATCAATTCATGATTTTTTTTGGTGTATAAAGTAGTGATAAGATGACCCATGGAATGACATGTGGTAGCTTAATGTATACTAGATGGACACATGGAGAAATATATGAGTGACATTTGGAAGCTAACTATGCAAAGGATGACATGTTACAGTATGTCACTACATTGCTTTGTCTTTTGTCTTTGTATTTTGTTATTTTGGCTATAGGATTCTATGTAGTGAGATGATGACATGTGGCATGATATTGTTTAGTCAATTGATTTCTTATCTTATTAATTTATCCTTTTTGTATTTAAGTTTACTATAAATTGAGATGATGACATATGAAATAATCTTATTTAATAGGTTTGTCATTAGTTTTCATAACATATAATTATGAGAAAATAGATACAATGAGGTGAGATGAAGACACATGAATCAATCTCATTCAGTCTCATTATTATTTTTTTAACCTATTCATTTTTCCAAAAACATGTGATAAACCAAGATGAAAACACATGGAATGATCTCATGTAATCAATTTTTCATAAGTATTTTAAATTTTGATATGTCAAAAAAACATTAATAGTCTATAAATATTGATAGTATTTTTGAGGTCTAAAGTCATTTCATGTCTTAATGAGAACAAAATATGGAATTATTTAACATAAATGGGTCCCTATTTGAATTTTTTTAAAATGAGGCATGTTTGTTGCAAAAAATGGTGACTCAACGGGGAAATACTCTTGATTTTTTAATAACTCAATTTTTTTGGTTTAATTATTGTAATGACATTTCAAACTTTATAAGAAGGAAATAAACATAACATAAAATTGAAAGAGACTTAAAAGTAATCATGCAACATACAAACCCTTTTTAATTTTAAGATCGTGTGTGATTATGTGAAGGTTATTTTCCTTTGTTGTGAGAGTTTTAACAAAGATTGTATGAAACCAAGGTCTCTTTGTCTTTAAATATTTAGGTTATTTTATCCTTTAATCACAAATATATGGGAGGCTAGACATTACTCTACTATCATCCAGGTGTCCATAGACCTAACAGAGATACCTTTAATTCCACTCTAAGCATTGATCTACTGCCATCCATCGTCCTGATAGATATTAATTGAATCACCCTTCCATAATTTTTGTTAAAGAAACTTCTTGGAAAATGGGTTGGGAAACACCATTGGATAGGTATATATGAATTTCCTTTTAAGTTAGATATTTAACTCATGTTTTATCTTTATTAATATTTATTATCTCTCAAAAAAGTTTTATGTGTAGATTTGAAATTGGTCTTTCAAAATGAGAATTATTTCCAAAATTTTCATGAAAATATCAAAGTGACTTTCAACAATTTAATAATATTATTTGATATAGATAAATTTATCTATTCTATTAATGATATATGCCTCAATTATAAGACTTACACACCTCAAGTATAATCCATGAATACCCTTAAGTGTGATTGACTTCCATTTGGGATAAATTTTGGAAAAATATGTTAAAATGGTCATAAGAACCTTATTTGAAACAAACAATTGAAGGGAAATCTAATTCAATAAAGTAGGAAGTATAATTTAAGAAAGTAGGGAATATAATCAAAGAAAGCATGAAATATAATTTAATAAAGAATGGAATATAATATAAGACAAATAAAAATATAATTCACTTGATTTGTGTGTTATTTTATGAATTTTTTATGATTTATGATTTTGACATGGGAGTAATGAAAGTGCAGTGTCTACAGATCCCAAAGTAGAACTTGTAGATGTGTGTAGATAGGTAGAAATAGAACTATGTTAAGATAACACAACTCCTACTGTAATATGTGTCAATTCATATTTATAAGAAGTAAGTGAAGTTTTCTTTGTTTTATCTTGAAATGATGAATCCCATACCTATGAAACCAACTAATTTTGATTCTCTCTATATATTTTTTATTCTAATATTCATCCATGCATGTTAAAATTTATATCTCAATGACTTCAAAATTAATGACTGAGAGTTTAAACAAAATATGGATTATATTCATGATTTTTTTGAAATCCTAATGAAGTTATAAAATATGCATCCAATTCTTGTGCTTGAGCTACCTTGTCATTAGCAAATGTGATCAATTAGATAACTTGATCACTAAAAAATAACAATGTTTTCTACTTTTACTTAAAAATTATCAATGGCTAATTGAAGTAGATTATAAAATAATGGTTTAGTCATTACATTATCTAGTGGAGTATATAACTAGGGGTATCCATATCTCCAAGTATTAATGTGGCCTTATTCTATTGGTTAGCCATTTCCTTCACCAATTTTTGCATTTGATTATGCCACTTTGTGAGATGAATCCTCTTATTTTTCACATAATTTTGTGTTAAATTTATGTCTACAAGTTTCATTAAATTAAGATCTAGATATGATTTATGTCTTACTTAGAAATGAAATTCAACTTGGCATCCATTCATGAAAATTCACCACATTTTCATTGTGGTTGTGACTCTTATCTAGATCTTTGTATGGAGAACACAATGTCATAAAGAGTCTTGTCTTAAGCTCTGCACATTGTCTAATATGTCATGTGGGACCTTTATTATACCCTATGCCTCTAATATCTTACTGGCATATTTCAATCAATGAAACATTTTATATAAACTCCCCCAGTGGCATTGACCATAGAAATGGGATCTTATTGGATCTCATCATCCTCTCTAGGCAAGGTTTTCCTCTTCTTAGTCAGTGAGAAGACCTCCTCCCCTCTCCTAAACTCAATTTTTTACCTTTAGTAGTCACTTTTATTTTTATTACCCTTTTAAATTTATTAAGTACTTCATAAAATTATATAGTTAGCTTTGGTTCTTCAGTGATACTAAATCTTTTCTACATAATTGCTCGACCGACATTTGTTGAATCCATGGATCTATCACCAATAGGTACTGAAAGGAAGTTTGGCCATAGGATGAGATGGAATGAGATAAAGAGTAATGAAATATTGGTATAATATTAGAGGGATCAAGTGAGGGATATGAACTAGGTGATGTGTAAGGTTAAAGTCCAAGGAAAGGTGGAATGACCATTTTATATTTAAAAATTTTAGTTTGTGGAGTATTGATTATTATTTTATGAAATTGGGAGACTCGTAGACTATGACCACTGGTGACTCTTTTTGAAATATTTTGGTCATAGAAAACCCAAATTGAGTGGAATTATGTGTTTATAATGAATATGTGCCAAAACTATATGGGGACATTAAGTCTTCAAAATTTATATTTGCCAATGTGGTATCTATGTTATTTGCAGAAAAATTAGGTTGTTTAATGGCAGCCTATGTTATAATTTACTAGAATTATGTGATTTGTGTGTGGGTGATAGTAATAGTGTTAGTGGTATTAGTACTAACCAAATAATCCAAAATTTTAGTAACTAAAATAGTAGAAACATTAGTGGTAGAAGTACCAGTCAAATATAATGAAGTTTTAACAATGGGAGGGACAAGTGAAATAGTTTTGATAACAACAAAAATAGGAGAATTAGTGCCCTATATTGATTCCTATATAGTAACTAGTGAAGTAACCCTATTAGGAATAATTGATGAAATTAAATTAGCAATTAGAGTGTCTATTGATGTGCATTTTTATTTTTTGGATTCATCTAAAATATGACCTCGATCTCCCTTTCTAATTACTACTTGCTATGCATCTTGAGTATGAGGACAACTAGGGATTTGAGTTCTAAAGGTTACATGTGTAAGGAAATTTTAGAAATTGTAAAATTTAGCCTCTTCCTCTAGGTCATTATCATATCTTTCCTCTAAAATTACTTCTTCTATAGATTCATTGAGATGTTCTTCTAATAAGTATTATTTTATGTATTCATCTTTTATGTCTAAGTAGGTGAGCCCTAGAGATGCTTCTGAGTACTGGTGTGGCCTCTCCTTTTCTTATGTGGACTTAGGAGGTTTTAGAGTGGTGTTAAGAGTCATCCTTACTTTATTTTCCATAGGAGGGTTAGATGTAGTGTGCTTTGGAGGAATAGTAGGTTAACTAGTCACAATTGGTGCTAGAGTTGGTGACACTATGGTAATTGCTAGAGTGAATGAAAAAGTGACCTTTAAAAATAAGGTTCCCCTATGTAAATATAAATAACACATTTATTTGAATATTTTAGTTTTATAATTTTCTTGAGGACCCTTACTTTCAAATCCTAATATGTCTCTTCTTCTAGCTCATCCTCTTCCTATGGTGGTTTTGCCTTTTATGGGACTTGGTCCTTATCTTATTACTCTATCCTACATACATCATCTTTGGAAATAGAAGGATCATATTGGATTGATTAATAAATTATCATTGACATCCATACGCTTATCATCTTTATGTATACTTTGGGCATATTTAACATTCAATTAAATAAAATCATGCCTATATTCTTTGTGGACATAATTAGTCTTGAATCTACCATCAAAGTTATTTATGTGTTGCACCATCACCCCTCTAAAGTCCCAAAAAAATAAATCTTCTAATATATAATGGAAATAAACTCTATGATGAGATTTCTTAGCTAATTTTTCCCAATGTTGGAATTATTGTCTTCCACTATTGAGGGGTATCTTATGAAATTTGTGTAGTTTATCCCTTCTAAGATTTTCATCAACACTATTAGGTAATTGATAAGTAGTTTCTTATTTTGATAGCTTATCTAGGATTGGCCTGGGTAGATATAATGGGGCCACCAATGTACCCTCAACTCTAATAATTGTATGATGAGGATAGAACTAGTAATCCCTAAGTGATTTAAGTGATCTATTTATCTTGATAAAAAACCTTAATATTTATTGTTAATTGATTTCCTTGTATACCATTGGAGAAAAAAATGTCTATCATCATTTTCATGTGATCTCTAAATTTTTTAATGTGATACAAATAAAAATCATCACATATCATTTTATATCCTATATGTTCTTATAAATAAGTGTCAATGGAGCTCAAAATATGATAAGTAACATCTACCAATAGATGAAAACATATATAATTTTTAGTCTAGTCTATTATGTGTGACTCTTTAAGATTTCAAGTTGTAACTTGTGATATCCCCTAATGCAGGGATGACATTGTCTTATAAAATCATGGATAATAAGGGAACCCATACTTCATCCATGGATGGAGCATCATGTAATTTGTTTAATAATGGCATGGAAATTATGACACCATGCCTGAATTAGGAAATTTGGACATTTTTCCTTGTTGAAAATCTATTACGATTTTCATCCATCCTTTAAAATTTTCCCTAACTTTATTTTCCTTAAGCATTCCTTAATTGTTTGTTGATTTTAAGGAAATTTTGGTTTGGGTAGTCAATATTACTTCTCAAATTCTACAATAGCTTCATATGTTATTAGTTTTGTACTATTTTTATTTTAAAATATGTCCTTAGTGCATGCACATGTATTAAATACATTAAATACCAAGTTTTCATAGAGAAATATCTCAGGCTTAGCGACTTCTTTCTATAGACTAGTAACTTTGATGGAAAGTAATACATATCTTTATTTCCTCTCATTGAGAGTAAGATCATCTTCATCCTTATATGGTCGAACAAGTTTAAATTTTACATAAATAGACAAATAATTATGGAAGGAATTATGCAGATAAATTTGGTCAAACTTTGAATCCTTGAACTCTTACTTAGTCTCGAAACATAACAATGATGGAGTTGGTTCTTGGTTCTCATTATCCATTATCATTTTCACTAAAATTTGTGTTTGTCTTGAAAAATAGGGATTTTAGTAATTGGAGAGGTCTATATAACATTTCTCAAGTTAGTATATTAGAAAATGTAACTTGATTTGATTTGGGAACATAACATATAGTCTAGTTTAAGCAATGAATTCATTTCTTAAATGCTCCATTCATGAGAATTAATTATAGAATAAAAATCTCTATCAATTTTATTTCCAATTTAAATTTTATTTTTATATCATAAGATTTCATGGGGATTTATTTGACGTGTTTAAATTTATTGTTGATTTTGATTACTTAGTCATCCCATTAAGCTTTAATGTGTTCATCAAACTTTACAATTGTCATTATATCACTTAGTCACCATATGTATATCTTTGCCTTGGGAGCTAACTGTGCTCATGGGACACATGTTAAATTTTCATCTTATCAATTGAATATTATTTAATTAATTTATAAATTATTTCAATGTATGAATAAATGAGGTGATTGCATGTGGTGGTTGACTGTTTATTAGATGGACACATGGATTAATAGATGAGTGACATGTGGTGGCTGAGTATGCAAAGGATGACACATGGTAGTCAGTCATTAGATTGTTTGGTATTTTGTCTCACTATTTTGTTATTTTAGCTATAGGATTGTGTTTAATGAGATCATGATAGATTTCATGATATCATTCAGTTGATTAGTCAAATGTCTTAGTAATTTGACCTTTTTAATTGAAGTCTGTTATAAATAAATATGATGACATGTGAATTAATCTCACTCAATTGGTTGGCACTAGTTTTCATGATTTAGAATTATGAGCAAAAAGTTTTGATGAGGTGAGATGAATACACATGGATAAATATTGCTTAGTCACTTTTTCACTTGTTTTTATTACTTGCCCATTTCTCCAAAAACTTACGATGAACTAGGATGGAAACACATCAAATGATCTCATGTAACCAATTATTTGAAAGTATTTTGAATCTCAATATGTCAAATTAACATTGAAATTCTATAATATTTTGAAAATAAAGTGACATTTATCAATTTAAAGCTGAATTTTAGAGCTAATAACTTATGAAATAAAATTGATTAGCTCGATTAGTTAAAAAAATGATTTAAAACAAAATCTAACATTTCCATTAATTATTGCCTTAATTTTAAGCCAAAATTCATAAAATAAAAAATCAAATAATTAAACTTAAGATTTGGTAAGTTTGGGGTCTAAAGTCATTTTATGTCTTATTAGGGACTAAATATGGAATTATTTAGGATAAATGGGTCCCTATTTGAATTTTTTGAAAGTGGGGCATGTTGCTCCCAACAAAACCTTAGAAATTATTTTGGAAGTTTGACTTTTGAAGAGATCATTGACTGGATCATTAAGTTAGAAAAATATTTTAAGTATGAAAGTATGGAAGATCCCAATAAGGTTAGGTTTGATGGATAAATTTTTAAAGGTCATGCATCTTTATGGTGGGTACATATACAAGCTAAGAGAGTACACAAAGGTAAAGAAAATATTAAGACATGGAATATATTTTCTTGCTAAGTTGTAAGCTAAATTAATTCATGTGGATTATAATATGAGTATGTTTAAGAAGCTCCAAAACTTGAGCCAAATAAAGATGAATCTCAAAGAATAAATTGAGGATTATTATAAACATAATATTAGAGTCGATCATGTGGAAGATGATGTTGAGAATATCTCAATATATGTGAATGAATTGTGTATGGAAATTTGAGATGAGTTTGGTATGATCATATTACGATATGTTCAAGAATCCTATTAATGTGCATTGAAGGCAAAGGAAAATTTGTTACAAAAATAAAAATGAGGAACATAAAAAGGAAGAGGAAGATTCATGCATGGATGTGGAATAGGTAGAGATTATTTTGTGCAAATGCAAGATGGTGAAGTAAGTACTTCACAACATGATGGTGGTACTACCCAAAGAGGTAGAGGTAATTTCAAAGGAAGATAATCATATGTACATAGAGGTTGTGGATTCAATGTAAAAAAATTTAGATGTGGTGACATTATCCACATAGCATTAGGATGTCCTCATATGCATAATGAAATAAATATAAGAATTTATGAAAGTTTATATCACACAATAAAATCAATGATGTGTTTCATTATTCATAATATATATGAACCAAAAATTAGAGATGATCACATAATGAATAGGGTGTTATTGAAGCCTATAAAAGAGGATAATAGTCTTATGTAGAGAAATATTTCTTTAGAATATTTTATAAATCTAAAGGTAAGTGTTGAAAATTTATTATTTTTTATTTGATAGGGTAAGAAACCAAGTTTTACAAGGATCCTAGAACTAAAAAAGTGAAATATAGAAGTATCAACAGGCCAAACCAAGGTTGCCCATCAAAAAATAAACTATAATAAGCTGAAAGTAGGGAAAACAAAAACATAAAAGATTAGGAGGGGGTCCCTCGATTGGGTCTTCTTCTTCCTCAGGATCTTCACAAGGATATCCTAATTAACCTTTAAGATCTTATCCTATGTGCAATTTCTAAGTCCTTTTATTGCCTCTCCTAGAAGAATCATATGTGGCCTCTTTTGCCTTTGGATCTATAGGGGAGTCTTCTTTATGGAGGATAATTTTGGGGGACTAGGTGGGGGGGTTCCATGATCTTTGCTAATTATTTGATAGGGGTCTGAGCAAGCTCAGAGGAAAGGATGAAAGACTACATAATGGATTCAACCTACCTATGAAGGGAATTCCACTCTTGTATAAGATTGGTAAGGGTTAGCCCTTCCTCCTACACCTTGGAATTAAAATTCTCTAGCTCTACCTTGTTATTATTCATCTCCTATAATATATTAGATTTACACTTCCAAACGGTCTCCTCAGAAGTTCCCTCATCAAGGGTGATCAGCTTGGGTCTGGGTATGAAGAGCTTTTAGGGAAGGTCATCAATAGGGGATTTATAAAGACTAGCCTGGAGGGTGTTCTCAAAAGGTCGGTAGGATCCAGAGGTGGGATCCTCCTCTAGGGAGTCCTCATAAGAGTCCCCCTGACAAAGGATCCCCTTTGATGGACCTCTCACCCTTATAGGTTTTGTTTGTGTTTGATGAGGAGAAGAATTAGCCCCTAGTATAGGATAGGGTTGGTCTCGTTTACTTGATGATCCAAGGAAGTGCATTCAAGATATTTAAGTAGGAAGAAAGGTAGGCTTATCTTATATCATATAAAGTGATTCAATAACAAAAAATGATGGGAAAAAATTAGGTTATATTTAACCTCAAGTGTCATATAGCACATTACTCAGAGAAAGTTTCAAATTTATTATTGATAGTGGAATAAAAGATAATATTATTTCACAAGTGATTCTAGATAAACCTAAATTGAGGATAATTTTACATCTGAATCCATATAAGTCTTCTTGGATTTAAAAATGACATCAAGTTATAGAGAGTGAACTATTGGGCCCCTATTTTGGTAAGTATGAGATCCATACCAGCATGATAAACACATCAACATGAGGTAATAACTTATCATGATGATTATTATTTTGGCATCTTAGCACCAGCTAGAGGAATCAATACACACCTTACACCAACTGGCATACGGCTAACACATTTATAGGATTCTTATGGCATCTTCTAAGTTGGGTGATACATGGTGATTGAAACATGAAGGGTAAAAGGTAATGGAGCTAGTAGAATGATTACTTAGGATACATATCGGTACCCTATGTGCACACTCTACCTTGGTAAGATATTTTTTATAGAGCTATAAAACAAGATCGAACTAGCCAATGTAAAAGATGTAAATTGATGCATCAAAGATCTAGAGAATTAGTTCTACATGCATTTTGATGGTCATTATTAGTATTAGATATAACTTAGATGCTATGAAGGATCCATTTGTATATACCCAAGCTCGCTTGTGAGCCTATGGGTCATTAAATAGCTTGAGTAAAGCATTTTCTCTATTCAAAATATTATGTACTCTATTTTATTTGGACTTTATTTAATAAATATGAATGTTACATGAAATTGAGCTCAATCTAGTTTATGTGCCTTTGGTAATGTTATATAAATGTGAATTTAATGCTATAAGTTCACTTTAGTAATGTTAATTAATGTATATTCAAGATTTTGATTTACATCATCAATAGAGTCCATGTATTAAATGATGATGTTAGTATATATTATAAAAATAGCCCAAGTATAGATAGAGCCTATGCCAAATGTTCTTGAATTTTCTAAGACGTGTGATCCTAGTATGATAAATTAAACTAAAAGTAGCCTCCTAACTCGTCTAGCACATATATGATGCTAGGCTTAGAGTAATAAAGGCTTGTGACCTTATGACTCTAGAACTAGTTCCCCAAATGGGCTTGCTCCTATAGATCACTAAGCCTAGTCCATGAAATACTTACATCAAGGGATCTACTTAAGACTTCTTTTGAATTGACCAAGTCCTATTAGTAATGTCTTGCACCATGACACAACTAGCCTAATGCAGGCCCTAGCTCTTTATCTACTATGATTTTAGTGAGTACATAAAGCTTGTGCCTTATGTGAATTGATGCTAGTATAGTCGAGTATAAAATGTTGAGTACTATAGGAATATCCAATGTTTACGCCTAGTTGTAATGAGTCTATAACTAATTAAGACAACCTTATACCCCTTGACAAGGACTTGTCTACACCATTTTAGTTTTGTTGTCAGGACTTGTGTTGAATTTACTTGTTGTAATGGTGTGACAAAATGATGCTCTAAATTTCCCTTGAAAACATCAAGAATTTATTGTAATAAGTGGAAGATAACTTTGTGATAAAGTATCCAACCTATCAGGATAAAATCCAAGAAATTAGGTTCAAAACAACTTCTATGATGATTTGTACAAGGTCTTTTTCTATGAATTTCCTAAGCATATGTATCAGTGGTTGGCCACATATGCAACCCACAAAAAGAGGAGTTATTGACATCAATACAAGTGGATAAAAGAAGGCCTAGAGAGGCTTGAGACCCTAGATACCTCTTAGACTAGAGCAGTAGATAAATGGTGGCAAGGAATGTTGAATAGTTATATGCTTGAATTCATAGTTTTAACATACTCGTGCCCTGAGGAAGTAGAGTATCAATTTTTTCATGAATCTAGAGGCATGTTTGTGAAAGAATTTGGTGTAGAGATTAAAAATCTAATGGTGTATTATGGGTTTGAAACTTTGGGGATGGAAGGCTAAATTCCTTTCACATATGAGCAATGCAAAGGGAGAAAAGGGGATGTGTAGGTGGGGCACAATATAAGGGGATGAGTAGATTGACACCTAAGAGATTAGAAGATAGACCTATAACAAGAGATGATGTAGGCTGATGGAATATCTAGAACCTAGAGGTGTTCAGATAACCCTTAGCAAGTAGGAAGGGCATGGGGAAAAATCTCATGAAATATGGCAGTACGAGGAGGAGAGATATGATGAAGTGATGAATCAAGCTCAACAATTTATGGGTGTAGAATGCATTGGGTTCCTACAAGACTTATTTATTGAAGATGCACTTGATGTGCCTACTCCCTTTGAACTTGTGGCACATGCACCAGATCTCCCACTTAAATAAAGCATAAGAGTGATAATTGACCCTAATTTTGACATAGATTTTAGATGATTTGTATATTTTCAATGTAATTTTGTGATTTAAAAAATTATTCCCTATAAGGAGGTGATCAAAACTAGCTCTAGACCATTGGGATCTAGCTCACCACAACAAAACTTAAGCACAAACATCCCAACTCAGTCAATGTTAGTGATGAAAAGTAGGCAATAGCCTAAAATAAATGGTTCAACACCACAAGTAAGTAATATAGTGCCATAAACATCAAAAAAAATAGTAGTAATAATAGGGTTAATGCCTAACCTAATATCTGGAGGCATTAGAGGGTTGCCACCAAGATAGATGCTAGGGGGACAAGCACCCTAGATACCAGTTGCCCCACCATATCAAATTTACTATGAAATGGCCATGCACCTACCAGAGTATTATTACATGGAGAATTCCATGTAACATGTGTTGAAGTGTGACCTATATTGGCATGCTTACGGAATAACCTAGTCAGAGAAAAAGGTAACCTAGTTCATGACCAATCTACTTGATTATGGCCATACTTGGTTTAATAAATTTGACCCTAACCAAGCTATGGTATGCTCAGGGAATAACCTATTTAGAGTAAAAGGTAACCCAGTTCATGACCACTCTACTTGATTATGGCCATACTTGGTTTAAGAAATTTGACCTTAACTAGGCTATGGTTGATTATGACACCTTAAAGGATGCATTCCTTAAGGAATTTGACATTTCAAAGTTTAAACAATAGAGAATCACCATGCTAAAAGAGATAACCCAAGGACTCTCAAAAATCATGCGCCTATGTGATACAAGTTTTAATACTTTCTTTTCAAAGTTATTTTATGACATACACCCTTCCTAGCATGTGTAATGATTCATTGGAGGGTTTTTAGTGTTGTTCTAAAGAGTGATTTCCATGAAGACCTTTACAAACCCTCACAAATCACTTAAAGCCATGCTTAGAGCCAAAGTAGTTAGAAGTGCCAATACTGGGATCATCCTATTTATGGAGGCACAAATTGCATCCATGGCCTCCCAACTCCAAAATCTTACCACTAGCTCATCGTAAGATGCTCAAAGTGGATTATGATACACCACTATGAAATAAAATGCCATAATAGGAATAACTACCCTTGAAGGAATGTGTGCACATTTATTCTAAACTATGAAGTCTATCAAGAGGCACATGATGTTCACAACTGACCATTATTGCAATGTGATAGCTAGACCAACATAACCATCTATTGTCAATTGTATGATGCCTATACATAAATAATTTTTTATTGTCAATCGATTGATAAGATGCATGAGAACACTAAAAGAGGCATAAAGTAGTCCACTGTAGAAGTCAGAGGACAAGCTAACCAAGGAAATGAAGACTATGGCCAATAGAATATAGGATTTGGGATGGAACAAGGTTCTAGAGGGTGAGGTAAAAGATGTGGTGGTGGAAGGTTCCCACCCCACTTATGTTATAAGTGTGGCTCAATGAATTTCCTATACATTCAACGTGTGGGTATTATCGAGGGGCCCATAAGATCGAAGAATGCCCTGACCTATACAAAATTTAACTCAAGGAAGGATTGGCACAAACAAGGGCACTAAAATGATCAAGTATGAGCCAAAAATGGATAAGTGGACTCCTAAGGTAAAATCAAACTATATAAAGATAGTCAAGGTGTAGGCGACTATGCGTAGTGGATTCACCACTCAGTCATTAGTTGCACCAATACCTGAGTTGCATTTTGGATATGGGGATAAGAGTCTCACTAAGAATATAATGTAGCCCAAACACAAATTTTCACCTTACCTAGACCCATCATGCTAGAAATATGTATTTTATTAGGCTATGAGTGTAATTCAAAACCTATAGGGAGAACTCCAACTAGTGTGGGATATAAAAGTGTAGGCTATTGCTTTTTAAAAGAAGTAAAATAGCTAAGACGTTGAGATACAATAATTAATGGAGATCCTATACCTCCTAAAAATAGAAGGGATGTTTCCCCTATTGAATAAATTTATCTTGGATCATGAAGGCTAAAATTCAGTTAAATTCATTGTGCCACACATGGAGAGGGTGAAAAAAGTTAGGCATACACATAATACAGAGTACAATCAAGAACTCTTTATGGATACCATTATTGATGGATGGTTTGTATGTGAGTTCCTTATAGATACAAGCATTGAGATCAACATATTTACCAAAAATGCTTGGAATAAAATGGGTAGGCCAACTTTGAGGCCTTCTCCTCATGTAGTTTTCATGGCCAACAAGACATGGGCACAACCCATCAAAATTTTGAAGAGCATAGTTTTATACATCATGGGCATAGAATTCCATACTGACTTTGAATTGATCAAGTTGGTAGAATAAGACAACTACTTGATGCTTATTGAAATACTATGGTGCTATGCAAACAACACAGATATGTGCTTCAAGAAGTGCTACATGACATTCAAGAATGGAAAAGAGAGGGTATTTATACCCCTCTCACAGGACTAATTACCCCCTATGTCAAGAGTGTGGAACTCAAGAATGAAATCAACCACATATATAAAATCATGATGCAATGCACTAAGACACTAAACCCCAATGATTAAGGAGTGCTTTCTTGAGAAGATGGGTAATAAATCTTGGATACCAATGATGTTTCTTGCAACTATTGGGTTGAAGAAGTGTATGAGACAACTGGTCAAAGGTGATGTTTGGTACATGTGAAGGCACCAAAACCAATAAAGATAAGATGGGTCCAAATTGATTACACTACTAAAAGGTGGGTCCTTTGCACCAAGAAGAAGGGAAAGAGAGTATTTTTCCTTAGTAAGGGCAAACTTCTATGCTCCCAAGATATGTAGGAAGTAATCCAATAGAATACTATGTCCAAGACCTCAAATCATGCATCTCAAAAGAAGTGGATAGGATGGGTGCACTAGTTTATACATTAAGAAAAACTACCACTCATTGGTGGGTAGCAAAAAGTCCTAGCTTGCCAAATTATAAAGATGTGAAAGTATCTATATGCACTAGATTCAAGAAGAGCATTGGGGACTTGGACATCTCTGTGTACTCTAGTGACTCTGACCCTATAGTGTATGTGTGCTTGTGAAAAGAAACATGGACTATCTACAACAAGAATGCACCAAGGAATTTATAGGTGCATGCATCTATAGGACCTTAAAGACATGGGAATGAGCATATTACATTGTCAATGAGATGTGTCATGAGATAGCCAATTGGGATGCACTTAAGGATTAGTTTGTCCACACCTTCTCCTTTTATTCACAAAATATTGAACTCATTGAGCCACTGTAGATAGTTCAGAGGACAGTATTTGAGGACTGCAATATTGGAGGATCACCTAAAAGGCATGTTTGGTAAAAATGAGTTTGTGATCCCAACATTCTTTGAAGAACAAACCCTTAATAATGACTCTAGTGATGAGGATGATGAAACATGGAAGGTGTGAAACTAGACAAGCCTGACAGGCAAAAAGAAGCTAGTGCACCAAGTTGAGGATAGCACTCTAGAGGAAGAAGACCCTACCCACCTTCACATAGAAACAACTGGGGATAATAGACAAGTCAAGGATTCACATCAAGAGAATAATGAACCCTACCATGTGCCATTAAAAACAACAAAGGTATATATCATCTTAGAATGGGAACCAAATATTGCTACTCTAAGTGCTTATTGGTCTAATGCAAAGCTAGCATGCATTATGGACCTCCTAAAAGAATTCCAAGACTTGTTTGCTAAGAACTATAGAGACACTAAGGGCATGAACCCATACCTTAGGAAGATGAGCATCAAGTTATTTTATGGTGTAAGACCTATAAAAAAGTAACCTTATAGGATGAACATGGACCTTTGTGTTAATGTCAAAACAGAGATTAATAGTATGCTAGTCACAGGCATCATCTACCCTATGCAAGAATATGAATGGGTTAACCCCATGGTTATTAGCATCAATAAGGATGGGTACATCTAGATCTGCATTAACTATAGATTGTTGAATTTTGCCTTCCTAACCAACCCATTTTTAACTCTGTTCATCAATGGAGTTTTAGATGGCATTGCAAAGTAAAATATACACTTTCAATGATAGGTTCTTAGGATACCATCAAGTCTATACTGAGGAAGAGGACAAGCCCAAAACTACCTTTATGATAGAATGGGGTTGTTTCACATATAATGTGATGCCCTTTAGACTCAATATTATATGCCATCCATATTCTCTTGATACTATTTACTTGACTATGTATGGATACTATTTGGCACTTTATTTGTTCACATTGTCTACACCATCAAGTCTATACCATCAAGACTTGACTATGTATGGGTTGGTGAAAGATCACTATGACAACTTTCACCTGATGTTTGAGAGGTATAAGTAGTTACATATCTCTTTGAACCTCAAGAAGTGTGTCTTCATGATACTATTTGGCACTTTATTTGTTCACATTGTCTACAAGGATGGTATGTTCATTGATCCAGTAAATATTTGCATCATCCTTCATCTCCAGACCCCATCAATGCAAAAAGACATTCATGCCTTTCTTGGACACTATGTATACTATAAGAAGTTTATAAGGAGCTATACAAATATTATGGCACCATTAGAAGAGCTCTTATGTAAGGATGACCCATTCTATTAGGTTATAGTGCAAGAAGATGCATTTCAGACACTAAAGCTCAAACTAGCAAACACATTGATACTATGAATTTTTTACTAGATGAATCCATTCCACATCCATGTTGATGTATCTAGTTCTATAATTGGCACCATTCTGGTGCAACCAAGTGAAGGCAAAATGGATCATCCCATTTCTTTTTCAATCAAAAAATTGACCAAGGTAAAATAAAAATACGCCATAACTGAGTACAAGGTGCTTTCCATGGTCTATGTCTTACAAAAGTTTAGGCAATACTTGTTAGTGACCCCATTCATCTTTGTTTCTCTACGTTTTTTCTTTTTACATTTAGAAGAAGAAGAAACTAAGGTTAAGGGTCAGGGGTTTGTATGTTACCCAGATTAAGTTGTGCACCGTATCCAGACGTTGTAGGAGCTCCTCTTTGGCTATGGAGGAAGACACTTGTAGATAAGAAAGAAACTCAAACAAAGAGAATGTTAGACAAATATATGGTGGACTGCCAAGCACACGCTCAGTCCCAAAAGCGTAAAAACTTCCTTAAGGGATGACAGTCCACTATTTGACAAAAAGAGTGTTTATATGAAAAGAAATGGTGAAAGACTAAGAAAGAGAAAGTAGACAACGTGTACCTGTTCTTTGTTATCAGTCTATCATAGTCTCTGACGTCGATAGTCCTATTGGCATCGATTGGTCAATATGCCGATGTCAGTTATACTACTGATGTCGATCGAGGTTGTGGTTGATGTCGGTTGGGGCAATGGGCCTTAGACAGGTTTCAGGGTTATGTCTGTGGTCGACAAAAGGGTCTGGGAGTTTAAAGGTTTGTGCAAGGTTGCAGGGAGATGAATAAGGTCTGCAAAAGGACAAAGGTAGAGGATAGGTTGTCAAAAAGTGTAAGTGTAAGAAGAAGGCTTTTCAGCCTCTCCAAGAAGAAGTCAGGTCAACTTTGGTTGATGGTATTTAGAAATAGTAAATAGAAACTAATTACCAAGTTATTCTAAATACTGAAATGGAGACAGAAGAATACTTAGCTCTGCTTGGTGGAGAACCAGAGGTGTAGAACGCTTGTTCCCATTGTGGCTGATGTCAAAGACCTCGTGCAATGTTTCCAATCTAATGTCTGGAGTGATTTCTATAGAGTTTCTATAGCCTGGAGAGTGTTAGTCAAAGTTTGATGCTTGGTCTTAGAGTGTGTGCATCGATCTCCAAGATTCTGGGGCCAAAGAGCTAGAGAGAGAGAGAGATATTAGATTCTAAGAGAGCTAAGAGAGAGCCTAAGAGGGATCCAATTCTAGGAGGGGAAGAGTCTAAGAGAAAAACTCAAGGTTAGACGTCGAGCCTATGTAACCGACGTCGATGAACCCACCGGCGTCGGCCGATAGTTGACCGATGTTGGCAGCTAGAGAATGGGTAAAAGGGTTATTTGGCCCATTTCTCCATCCGCCAAGTGCTTCTGCCATTGGAAAATAGTCAAAAGATGGGTTTATTAGGCACGAGAGTTAGTTAGAGAGTTGGAATAGGTCTTAGGTAGTTATGATGTGAAGGACTTAGTCATAGGGTGAGTCATAAGGTAGGAAATGGTCTAAGGGTGAGGTGTCCAAGGTGAGGTGTCTAGGGTGATGTCATTAATTTAAAATAAGTAATTTATTTTAAATTAATAAAGTGTGTAAGTGGTTAGAAGGGGACCAAGGGAGAGTCGACACAATTTTGGTGTCTACAATCTTATTCATAAATCACAAGGTGCTTAAGTGCCTGGTGAACAATCACATTCTCTACATGTGCATATGTTGATGGATAGTTTTGTTTCAATAATTCTAGTTCTTTGTTGTAGTAAAATATGGGAAACAAAACTCAGGTCCAAACCATCTATCCTACATTAACTATGGTCATGTGGTAGTGCCTATAGAATATGAAATGCTTGATGCACAACTTTATAGGGTCTAGTGTGTCTTGGAAGACTTGGTAGAGATTGTTGCATTTATAACATCTAGGTCTACACCCCAAACTATGACAACCAAAGATAAGAAACAACTCATAGTTCATACTACCCCCTTTCAGCTCATTAGTGGGGAACCATACAAATTTATCTAAGATGAGGTATTATGTTGATGGGTCCTAGATAATTAATTGGACCTAATCTTGCAAGAAGCACATGAGGGGATTGTAGGAGGCCATTAATCTAGAGACACTATGGTATGCAAGGTGATACAATTAGGCTTGTGATGGCCAAGCCTATTTCAATATGTAAAAGAGTGTGATAAGGTATGTGACATCTACCAGTACATAGGAAAGCCAAATTTCCAGGGTGATATGCCTCTCATTCGCATTCTTTCCCAGGTGCCATTTGAAAAATGGGCCATTGATTTTTTTAGGTTGATCACTCTCGCTACAAGGTGCATAGACACATGATACATTTTGGTATCCACATATTACTTCACCAAGTGGGCTGAGGTAGTGCCAACCAAAGATTATGTAGCCACCATAGCCATAAGTTTTATATTGGAGAACATCATTAGTCACTATGGGTGCCCACTTAGTCTAACTAGCAACAGAGATGCACACTTCATCAATGAAATCATGCACATCTTATTGACTGAATACATGGTGGCACACCATAAGATAACACCTTATCATGACCAAGTGAATGGCACTACTGAGGCATTCAATAATATATTGGGAATATGTCTCAAAAAGATATGCAACACTGGTTGTAAGGATTGGGATGATCATGTGTCAGTAGTGTTGTGGGCCTATTATACTACATATAAGTTCCTAAATAAGGTTGTACCATTCCAACTAGTGTCTGGTGTAGAGGTTATTATACCCATGGAGTTTTTAGTACCTTCTTTGTGCATCATGTGTATTAGTCAATTGGATGACCAAGAGTTTTTGAGTGCATGCCTAGAAGACTTAGAGCAATTGGATGAGACATGTGCCCAAGCAAGATGGAGTTAGCAAGTAGAAAAGGCATGCCAAAAGCTATGGCATGATAGACATATCAAGTGTAAGGTACTTACTAAAGGAACATTAGTCTTTCTATATGACTTCAAGTACATAGGCAAGTTACAGATTAGGTGGATGGGACCTTACATCATCCATAGCATATTGGAGATTGGTGCATGTAATCTACACATGTTTATAGGTGAAATGTTCCCTGGGAATTTCAACAACAACTGATTGAAGCTTTATAGACAATAAAATGGTGCTTATTCCATCATACACCAACTTCCTAGTCATAATTCAATTATGTTATGCTAACTAGAATAAAATTTGGTGTAATCCAAATCTTTGCTAATGTTTTGTGTTAGGGGAATAAGAGAGGTGCTTTCAGGCCCGTAGGAGAAATATTTTGGTGCCTACATGCATAAATCCATTCAAGTGAGTCAAGCATAGTTATTTTCTAATCACTTGAGACTAGATACCTAAGTTTTTTAGCATGTAAATTTTGATAGATATAGAATTATGTGAGTGCCAAGATGACAAAAGAGAGGCACACAAGATTCTAGTGCACAAGAAACCTAGAGAATGAAGTGTTGGAGGACTAGCATAGGAATTTATATGGGGTAGGGTAGGCCAAGGTAAGAGATAAAAAGTTTAGAGAAATTGAACAATAAATGGAATCACACTTGAAAGGAAGCACAACTAGGAGAAGATATGGAACTGAGGATGTTGAATCATGTGCATGTGAAGTGTTGCACCTAGGTTACCATAATAAGGGTAAAGGTCACATCAAGGTGAACAAAGTGTAGGAGGAAGATCATCAAGATAGTTGACACCTACCCAATGATTGGTAGGAAATGATTGTTTAAATCACCTATCACTTCACTAAATAAGTTGTTAAGATAATTTAATGACTGTGATGGTGGAGGCACAAAGATTTACAATAAATGAGAATGTGGTGGTGGATTTTTGTGTATTTTGTGGGTTTTAAAATTTTTAATAAATCCATGTGTTTCCATGCTATTACTCATTATCCATTAATAAGGTAGCTAAAATTAAGGTATAAATAAGTGAATGGTAGACTAGAATAGGTTATAAACCTTGTGTGAATTTGAACCCAAATTCAAAGCCGAACGTAGAAGCTGAACCAGAGCCAAATAAAAAAATGCTACAAAAGTGAAATTTAACAACACCCACAACTACCAAATGAAAATAGTTGAAAAGATGAAGATATTAAATTTTGGTTTATATTGGAAAGGAGGCATGTGGAGAGAAAATTGTAAGAGAACCAATTAGTATAAATTTTGAGTGTCATCAAGGTTACCATTAACGATGAATGAAGATCGAGGTTTAAAGTTGTAGTTGTAGAACCCATAACTATGAATAAGCGTGAAGAAATATTAAGGGCTTCAAGAATATTAAAAAACCATTATTCAATAGCATCCAATTTAGAATGGGCAAGAAAAAGTTAAGTTCAAGTCCACCATAGGTGCAAAAAGATTCCAAAAAGGTGCAGATGCTAGAAGAAATAGCCACTGTGAATAAAAAGGCACAGCTAATAAAAAGTGTTAGCATCACTGAGATTGACCCTAAGGTAAGCATAAATATTATGTATAAAGAAATGCAGTTTCCCCTTGAGGTCATGGTGGGGGAAATAAGGGTATCCTTCACACACATGTATAGGTTAAATGAGTACAACTATCACACGTAGAGCAACATGTAGGAAATCAACCAAGACTGGGTAGTTGACACAAGAATGAATATTAGAGCAACATATAGGAGATCAACCAAGACTAGGTAGTTGACACAAGAATGAATATAAAGGTAGGTATGGTTCTATTTTATGTTTCCATCTGAGAAAATCTAGAAACCACTAACATGACTCAATTATATGAGCTATCAAGTTTTGGCAAGCCAAAGGAATAGTACAATTCCTTTTCTTGTGCATCAATGGTGATTGTTTTTACTTTAAAATAAGTTGAATGCAAACATCATCATGCCTCATCAATAGGATCATAGGGATCCCAAGCATAGGGATAGACATCTTTTAGATGATGAAGGATGATGCAAAGGTGGAGAGTGTTGCAAAACTCCTAGGCTACTCCAAGGCAGTGTTCACATTCTCTATTAAGGACATTCAAGACCCTAGTATGAGGTTATCATCACACCTCATGAATTCTAAACTTTTCCCTGGTGGATAATGGACTGACATAAGCCAGACATAGTTATGCATCACCCACCATATGGCATAGGGGGAGAAGTTATATATCACAAAGTTTATTATGGAGGAAATTATGAAGAATGCAATAGAATGCCATATGGTACATGAGACCTTTTAGTGGGGGTCCATGATAATATTGATTATGATGGAGGATCTCAGTGTGTCCAATGGTGATGATGACAGAATATGGGTGTTATAATTGCACAAGGACTCCTTGGCATTAAAGTACCAAGAATTCACCTACCCACCTAGCTTTTCTCAAAAGTACAAGATAAGAGTATAGGGGTGGTGTGATCGATATATAAAGGCATTAAAGATTGAATAGCACATCCCACAAGATCTCCCCCAGCACATGTTAAGCACAATGACCTTTGCCATTATGTAGCATTTCTATATAGTGCACTTAGAACTCACATTTGGGAACCTATTCGGTTGATTTAAATTGCCTTATGCATTTTTTGCTAAATATTTCACAGTGATGCTAAGTAAGATTCCCAATGCATAGTAGTTGGATATATTGGTGAGGATTGTGAACCAAAAAATGAGAAGATTCAGGGGCTAGTATGTGTGCCTAAGAAAAAAATCCATGAAGGATGAGGAGGATGACTCTAATCGAATGGAACTCTATCCCCTCTAGAGGAAAATTATAACCAAGCACATCTTTAATCTATTCTATGAGATGAAGCTATGGAAGAAGGGTGTCAACCCTAAAAAATATGATGATCGCCTACTCTTGATCAATGATGAAGGAAAACCAATGCTAAAGATGTAGTAGAATTCTCCCCAGAAGAAGTGGGAAGAGACAATTGAGGAAATCTAGGAGCACATTAGGTTGAGGGTTTGCCTTTGATGAATAAGCAACACATCTAGATCCTAAAAAACACATAACCTTTGTGTCAAAGATTTCTTCCTTCAAAAAGAAGCATAAAAAGAAGACATCTAAGGGACCCATTGTACTCCCTAAAATAAATTTGGGATAAATGGAGGAGGAAGAGGCCCTCACACACAAAAAGGAGGAAGAGATGAAGGAACAAAAAATAATAAATACCTACATCATGCAGGTCAAATAAGAGGAAGAGCCTAGTGCTAAGGAGTTTAGAAGGCCCTCCAAGGTTGCACAACTATTATTCTTAAAGAAGCATTAAGCTAATGATCTCCTCATCTGAAGAAGAACCCTTCACATAGCCTCTGCAAATAGATGAGAGAAGAGAAGATTGTAGAAGAATATGGTCCACAATGAGGAAAAGATTAAGATGGCACTAGCACTTGAGAAGAAGAGGAAGGATTGGAAGGAAATGGGCCTAATTTAGGAGGATATTAAAAATATTGAGGCTGAGGAAGAGAAGGTTGAGGAATATAAGGTCAAGAAAGAGAAGCAGATGAAAAATGTTCCTGCAAGCACGGAACCAACCTTTGAGAAAACCAAGAAGGTGCCTAGCACCCCCACCAAAAAAGTAGATGAAACAACACAACAAGCATGCCCAAGTAGTGAAGGGATGCCTGAAGAAAATGAAGGTGATATTGGTACCTTGGAAAAGTAAAAGGAGACTAAAGAGGAACCCTAACGGGAATAGGAACAAGGTGAAGCTGGCACCAAGGGAATACATTTGGAAGTGAGCATTGAGAAACCCTAAGAAGAGGAAGTGGACAAAGGGGAAACATTTGAGGAATAACCCCTTATAGAATAAGAAGATGAGTCCTTAGAGGTAAACACCAAATAAATAGGTAGTGTCAATGAAGAGTAAGAATAGAAAATGGAGCTATTATCATCAAAAAAGGATGATGCAAAATTAAGCATTAAAGAAAAGATGCAGAAGGGGTGGATGGATGAAGACTTATATATATTTGACTTCATACACCCTAAGGCCACCATAGCCAAGATGTACAAATAACTTGCATTCATGTTTGATCAATACATGGATGAGCCTCATTTTGAGGCACCTAAAAAGGCTATATTGGGCATAGAAGAACCTAAAGAAGGGAATTACTCCCTCATCATAAACCCTCACACCATGAACCTAGTTTGGTCTAGGAATGCACTTATTTAAATGGCCACTTAAGTTGCATGAAAAAATATCATCAATGATGGTAGGGCAAAGAAATGGAAGAAACACTACAAATATGTTGAATATGAAGCATAGGCCATGAAGTTTAAGTTGTAGTAGCTATGCAAGTGCATAGATATGGCTGAACCATCCCT
The DNA here is from genome assembly GCA_037957365.1 of Torreya grandis. Taxonomy (NCBI): domain Eukaryota; kingdom Viridiplantae; phylum Streptophyta; class Pinopsida; order Cupressales; family Taxaceae; genus Torreya; species Torreya grandis. Next base: position 933,419 of record JARHVA010002544.1, read on the forward strand.
TCTAATTGATGTGGATACTTGAAACCTCTCTGAGGTTGATAAAATATGTGTGCTAGTGGATCAGATGTTACCAAGGATGAAACTAAAGCTAACACAAGAAGAATATTCCTACATCATGCTACAAAAAGAGCTTGCTGCTAAACTCAAAGAGGTTGAGGACTTCTTTTCAAAGCTATAAGAGGGTACAAATGTATTCAATGCCATCTTCTTGAGATTTTCCATCCAAGCATCAATCATAGATGCACACCTCAAGTAGGTAAAAGAAGAAAAGGAGAAGATGATGGCATAGGTGTAATCTATGAGTAGGTTTGAGTGTATGTAAATAATAGGGAAGGTTAATGCGCTAAGCACCCAGATAAAGGACTAGGAATATAACCTGGAAGCACTCTTTCATGCCTTGCATACTAAGGTCTATGATCAAAGAGCAATCCTAGATGGGGGCATGATAAAAGCTAAGGCAAGTCTAAAGGCCTTCATAAAGGAAATGGACAAGATGGTTTTGCTCATGCTTAGTGTCACCTCCATGAAAATAGACAATACTAATAAATAGATCAAGGTCTTTGAAGACTTTAGCATCAATCTTAAGGAGAATGTGCCCAAGTTCTGCACACCAAACACTTTGATAGCCTAGTCCAAGGATGGACAAGAAATTTTTTATAGGGTAATATTAGGCCCCTATTTTAGTAAGTATGGGATTCATGCCATCATAATAAATACATCAGTATGAGGCAATCACTTTTCATGATGATTGTTATTTTGGCATCTTAGCACCAACTAGAAGAATCAACACACACTTTGCACTAGTTGGTAGGTGGCTAACCCATTTCCAAGATTCCCAGAGCATCTTCTAGGTTGGGTGATACATGGTGATTGAAGTGTAATTGGTGTAAGGTAATAGATCTAGTAGAATGATTACTTAGGCTCCATCTCAACACCTAGAGTGCACACTCCACCATGGCAAGAGAAATTCCTATAGAGCTATAAAAAAAGCTTGAACTAGCCAATGCAAAAGATGTAAATTAATGCAATGAAGCTCTAGATAATTGGTTCTACATGCATTATGATGGCTGCCATTAGTATTAGATATAACTTAGATGCCATGAAAGCTCTGTTTGTATATGCCCAAGCTCACCTTTGAGCCTCTAGGTCATTAAATATCTTGAATAAAGCATTTTCTCTATTTAAATATCATGTACTATGTTTTATTTGGACTTTATATAATGAAGATGAATGTTGCATCAAATTGAGCTTGATCTAGTTTATGTTCCTTTGGTAATGTTATATAAATGTGAATGTAATGTTGTAAGTTCACTTCTGTTATGTTAAGTAATGTGTATTCAAGCTTTTGTCTTACACTATCAATGGAGTCCTTCTATTAAATGATGACATCAACATATCTTATAAAAATATTCCTACCTTTTCTAAGAAGTGCGAGCCTAGTATGAGAAATTAAAAAGAAAGGAGCCTTCTAACCCATCTAGATCCTATATGATGCTAGGCTTAGAGTAATAAAGGCTTGTGCCCTTATGACTCTATAACCAATTCCCCAAATGGGCTTGCACTTATAAACCACCAAGCCTAGTCCATAAAATACTTGTGTCGAGGGACCTACTTAAGCCTTCTTTTGAATCGACCAAGTCCTGTTATTAATGTGTTGTGCCATGGCACAACTAGCCTAACATGGGTATCGGTTCTTTCTCTTTTGTGATTCGGGTGAGTGTATAAGGATTGTGCCTTATGTGAATTGATGTTAGCATAGTTGAGTGTAAAATGTTGAGAGCTACAGGAATATCCCATGTTTGTGCTTAGTTGTAATGAGTCCAGAACTGACTAAGATAACCTTGCACCCTTATACAAAGACTTGTCTACAACATGAACAAAGTCTGGTAATTTTTAGATTGGTACATATATAGATGAGGTTTTGTGTGACATAATGCCTATGGATGTTAGTCATATTTTTATTGGAATTCCTTACTAGTTTGACTATAGGAAACAATATGGTGGTCATGCTAATACATATATATTGTGGAAAAATGGAGTAAATCATATGTTGAATCCTTTGAAGGATAAATTTGAAGAAGTGGAAAAGAGTCCAAAAGTGATGATGGTTTCAAGAAAAGAGTTTCTAAAAGAGATGAAACAAAGTAAATGTTATGCATTAATTTAAAAACCAACTCTAGAATCCATAAAAGAAGAGACATTGAAGCAAGAGGTAAATGAGATACTAAGTGAGTTTGATAAGATTGTATCTAATGATATTCCAAATGGATTACCACCAATGATAAGATAAGTCATATCATGGATTTGATACCCGGTTTAAGTTATTGAATAAAGAAACACATAGTTTGACTCCAAAAGAGAATGTAGAGGTGTAGAGACAAGTTAAATAATTATTACATAAGGGTTTAATCCAATAAATTTTGAGCCCATGTGTATTAATAGTAATAATAATTCCTAAGAAGAATGTAGAATGGAGAATGGAAAATATTCAATATATGATCAAGAGTTTTATGTTATTATTCAAGCACTAAATAAATGGAAACATTATTTATTGCCAAATGAATTTGTATTATACATAGATCATTAATCATTCCAATTCATTAATAGTTATCATAAGTTGAATCAAAGACATATGAGATTGGTTGAATTCCTATAGAGTTATTTGTTTTTTGTTGAAACATAGAAGTGGAAAGTCTAACAAAGGTTTTGATGCATTGACTAGAACAATTATTTTATTGGAAGAGTTAAGAGTATAAGTCACAGGAATTGATATTATAAAATAAAAATATGAAGAAGATAAATATTTTCAAGAATCATGGAAGCAGTGTATAGAACCAATGAGGAAATAAAACACACCATGGCTAGAATATTTTATTCAAGAAGGTTTGTTATTCAAAGGAAAGTAATTATGTATACCAATAGGTTCAATGCAACAGAATTTGATCAAGGAAAAGTATAATATAGGACTATAAGGTCATTTTAGTTATGAAAAACCATTATCAAAAGTATATAAAAAAAATTGGCCAATAATAAGTACAGATGTGCAAAACGTTGTTCAAAAGTGTAGAGTTTTTCAACTAGCGAAAGAGATAAGTTAGAATGCAGGGTTGTATCAACTATTGTATAGTCTAAAGAAACTATGGGATGATATAAGTATGGATTTTATTTTAGGTTTGCCTAGAGCACAAAACATAAATGATTTAACATTTGTGATAGTTGATAGATTTTCAAAGATGGAAAATTTGGTAGCATGTATAAAGACTAGTGAGACAACAAACATTGCTAAAAAAAATTCAAAAAAGTTGTAAGATTACATATTTTACCACATAGTATAATATTAGACAAATATGTGATATTTGTTGTAAATTTATAGAGGACATTGTAGAAGAATCTGAATATAATACTATGGTTTAATTAGCATACCATATTTAGATAGATGGACAAACAGTGGTAGTCAACAAACGTTTGTGTAATATTTTGAGATGTTTAATTGAAGAGAAGTCAAGAACATGGGATAGTATTTTGGTGCAAGCTGATTTTCACTATAACAATTTTATGAAAAAAAATACAGGGACTCCACTATTTTAGATTGTTTATGGGTCAAGTCTAAAAGGAGTTGCATAATTATGAGACATGAAGAATGATCAAAAGATAGGTGTTAAAGAATAATATTTTGTAGAGCATATGTGAGAATTGTATAAACAAGTGAAATAATAGTTGGAAAGGAATACAACATAGTAAAAATAATATGTAGATCAAAAGAGAAGAAATTTTGAATATCAGGTGGGAGATTTAGTCTTAACATACTTGAAAAAAGATAAATTTACAAAAGGTACATATGATAAGTTGAAATGGAAAAAGATTGGTCCATGTAGCATAAGTTTGGGAAGAATGTGTATGAAATAGAGTTACTTGAAGGTATAGTTTATTGCCTATTTTCAATGTGGATGATTTATATCCATACTAGGAAGGATAAGTAGTGAAAGTACAAGTGCAAATTCTGAAGATACATATTGGAGATTGTATATGCCTAAGAAACAGTGCAAAGAAATAAAAGTGGTAATTGATGTGAGTTGTAAATACTACAAGAAAAAAGGAATATATAGAATATCTAATAAAATGGAAAGGCCAAGATAATAAAATGTGATAATATTTAGTTCATCAAAAGCTAAAAAATAAGGAATACCATCAGCAAAGTTCTTAAAAGTCATATAAGCAAGAGCATATAAGTAAGAGCATTTGAGTTCACAATCAATCTTCAATAAACTAAAATATTGTTATTTTAATAACTTTTCTAAGTGTTGTGTTGCATAAGGTTTCTTACTGCACTTATGTTTTCTTGTGAGTTTGTGCATTTTTTCTTTATTATGTTGATTGTCTTTTATGTTGTTTTGCATTATCCTTTATGAGTGCCTTGTTTAGTATATTTATATGTTTCCTACGAGCACACTTGTGTCTATAATGATCCATGAATATTTTGTTTCAAAGTTGTATCCACTTACTATATTGAGTCTAATACATCTAATGTGAATTATTGTAAATATATGTTGTTACTACATAACTTTGTGGAGATATTATGTATGTTTATGTCAAATTATGACACTTATTGATGCAGGGTATTTGATGGAGTTGATTCTTCTTTGTAGAGCTGAAGAAGTGGGAAATATTTCTTAGTTTCATGTATTATTCATTGTATAAATTGCTTGTCAAGTTTCAGATCATTTGAATAAAAAACTATTATGTTCATTATCATCCTTGAGCAGATATAAGAGTTTGGGCAAAAAGATTTATTAATTTTGATGACCTGTGATGTGTTTCGATTTTATATGTATTTAGATCCATTGTTTATTGGGTGGAATTTGATTCCATAAGTTACGGAATATGATAAAGAATCATTGAATAAATGTTCATAACTTGTTTTTAGATGTGTTGAATTTTAACATGTTCTATTTCCTTGGAAATGAGAAAACATTTAATATTAGTGACATTTAATGACTAAAACTCACTAAAGTGAGTTAAAATTATTAGTAGGGTAAAAACACTTAATGTAAGTAGGTGGATATTGTATCTATATAGGCACACCCCTATGCCTATGCCAAGAGACTTTTGGGGGAAAAGAGATTTGGATAAAGATTAGATTTACAAGTTTATTTTTCAAACGCTGTGAGTTAGTAAAGTTGAAATCTATGGATCTAATGTGGTAACTAATCTCATTATGAGATCATGTTGTGATTGTGGCATTGTGCATGTTGTATTTCCTATTATTGAAATCAAATAAAGATCTAAGTTCATTTTGTTTCATCTTATTACAATTGTTCCACTAAGTATTCTGAAGGTTAAGTGGTCAAATATATTTCTTAACTGAGATCTCTAATCATGACTGCATCAATAACCCTCTTAAATCAATTTAAGTAGGTTGTTTAGAGGGTATTCCCTAAGCCTTGGATCAACCACATACTAATCCTCTTTGTTTTATTTCATCTTTTCTTTTGATAATTTAAGAATATCTAAAATTTGTCTTTTGATTTCCCTTTATAATGTTAATTTGAGCCTCCATGTTTATTGAGTTTGACTAAGATGGCCTTCATGAATTTTTATTACCTTTTTGTGTTGAGCTTAACATCAATTTGTTTATTGCAATCTTTTCCATTACAAATTGACTTACTACCTCCTTTATCTAAGAATGAGATTGCTCTTCCAAACTTAAATATTCTTCCTTAGGCTTCTCTTTTTCCTCCACTTCCTTAGTGATCCAATATTTTGACATCATAATAGGTTTTTCCAAATATTATCACTTTCTTGATTTATGAGATTGATCTTGAATGTCATGTAGAATTTAAGAGGGAAATTTTAGTTAACCAAAAAAACTTCTTTTTTATTTGAAGGACCATCCTCTTCACTTTCTGCATTTAGGTCATCAAATATATTTTTGGTTTGAAAAATTTTGGCTTCCAAACTTTTACACTATTTTTTTCAAACTTTTTTCTTCAAGCCTTCAAACTCTAAATCTTTTATTGGTGCTTTTAATATCTTAGGGAAATCTCTAACAAAGTGATCATTCTCATGAAAAAATATACATCTAAAAGGGATGTTTTCATAATTTGAGCCCTCAACCCATTCTTTAAATTCATTTGAATTTAGTGGCATTTGATAGTTGTTTAGATATGTCAATCTTGACACAAATTTTTCCATATACATTGAACAATATGACTTCAATTGACTTATCCAAGTAGATATATTTTTGTAACTAATTCCCTACCATTTCAAAAACTTTATTTATCCATAACTCAGTTGGGAGGCCATATAGACATGTTCATACATAGTCAATTCACAGATCATTATTTTTGGATTGAAACCCTCCTCCCATGGCCACATATACAAACTAGCTCTTCTCATAAACCAAGGTCCATTTCTAAAGAATTCATCTCTTGCTTTTGATGAATTTAAAGAGACTTGAAAAAACATAAAAGGGAAAAGCTTTACCTATTTAATTATGCGAATTTCCCAATTTTTATTCATCCATTTTTCCAAATCCATTACATTGAGCGAAAAGTCTATAAATTTGAAAATTAGGCATCTATATTAACTTGTTTGATGGTTGGTTTGATTTTTTTATCTTGGATATTAATAACTGACATCTATTTTGCTATTGGGATGATTTGTGAATCTCATCTTCTTGTGGCATTCAAGTGAGATATTTTCTTTATTTTTGTCCAAGGATTTTCATCTTCAGCATTCTCCTTTCCATGTAGTTTTTGCTTTTCTTTCCCTAGATCCTCATTCATCCCCTTATTGCTCCCGCACTCTACTTTGCTGATCATTTTCACTTTGAGTATAGTATTCTATTTTCTATTTATAACTATCAAATTTAACTCCCACTCTAAATCTATTATTTATTGTGAAAAATAATAATACATACAAATAAAGTGAAATATACTAATAAGGATGTGGTCCACACCGACAAGATTCCCAGAACTGACACAGAAGTCTTTCCCCTCATAGATCACCACCTCGTCGGTCTTCCCCGTTGTGGCCGACCAATTGGTTCTTCCATAAGTGGAGGTGATGGTAGGGGATGGGGCCCTTCCCCCCAGAATTATGGAGATGATAATCGGGTTTGGGGTCCTCCTCCCCATGATAAGTTTCCTCAGCTCACTCTTGCCATTTCTCTAGATAGAAACAAGGATGAAACTAATCTTGAGCAACAAAATGATGGTTGGGAGTCTATACCTCTAGATGTTGATCCTCCTACTCCAGGAGGATGGGGAGATAAGTCACAGGCCTGCCTTCCTCACTGCCTCCCCTAGCCACCATGTTTGTTGCAGTAGCTTAATTGTTCCCTTCATTGCTACGTGCTCTTTTATTTGCTCTCTTAATTGTTATGTGATGTTTTCTTAAGTGGTCTTGATTGACCCTCTGTTAAGACTTGTTTTTACCTGAAGATTGTTTATTCTCGATTTGACTTTATTCGTGGGGTGTGACTTTTCTACCTATTTTTTTAATAAAATTAATGTTATACTTTAATATTTATTTTTATTAATATATATACACTCTTCAATCAACAATTATAATAATTATTATTATGTTCTAAAACTCACTCTTAATAATGGGTAGATTAGTAAAACATGTAAATAAATTATCATTATAAAACTTTCAACATAATTGAAAGTTTAATCTCAATAATCTTAACAATATATCATTTTAAATTATTTTTCTTTGTTTTTGTCCATGGATTTTCACCTTCAGCATTCTCCAATTGGTGGTTTTACCATTTTAGCATCTTTGTGATAATCGTACACAAAACAAACAATCATAGTGGAAATATTTAAGGTAAAGGAAGTGGCATGTAGCATTAATCAAAGATAAATATATCAACGTACCAAAAAGTGGAGTGGACACAATCATTTTTTATGCTCGAAATAAAAGAGGGTGGTTTGGAGGTGTCACGCAAGTTACACCCTTTACATTTAACTCAAGCTGGTTATCACGTTCATGTCGTTATTGTAGGTAAAACATCACTATTTAAATGGGCTCTGAATGAGCATATGGAAAGCAACGTTAACAATGCTCCTTGACATAGAGATGTCATTATGTTAATGAATTCTCTGGGAAGTCATTTTCAGAGGACTTCAATATATACAAATAAAAATATTATAAAAATTAATAATGTAAATAGATAATAATTTTTTTTTTTTGGGAAGAAATTGTGTTTGGTTTTAAAAATCGATGTATTTCGGATTTATTATTGTGATTTTTTATTTTTAATGAAGGATTACATCCGAAATGCGTCGATTTTCAAAACTAAACACAATTTCTTCATAAAAGATTGTATGTTATTTTATGAACTATGGAAACATAAAATCTTTGACAATATAAATATATGTTCTTGTCATTATTTTTATTCTTTATTAGAAATATATTGAAAAAAAATCTTAAATAATTGATAAGGTTGAAATTTGACGAACATCCTTTTTTGTCAATAGAAATTTTTTTAAAGTTGATTTTGATTCGCAATCATCATATTAACATTTTCAAATTCCAATAATTATCTAAATATGAAATTATGTATTTATTTTTATGTTAAAAATGAATATGGATACAAAACATTACAAACTCAAAGTAAGGACATGTGCCCAAGTAGTACTTTCAAAGTAATTTATATGTTTTAATTGACATTATTAAAATTTTATATGATATCAACCAATTTGATGGTTTTCGAAAGTTAACAAATATTGAAAGAGATGGCAAAGATTATAAGGCTTTGATATGGTAAAGTGAGTTTACATCAACATCTATTACACAACCATATACAATATTTCAATTTAAATCAAAGTAAATTTATTTTAATAAAAGAATAAATTCAGATTTAATTGCAATGATGGATCATTTTAAAAATATATATATGTAAAGCTAAGGTTTTGAGAAGAATATTGAATTGTCTCAAATCCATACACTCTTTAGGAGTGATATTGTTTCAAAATAGGTTAAAGAATTAAAATGAAGATAACCCATAAATTATGGAGCAAATTGATAACTTACGACAATTAACCATAATTGTGCTCCTATGTTTTTGGTCAAACCAAGACCATTCTACTACACTATTAATCACTATGTCCTTTCCTAAAATAAATTTGATGACTTTGATCCTCTTCTCATAAGCTTTGATCACCTTGTTCTCTTTTTTCATATTTTAGTTCAAATCACTATAAAATTTATCTCCTTTCTTAAAACCTTGATTCACCTTCAACACTTTGCAAAACCATTAAAAATATGAAAACAAAAATAGATTCGAAACTTCATCTCAATCAAACTTCCTTTCAGAAACATGTTTTCAATACCACACACAAATATATATACAACTCAATAGTAAGTTTAAAGCAATATAAAAATTCTAACCCTTAATCTTATCCATAAATACAAAACCCTTAAATCTTATCCATAAATGGAACAACTAATAAATAATTTATATTCTTTCACTAATACTTAACTTATGATTTTGGTATAGGGATGGTACTCTAATAAATGCAATCGTTTACTTTTAAAATTTCAATAGATAAATATTGACTCTATCTTTAACACTCAGCTTCACTTTCCTCCAAATCCACGGCATTCATGTTCCATTCCATTCTATTCTGCCCATGGCCGAAATTTTCTCCACTCAAGTCGAAGCTCACGGTTTTCATTTTTTTTAAATGGTTTTAGGTTTATTTTTTACTTTTAGCTTGTAGTGTTTTATCAATTCGTGGTTTTTTTATTTGCTAGGTGGTTTTTTTTGCCTTTATGGTAAGCAGTTTAGGTGTAAGAATGAAATTCCATGTTATTTTTTAAAGTTTTTTTCAATTGTCTTTCTAGTTTTTAATATGTTAGTTTTAACATAGTATTTTTTTTTTCTCTCATAAAAATTTGTAACATCATATTAATTAAATTAAGGTTACAATTCGAAGATGTAACATTATGTCAGAGGAAAAAGAGGACAAGAAAAGAACACATATGAGAATCCAATGTTCACAAAAGAAAAAAAAAAGAAAAAATCAAGGCAAAATAATAAAACAGGGAAAAATAGAGTATCGACCACGTAGCCAAGATACCTGGCAAGAGAAGGACAAAGCATCATCCACATAACAATGACCACAAATCCACCATCAGATTCTAGGAAGCGTCAACCCACCTATGAGGGATGTGTTGCTTCAACATCCTTAACTACATTCACGAGTTGGTCTACCTTGATCAAACGAATGGTGACCTTTCTTTGCATAATGATTTGGGTGAATGCAAGTCTGAACTATCAAAGTGGTGAAAAGCGAATCATTGTGAAGCTGGTGTGTCAGTTTCAAGTTTATGTGGACTGTGGGCATGTGTCCGTGCAAGCGTCATGCAGATGTTTGTGAGCAGTTCTATTGGTCTCAGATTTCGAGAAGCAGAGGCTGGGTTGTCCTAGGCAAAGAGAAATCAGACCTGGGGAGGGGATTGTTCATTGTAATCATTTAAGTGGTTCCGAGCATTATCAACTGAGCTCGACTCGGTGGTTGTTGTGTATGTTGGCCAGTCAGCCTGTTTATTGTACTTTGGACCGGATTGTCCTGAAGAGTTAATAAAATACATGTTACTCCCTATTTTCTTGCATTGTGTGAATGCTCATGTGTGTTGAGTCGATTTCTCAATCTTTGCAAGTGTGTGTTTGTCTTTCCACTGCTAATCTTTTCTTTATACAAGTTATTGTCCACTATGTTTGTGGGTTACTTGAGTAGGTAAACACTGAAGGCGTAGTCCATAGTTCTTATAGAATCTCATTGCAATGAGGGATTTAGGTTAGGACAAGCGGTGCCATACGACTGCCCAGCTCCGAAGAGCTGGCCCCGTGACACCACCCACACCACTACACCAGCATAGTATTTGATCCAAGGGTAGAAGAGAAAGGATAGATGGAGATCTAAAATATAGCTGACAGTAGCACAAAGCAATGTTAAGGAGAAAACAAAGAAGCAGGTATGAGATCACCGACAACAAAGGAGTCATGGCAATGGGAGAAGACAATAACCAAAGAAAGTACAAATCGAGTTCATCCATAATAAAGCGCAACCAATAAAGCCCATACAAATTAATGGATAGATCAATGTAAACCTATGCCTCCAGAACTGATTTAACCTGAGTATTGGGATCAACATTCTCAAAATACTCATTAATGACCCAAAGGTCAAGATCCAAAAGCAACCCCTCCTTTGAAAGATAATCAACATCAGAATTAAGCTCCCTTTAGACGTGCAGATATGAAATAGTATCAAAATAATATGAGAAATTGTTTGTAATATTGAATATGGGAAGGAGTATAATATTTTCCATTTTATTAATCCCCTTCATCTAGTTTAGAACCACCTTTGATTCCCCAAAAATCTGCAGAGATCTCACTCTGTACACCACTGTGACCCTGAGTAGGAGCTTCAAAGCCAAGAGCTTCACAAAGTTGTTAGTTTCAGGACCCGGCCCAGCCATGAAAAAAAGAGAGTGTGTGGGGGTCAAAGAAAGAATACCACCAACACCACAAACAACATGTATTCCTTGACAAGCACCATTAAAGTAGCCCCAAGCTACAAAATGATCAATGGGAGGGTGTATGAGAGTATGTTATCAAGGAATTTTTGGGGTGGTTTTGAAATACCGAAGATGAGCCTAATTTGGGAGAGACATTGAAATGTAGGGATGAATTTGCCTTAGAATATGTAAGAGTTTCTAGCAAGCCAAATTCCCCAAGAGATGATCAAAGGGAGAGCCCTGAAGGATTTAAGTTCAAGTTTATCAAACCGCTTCTCAAGGCATTCCACAACTGTATGGTCATGCCAAATATCTCTGACACCAAGACTATTCACCAGCTCAACCCTTAACAGAATAAGGACAAGTGACAAGGACATGATTCATAGTCTCCAAATGTTAGAATCAGAGGTTGCATCTCCCTGGGCCATGACAATTCCTTTTTTGTACAACCTCCCAAGTGAGAGCTTTATTACTTAATGTGAGCCACATAAAGATTTTAGTTTTGTGTGGAGCTTTAATCTTTCATAGATAGTTCCACCACCACCATCTCTCCTCCAAGGCTTCATGAAAGAATTTAGACTAATATCCTAATCATACAAAATAAACACCAAGCTTCAGATTCAATGACCAAACCATCTCATCAACATTATTATTGAGTCTGATATGACTCCACTTCAATCTCTGAACATAAGAATCCCATTGTTAACCGACCACCCCCTCCAATCCTAGTAATTGAGCACTTTTCCAACCCTATCGCCAAGGGGTTGTAAGGTTTTGATCCACAACTTGAAACAAGGAGATACCAAACATCTCCAATATGGAAATAAGCTCCTTGACCAGTTTGTAATCAACATCATAGCCCACCCAAGGATCAATCCCAATTTTGATTTTAGTGTCAGACCCCACTTTCCATCTAAGCTAATTACTGATGATAAGAAAGGTGTGTATTGAGGCTTTCCACATAATAGAGGCTTTATGATAGAGTTTATTAGGACTACAAATCCACTCGACCATAATAAGTGGTTCAATGTACTTTTGAGTAATAATTTGATTCCATATTCCATATTTAGTGATAAGTCTCCAAAGACTTTTCATAACAAGTGCCTCACCAAAGAGATGAATATCTTTTAAACCCTAGCCTCCAATAGCCTTTGGAGAAGCAAGGGCCTTCCATTTAACCAGAGCTATACCAACCTTCTCTTTCCTACCCATCCATAGGAATTTACAATTTTTTTTACGAATATTTTCAAGGACTCCTTTGAGAATATGGGCTTAAGTAAGCCAATAGACCGATATAACCTCCAACACTATTTTGATAAGAGTGAGTCTACCTCCTATAAAGAGCCAACGATTGCACCAATAATAAATTCAATTTTCCACCTTTTTGATTAGCCAGTTCTAGTCAATCTTCTTGTAGTCATTTGGTTTCAATAAAAACCCCAAATACTTGAGTCCTCCCACAAAATCAATAATTTGAAATGGGAATAACTCCAAAATCTGACCTATTTGTTGGGCCTCTAGCTCAGTGAAGGAGATGCTATATTTTTTCACATTCAAATCCATACCCATATCCACACAAAAGAGATCCAAAGCCTCCTTGAGCAGATTTATATCCTTATGAGAGCCATCACAAAAAAGAAGAATATTGTCCACAAATAGAAGATGCGTGAGAAAGATGGAACAACCGACCTTAACCCCCATAATCAATCTACAATGTTTGGCCTCAATAAGAAGTTGATTTAGCCCTTTAACAATGAGAAGGAATAGTAAGGGGGAGAGGGGACAACCCTACCTTAAACCATGCAAAGAGTTGAAAAATGAAGAAGCTGAGCCGTTAATGAGTAAGGCAAAGGAAATGGATAAAAGTCAACCCATAATCCAATTAATTATTTGAATATGGAAGCCCACATGAGTCAAAATTAATCTTATGTACAACCAATTCACTTTATCAAAATATTTGGAGAGATCCAACTTAAGAATCACCACCAATAAATTTAACCTCCATTGAGATTCAATATATGTAAGATAATCCTGCAACTTTGATTCCAATACTTTGACCCTGATTTTGATGTCCTCATCCAAATCCTAGTTTGCACCAAATCTATAAATATCAACAATTTGATTTCCCAGAGCTAATAGTTCCCTTTCAGCATCATGTCATTTGTTGGCAACCTAGTTAACTACAACCTATTTCATTTTCTTGAGGTTAGTGGCAAATTTTTTATTAGCTGATTCCAAAGAATAAGCATCGAAAACCACCCACTGATCTTGGACAAGATTAACAAAATCTTAATCCTTGAGCCAAGTTGGATTAAATTTAAATGGGCTCAAAATATTTAGATCCCTTTTTTCAATTTGCATCAGAATGGGGAGATGATCAAAATATCCACCCAAGATATAATTATTTCAGAGACAAGTAAGAGGGAATGTGAGATTAAAAATCTGTCAAGTCGCTTGGCTACCCTATCAAAACTGGTTCTCATATTTTTCCATGTAGGAATCAACTCAATAGGTTCTACGTCCACCAAGTTGAAATCATCAAATTTTTGTATGAAGTAATCAGTGAGTGGATCCACTCTTGTCGATACCCCTCACACCCCAACAAGCTTAGTGGTAAAATTAAAATCACCCCCATCAATAATATCATCACCTTGCAATAAATTTTGGGAGAAAAAATTCATCCTAATAAACTAATATCACCTAAAATGGATAGTAAACATTTAACATTAAAAAGGATTTTCTAAGCTCCAAAGAGTATAGTGTCATCCCAATGCCCAAGAGAAAGAAGGAATTGTCTAATCTCATAGAAGAGGTACTCTAACCCAAAACCATTCCTCCAGAACTGCCAATTGAATCAAATTCCAAAAAATCCCAATCCTTCAAAATTTTAGAAAGTCCCTTAATGACCTTGTTCCCATCCCCCTTGGTCTCTTGAATCAACAACAAATCCATTTTATGCAAATGGATATAATGCTTCAATCCAATTTTTTAAAGGGATTGCCCAACCCTCTAATATTAAGGTATAAGATGATCATAAATAACAATTCAAAGGGATTGTCCCTTCTCCAAGGGCCCTGATGATAGTTTTTTGTTTACCCTGATGAATTTCCCAAGATATTATATTGATAGCTTTGGTGATATGAGAGGGTTTACCCTTCTTTAAGCATGAATCTGAAGGGCTCAAGAATAAGCCCAACCTCCTTCAATACTCCCTTCCAAATTGGCAATAGCCTCAATACAAGATTTGATAAGATATCACAACTAGATAGAAGTGGATAAAGATTCAACAATGTTGAGTTTTTTAACACTCTACTCAAATCGAGTTGCCTTATTTTTACTAACCTTATGATGGGATTTACTAATAATGTGTTGGTCCACTAGATGGTGGTCTATAATCACTGGTTCTCCAACATGGAAATCGAGAGTTGTCTCAATAAATTCTAAATCGATACCTATCCCTTCCAAATGTGCAATTTCTTAGTACCACACCTTTGAAAGCACAAGTAGAGGAGTCTCTATATTTCCCTCAAAATAACTTGACGAACATGGAAGAGAAACTAGCATGTATGCTAAATAATAGTAGGATCTAGTAACATCATATCCCAATGATTTTCAATTAATGGTGATATCAAAAAGTCATCTGATGGATGGGGGCACACCTGATCACATCTATATCCTCTCCCACAATATGTTGATGATAGTGTCTGTCTGATGACTGTTGATGACTAAGAGGAATATAATCTACCAAATTGCCATCTTGAGTAGACACAAGGGTGTCAATGTTGACAGTAATATGCTTTCGATGTGGTTGTGTTGAAGAGATCATCCACCTCCTCTTAGATGTTGGTGATAAGCTTAGTTGGTAGTCATTGGCCAAGTGTCTGTATGTGTGGCATCGAACACACCTAAATGGAACACCTATGTAATCTAAGGTTTATGTGTAAGTCCAGGGCCCATAATCTAGGACAATATCCTCTACCAAACCCTCCTATAGATTAATTTCCACCAATATTTTGGTCACCATCCTAGAGGATTTCTTTGTATATATGTCATCAACATCACTGAAAGTCCCAATGTTGTCCCCAATAGCCTTAAATACATCCAAGCTCTAGAATTCTAGTGGAAGACCCAGAAGTTAAACCCAAACAAGTTGGGTCCAAGATTTCTCCACCTGTGGATCAAAACCCAATGTCCACCTCTTAATAGTAAGTGTAGTTGTCCCCCAAAACCATCTTTGAGCAATAATAAGATTGACATCTTATGTGGATCTAAAAACAAAAGTGATCCATCCCTGAACAAGAATGTAAGAGATAGGAGAGTAACCAAGGATAGGTTGCCATAATTGTTTCATCCACTGATCAAGAGAATGGTTGGAGATACTTATCCTAAAAAATAGCCTATTAATACATGATTTTCCAAATCCAAAACTTGATCCATCTTAACATCCTCCCCATGCACTAGTCAAAATTTATTCCTTCTTAATTTGATACACCTCCTACCTTTCCTCTTGAGATTTTTCTTTAGAAGATCCATATCATGCTCCTCCCCAACGAGCTGTAGTGAAGTTTCAAGGTCAGACTATTTTTTAGAATTTAAGTGCAAATCCTCCCCAAAACTACAAGTTCCACCAAGAGTATCTACGGGAATCCCTGGCTACTCCAACTACAATGAAAAATAATCTTTAATAATCAAAGGAGATGTCTTAGAGGTACGAAAATTGATATAACCTCCCATTAGTCCTTGTGTCCAAGGAGGCTCTGAACCACTAGGATAAATGGAAGAAAATTTTATAAGTGGTGGTAGGTAATGATCCCCTAAAGCACTTGTAAAAGAAGTATCATCCAATGTATTCCCCTCAACAGCCCCAACCTTGTTAATAACACCCCCATTTGAACCACTAAAAGAAATGGAGGATGCCTATAATATGGAACAATTCTAACCCATAAATGTATCTATAAGTCATGTGAATAAAATAATGCCCCTAAATGTCCTTCAAAAAAATGGGCCTCCTAGCTATTGGGTCATATGAATAGTCTACTAAATCTACAACATTGTCCAGAAGTAAAGGGTCTATAAAGTAATGTCTCTGAGTCATTGATTCACCCATCAGGACCCAGGAAAAAACAAGACTCAATGCAGTGATAAGTAATCATAAAAATAAAACCAGGATGAATAAGTTGACAAAGATCCAAATGTGAACTCATAGAAAATAGAGTTCAAAAATTCATCCACTCAGAACAAGTCTCAAGTGGTAGATGACATGTTATGAAAGGGAATCTCTAGGCGCCATCCAATGAAAGTATAAATAATAGAAGTTACTCCTTGAAAAAAAAAATGCAAGAAGGCAAAAGTAATAGATGGCCCCAAAAGGTCCATCCACAAAACACAACTGCAATCAACCGACTGGGCCTCCTTTAGAGCATCCATAAGAGAGACAACTGAAAACTCACTTAGTCCCTAAGAGGCAAGCTAGGTGAAAAATATGATCCAAAGGGATGTAGAAGAGTGCCATTAAGTCAAACATTTAGCACACATCCTAAATAACATAAAGGTTCCCAAAAAATAAGCACAAAAGCCTCTTCTAACATCATGATCTCAATATTGAATGCCTCCCTACAATGAACATATAACAAATATGTAGATGTAAAGTTTGACTCATAAACCTGGCTCGACTGAGCCATCTCCCCTATGCCCTAAGAAATAAATTTGATCCAACATTCTATATACCTGAAGCTTCACCAAGAACCTACCACCACCCTAGAGAAACCATGAAAGTCCATTCCATTAACAACCAAAAGTCATGAAAAAACACAGATGACCATTATCTCAGTTCCCTAAAATCCATCTATAGAGAGCCACTATTATGTGAAAATCCTTGTGTTATAGACAGATTACCAAATTCAAGTGAGCAGGTTTGGTTTAACATAGTATTATGTGGTTTTTGTTTTTTTTACATTATTTATTAAATCTTTTGTTAGTTTTTTAGGTTTTAGTTTATGTTTTTATTAGTTCCTGCAAAGGTAGGAGATTATAGGAATCACTTTTCGATTACCTGCATAGCTCTCAATCAATTAGAGAGATTGAAATACATATCACAATAATATTACAAAGTTTTGTCTAAAGTCTTGGAAATAAATATTATCATATTAACTGGGCCTTATTTGGGAATGTTCCATAGAAATTAATGCAGTTGTGTGGTGCCCATTACAGATTATACTTATCTATAAGTTAACGATGCTAGCCATATATAGTTCCATATGAGTGTTACAGATTTTACAGTTGGAAATGTTAAAAAAGTGAGTCAATATTTATGTGTGACAAGATAATATTAGAGAGTGATATGTCATGTATGGATTCTTCCATGTGGTGACCATGTTCTATCGGCATCTCATCACATTATCTAGGCTACTTGGGCTGAAAAAGTTACATTTACCTCTTGGTTCATTGATATCACGACACTTGTCTATTGAAAATGTGTTCTAAGGTCTGCATGGATTTGTCATTGATGTCATTTTGAGTTGTTTTTTATGTTCTTGAGGTTGAGTTCATGAGTTATGTACCTAAGAGACCTAGTGTGAAGGTATAGTCTTGGTTGCATGATGAGGTGAGTAGTCTAAGGCTTGTGAGAAGAAGATTGGAAGTGTGTGATCATGGTATGAGGTGTTGAGAAAAGTGTAAGAGGTTTCAAGGTGTGTTCAAGGTCTAAGTGTGGCTTATAGGTATAGGCCTAGTGTGCAAAGAGACTTAGTATGGCCTAATGAGGAGTCAAGTTCAGTTTTCAAGGTGTTAGAGGTCATGTGAGCTTTTTCAGAGGTGTGAAAGGTTGTTTCAAGAGTGATCATGAAGTTTTAGGTCTTGTATTGAAGGAAATAGCATAAAAAGTGAAGTTAAGGTCTCTCTAGTGTTAGAATGAGGTGTTGCAAACTTGATAAGGATTTTCATGTGCTCATTGGCATGTGCAACATTTTCATGAGATATTAATAAGTTCATGGATGTTGGGTAAGGATCCTAGCTCAAATTTCTAATCATTGGTTTCTGGATTAAGGGCCCAAGCTTTATGAATGATTGTTAAGACTATAAGTGGTCTTAACCCTATTTAAAACCCTAATAATCACTTGATATGGAAGATATTGATATAAATGGCTCAAAATGAATTATAATACCTAGTTTGATTATTGAATCATGTAGATGACTCTTCTAGGTACCTCTAAGTGGTATTGGTATAATAGATGAGCAGGTGGAAGTTGCAAGAAATCCCTTATTTCTTGAATTTTTATTGTAGTAGGTAGGGTTGACTAGGTCAAAGCATGAAAATGATTAAAGGATGATGTTGGAGACTTGAATTTTGTGTATATATAAGTTTTTATAGTTCTTCATGTGTACAAATTTTATGTTGCAAGATGGCCAGTCATTAGCAGACCTAGTGAGGCAGATAGTGAGAGAAATCAGGTAAAAGTAGAAATGAGATTAGGGATGTGTCACCCTGTATTAGGGATGGATAAAATTACATTGGGTTGTTTTTAAAGACATGAAACACATATTCCAATTGGATATAATATTTGGATATGTCTGTGTATGGCATAAATTTGCTCTCAAACTAACTTGTCTAACACAATGAGGTATGTGTATAGTGAAGCCATGAGATTGGTCTGTAAGACCAATATTGCTATTGGATATTATAATATATTTATTTAAATATATTTTAATAATATTTTTGGATCATATAAATTCATTTTAAGTTCATAAAAGTGTTCACATAGGTGTTCTAAGTCATTATTTTCATGACTATGTTTTGAAGTTTTTGACAGTTCTAAGTGGTCATGTTGCAAGAGTGAGTTAGAGGCTTTAAGCCCTATGTTTTAGTGTTTAAATAAAATGGTGATGACCCTAAGATAATTTAGGTTCTATCCATATTATCTAATTATATTGTTTTTTTATCAAATTGGTTATGTGCTTTAGTTTTAGTTGGAAGACTTTCTGGCAGTAAGAAGGCCTAATTGTGAGTAGGCCTATTGGTGTGGTTCAAGGAGTGAAATGAGATAAATGGTGTTGAGTACATAAGGTGAGATTATTAGGGGTATAATTTAAGTCTGTTTAAATTTTTTCATCATTTTATGGATCCTCAAGATGTTCCAATGTGGTCAAAGTGAAACGTGTGCTTTGAGAAGGCCTAATTGCATTAGGTCTCTATTAGGCCTAGAGATGGTTTTGGTCCTTATGAATAGTGGTCAGACTATGTAGTGGTTTTTTTTCCTATGAAATGTGTTTTTTGATATATTCCAAGGTTGATCCATGTATGGATAGGTTTGTGGCTGACCAAGGTATGTGAAAGCAAGAGTCAAGTATAAGAAGGTCTAATATGCCTAATTTGTATAGCTAAGAAATTGAAGAATTAAACGTATGAAATAGATGTTTGGAAAATAGATAAAGAGATTTAAGACCATAAAAGAGGTGTGTTTAATATTTTAGGAATTTATAATAGTGATTCTATATATGATGAGCAAGGTCATATGACTTAATTCATTCAAGAAGAGGGCTAATTGAGCGAAGAGGCCTAATAGGTTGTTTGAGAGAGATAGGAAAGTGTGATAATCAAAATAATGTGATAATAATAAATTAATTAATAAATATGTGTCAAAATATGATCATAGGTTCAAGGTAGCTGATTTGGTACTGAATCACCTAGGGGGTTGGTGTCTCCTTGCAAGTTGGTGCTTGTTAAAGGACTAGTTGAGTTGGTGCTAACTAGTGAGGGGTTTGTGCTCCGTATGGGGTTAGTGCCTCAATAAATTTGATTCATTGGTCATAGGAATTTATTCTAAGATATTTTTTGATGAGTTTTATTCCCCATGAGTTTTTCCCACATAGCTCTTATGTTCATGTGTTATGTTCTTGCTTCATGCTCATATGAATGGTTGATTATGCATTGATATATGTCTATATTAGTTTGAATGGTTAATAAATGATAAGTGAAATTTAAATAAAAAATTGTATAATGATTCACCCTCACCCATTTTTTTTCTTCTAATAATTGGTATCATATCTAGTTCCTTATGCAGGCTTAACAGCCTAAGGGAGATCTTTGAATCACAAGTATGGATTTTGATAATGAAAGTGTTTATTATGATTACAATGAATATATATCCATAGTCATTAAAATATATTATAAATGTTGTTAAAAAGAGACGAATCATATGGAATAATGCACCCAAATTAGAATGAAAGTAAAGTCTTTAGAGGCACAAGTAGAACAAGGTACAATCAAGATGAAGACATATCAAAAATTTGAGGAGAGTACTAGAAAACTTAACAATATTTTGAATAGTCAAAGGTCCTCTCATGATAAGAAAATTCTTGGTTTCAAATAAGACCAAAAGGAGTTAAAGGAGATCCAGTTTATAAAATTCAATTATCTATTAAAGAGTGATAATGCTGGTAGAATAAAGACCTATGCAGAAGTGCTCAAGTTTGAAGTCAATCATCAACAAGCCAAGAAGGGTTTTGTTCCATCAAAGGATATCAAAGGCAGTGGTGTATCATCTAATGATCATCAAAAGACAAATGAGGTTAAACAATCAAAGTACATGGTTATTTCAATGGTTATTATTTCTCATGTGGTCAATTGGGACATAAAGCTATAGACTATAGATGGATAAGTAGAATCATGTGTTATAAATGAAACCAAAGAGGACATATTATAAGAGATTATAAGATAAGGCCTTTAATTAAGACCAATAAATTTAAGAAGATATGTAGTCATGGTACTAAAGAATGGATCAAGGAAGCAAACCCTATGAGTAAGATAAAGGAAAATTTGGAATCTAGAGGAGAAAAATCTATGATAGCTCAAACTACCTTTCATACTTAGAATGAAGATTTGAAGTGGTACATAGATAGTGGATTTTCAAGTCACATGACAAGAGATAAGACCAAATTCATCACTTCTAATAAGAATGCCATAGGATTAGTGAGGTTTGTAGATAACACATCTGCTAATGTAGTTGGCAAAGGTTCCTTGAGCTTGGACAATAGGAAGACCAAGATGGAAAATGTATTATATGTAGATGGATTGAAACACAACTTGTTGAGTGTAATTCAAATGTGCACCCAAGGACATACCCTAACTTTTCATGACAAAGGATGTGAGATAAAGAGAAAAAAATTAGGTAGGTTGATTGCCAAAGCCAAGAGAACTGAGAATAATCTATATGTATTGAATGAGATCACAAAAGAGAAGTGATTCATGAGCAAGGTAGATGAAAGTTGGATATAGAATAGCAGGTTATGTAATTTAAACTTTGAAAATCTAGTCAAGATCAATTCTAAGGGGCCTGTGAAGAACATGCCCAAAATTTCCAAAACTGTAGATGTTTTTTGTAAGTCATGTCAACATGGTAAGCAGACTAAGAAGAGATTCAAGTCTAAATAACACTCTACTATTATACCTTTAAAACTAATTCATATTTATATATGTGGTCCTACAATGATTTAAAGCATTCAATGTGATAACTACTTCATGTTGTTTATAGATGACTTCACAAGAATGAATTGGGTAGAATTCTTAAAAGAAAAGTTAGAAGCTCTAGGTAAGTTCAAAACTTTCAAGGCTATGGTTGAAAATGAGATGAATGTAGAGATAAATTTCCTTAGGTATAAAAAAGCAATAGAGTTTTGGTCGAATTAGTTTGATGTATTTTGTGAGGTCAATGGAATAAAAAGACAATTCTAAACTACTAGAACACCTCAACAGAATGGGTTAATTGAAAGAGAGAACATAAAAATTCAAGAAATTGCAAGGACCATGTTGAATGATTCAAATTTCTATGATGGCTACTAGAGAGAAGTTGTGGGTATTGTAGTTTACACTTTGAATAGAGGATAGATTAGGATCAATGGTGATAAGACTCCATATGAATTGTGGAATGGTAGACCTGCTAGTGTTGAACATTTTAAGGTGTTGGAAGTAATTTTTATATCAAGAGAGATGAGGAGGACTTAAGAAAGTTTGAATCAAGGTATGATTAAGGTATTTTATTAGGATATTCATCAATTAGTGTTACTTATAGATGCTACAATAAGAGGTTACAAAATATAGTGGAGAACACAAATGTGAAGATTGATGAGATAAAGAAATCATATTCTTAGTAAAATAATGATGAAGGAGAAATAGATATAGATGAGGATTAATAATAAATTGAGGAGAGAAAGGAATCAAAAGGTCCTTCTAGGCAGATTCAAAAGGATCATCCTGAATCTCAAATCATTGGCAATAAGAATGTAGGTATACAAACAAGAATAAGAATGGTGATTAATGTTAATCAAGAGAATATTGTCTTGCTATCTAAATTTGAAACTAAAATCTATGTAGAAGCAAGTGAAGATAGGTTTTGGATAGATGCCATGAATGAGGAGTTAAATCAAATTGATAAGAATGAGACTTGAGAGTTAGTACCTAGGCCTAAAGATAAAAATATCATTAATACAAAATGGGTGTTCAGAAACATGTTAAATGAGAATGGAAAAGTCACCAAAAAAAGGATATACTAGTATGGAAGGGATATGATCAAGTAGAAGGAGTTGAATTTGAGGAAACCTTTGCTCTAGTAACAAGGTTAACAATTATTAGATTATTTATTGCCTATGCAAGTTTCAAAGGCTTCAAGGTATACCAGATGGATGTCAAGTCAATGTTCCTAAATGGGAACTTGGAGGAAGAAGTGTAAAATGAGAAACCTGAGGGTTTCCTATTGATTGATAATAAGGACTATGTTTTTAGGTTAAATAAGGCTCTCTATGGTCTAAAACAAGCCACTATAGCTTGGTATTTTAGACTAGACAAGTATCTTTTGGACCAAGGTTTCGAGAGAGGAGTTACAGATAGTAACTTGTATATCAAGATTGAAAATGACCATCAATTAATAGTGGTGGTCTATGTGGATGATATCATTTTTGGTGGAAATAGTGAAAACATGACCAAGGCCTTTGCAGAGATGATGAAGTCTGAATTTGAAATGTCTATGCTTAGAGAACTATCCTTCTTTCTTGGGCTTCAAATTAGTCAATATAAAAAATGTATATTCATTTCATAGGTCAAGAATATAAAATAGATGTTAAATAAGTTTGAAATGGAAGATTTTAAGGCTATAAGTACATCTATGGCTAGAGGATGTAAGCTAAGCAATGAAGATGAATCTTCAAGAGTCAATCAGACAATATATATATCAATGATTAGGATTTTGTTATATACTATTACCTTTAGACCTAACATCATGAAAGAAGTAGGTCTTGTGGGAATATTTTAATTAGATCTAATGAAATTCAGCTATAAAGAGTTAAGAGGATACTTAGGCATCTCAATATAACTATGGAGTATGGATTATGGTACCCAAGGAGCAAGAAGTTTGATCTAGTAGCCTATATAGATGCAGATTGGGTTGGGAGTCTAAATGATAGAAAGAGCACTAGTGGAGGAGCCTTCTTCTAAGGTGAGTGCCTAGTTTCATGGATAAGAAAGAAATAACCATCGGTGGCCTTAGCTACTTGTGAGGCTAAGTACATTGCAATAGCTTCATGTTGCACTCAGATGTTATGGATGAGACAAACGTTAAGAGACTACAAAGTGGAGTTTGATGGTCCTAGTCTTATTTTTTGTGATAATACTAGTGCCATAATAATTTCAAAGAATCATGTCATGCATTAAAGGACCAAGAAAATTCATATCAATTATCATTTATTAAGAGAACAAGTAAATGAAAAAAGTATTAAGCTTGAATTTGTGTCTACGAAGGATCAGAATGTAGATATCTTGACTAAGCCTCTTTTGAAGGCTAATTAACATCTGAGATAAGAATTGGGTGTGATTCCTTATCCTAGAAATAACTAATCAAGTCAAGTTCTTAGGGGGAGATAATAATGAGTAGATTTATCTCCAAGAGTAGGAAATAAGTGCACAAGCTATAAGGTCAAAGGGGGAGTCATATCAATTTGTCAAGAAGAAGATGTCTAAGGTATACATTGAGATAGGGGGAGCTTGTTGATATGATATTTTATTACTATTTATTAAGTTTTGTTGTAGGTAGTGATTTGTCATTAATGTCAAAGGGGGAGATTGATCTGTATGGGGGAGATGTATCCAAATGAGAGAAGTTTCTTTGAATGGTTTCCATCAATGAGTAGTTGCCATCAATGACAAAGGGGGAGATTGTTTAGAATGTGTTCTAAGGTATGCATGGAGTTGTAATTGATGCCATGAAATTGTCATTGATGTCATTCTAAGTTATCTTTGATGTTCTTGAGGTTGAGTTCATGAGTCATATACTTAAGAGACCTAGTGTGAAGGTATAGGCTTGGTTGCGTGATGAAGTGATCAGTCTAAGGATTGTGAGAAGATTGGTAGTGTGTGAGAATGGTATGATGTTGTATGACATGAGTATGATGTGTTGAGAGTAGTGCAAGAGGTTTTAAGGTGTGTTCAAGTTCAAAGTGTGGCTTATAGGTATAGGCCTAGTGTGCAAAGAGATCTAGTGTGGTCTAATGAGGGGTCAAGTTTAGTTTGTAAGATTATAGGACTCATGTGAGACTTTATAGAGGTGTGAGAGGTTACTTAAATATTTATCATGAAACTTTAGGCCTTGTATTGAAGGAAATAGCATAAAAAGTGAAGTTAAGGTCTCTCAAGTGCTAAAATGAGGTGTTTCCAACTTGAGAAGGACTTTCATGTGCTCATTGGAATGTGAATTTTTTTTCATGAGATCATAATAAGTTCATGTATGTTGATTAAGGATCCTAGCTCAAGTTTTTGAGCATTAGTTTCTGGATTAAGGGTCCAAGCTTTACGAATGATCGTTAAGACTATAAATTAGTCTTAACCCTTTCTAAAACCCTAACAATGACATGATATGGAATATATTGATAGAAATGGATCAAAATGAATTTTATGACCTATTTTTATGATTTAATCATGTAGAGGAATCTCCTAGGTACCTCTAGGTATAATTGGTCTGACAGATGAGTGAGTGGAGGCTATAGAAAATCCCTTGTTTCTCAAATTTTTGATGTAGCAGGCTGGGTTGACCAGGTCAAAGAATAAAAATGATTAAAGGATTATATTTTATAATTTTATTTTATGTCATTTTAATTTTTTTATTTGTTCTAGTGCTTTAGGTGTGAAAATTTGATGTTACAAGATGGCCAGTTGTTAGCAAACCTAGTGAGGTAGATAGTGAGAAAAACTAGATAGAAGTGGAATTGAGATTAGGGATGTGTTTCCATGGATTAGGGATGGATAAAATTGTACTAGGTTATTTATAAATACATGTAACATATATACCTATTGGATATAATATTTGGATATGTGTGTGTATTGCAGAAAGTTGCTCTCAAACTAACTTGTCTAACACGGTGAGGACTGTGTACAGTGAAGCCATGAGATTGGTTTGTAAGACCAATATCGATATTGGAAATTATAATATATTTATTTCAAGATATTTTTAGAATATTTTTGGGTCATATAAATTAATTATAAGTTTATAAAAGTGTTCACATAGTGTTCTAAGTCATTGTTTTCATGATTGTGTTTTAAAGTTTTTGATGGTTTTGAGTGGTCATGTTGTAAGAGTGATTTAGAGGATTTAATCCCTATGTTGAAATGTTTTAATCACATCAGGTAGGTTATACCCATATTATTTAATGGTATGGTTGTTTTATAAAAAAAATTATGTGCTTCAATTTTATTTGGCAAACTTTTTGGCAGTAAGAAAGCCTAATTGTGAGTAGGCCTAATGGTGCGGTTCAAGGAGTAAAATGAGTTAAATGGTGTTGGTTACCTAAGGTGACATTATAATGAGTCTAATTTAATTGTGTTTGAATTTTTTCATCTATTTATAGAGGCTTAATATGTTCCAAGGTGGTCAAAGTGAAACGTGTGCTTTGAGAAGGCCTAATTGTATTAGGTCTCTTTTAGGCCTAGTGATGGTTTTGGTCCTTATGAGTGGTGGATGACCTATGTAGTGGTTTTTTCTCTTGTGAAACATGTTTTATAATAAATTAAAATGGTGATACAAGTATGGAGAGGTTTTTTTCTGATGAAGGTATTTGAAATCAAGAGTCAAGTATAAGAAGGTCTAATAAGCCTAATTTGTGTAGTTATGAAATTAAAGAAATGAACGTATGAAATACATGTTTGAAAAATAGGTAGAGGGATTTAAGACCATAAAATATTTGTGTTGAATATTTAATAAATTTATAACATTAATTATATATATGATTATTAAGGTCGTATGACCTAATTTAGTCAAGAAGAGGGCTAGTTGAGTGAAGAGGCCTAATAGGTTGTTTGAGAGAGATAGGAGAGTATGATAAACAAAAGAAGGTGATAATCATACATTGAGTAAGTAATAGGTGTTGAAATTTTATCATATTTTCAAGGTGTTTGAGTTAGTTTTGATTCACCAAGGGGGTTGGTATCTCCTTACAAGTTGGTGTTCACAAAAGGAATAGTTGAGTTGGTACTTTACTAGTGAGGGGTTGGTATTCCTTGTGGGGTTGGTGCCTTAGTAAATTTGATTAATTGATTATAGGAATATATTAAAATATATATTTTATTGGATTTTATTCTCCATGAGGGTTTCCCACATATCTATTGTGTTCATGTGTTATGTTCCTGCTTCATGCTCATATGAATGGTTGATTATGCATTGTTATATCTCTATATTAGTTTGAATGGTTAATGAATGATAAGTGAAATTGAAAGAATTTTTTTTAAACTTATTAACACCCCCCTCTTATTTTTTATGGTTCTAACATTATCATCATCACATAAATTGGGATCTCGAATAATATTTTTAAAAACTTTAGTATCCTAGCATTCCCACGCATCATCATTTATTTCATTATAGAATAGGAATGTTTAAAAGTATATAAATTCTAACAACCATATTTATGTCATGTATACATTTAACCATCTCTATTCATCACTCATAGATAATTCCATTTTTTTATGGCATGACTCCCATAGGCCATCCAAAAAACTTTGGGTGCTTGAGTGCCTAAGATGTTTCCATGTGGCAGTATCTTGGGTGCCCAAGGGTCTCTAAATGATCGAGTCCTATAGAAACCTAAGTGATTAGGATGATACCATGTTCCAACACCATAGTCACCCAAATATTTATTCATAATCCCTGGGGGCTCCGCTTGATCAATTTAATTTTAGTCTGTCAGGGCTTCTTTATGCATTAGCTTCTTAGGGGCCTATGTGGTAGCATCCAAAGCACCCTAGGGATCAATAGAGTAGAGCCTTATGGGCACCTGAGTACCTAATATTTCACCACATATTAGCATCTTGGGTGTTTGGGTATCTCTAAATAATCAAGCCCTTCAAGCACCTAAGTGCTCGAGATGATGTCATATGGTAACATCCTAAGTACTTGGGGGTATCATAATGATTGCGTCCTTTGGGTTCCAGACTATTTTAGATGTTTCCACATGGTATCATCTTTTGTACTTGACAATTTGAGCACCAAAAAATTATCAGGGTCTTAGGTGCTTGGGATGTTACCATATGATGAGGGTCTCTAAATGATCAAGTCCTTTGGGTACCTGAGTGCTTAAAATGTTGTGTTATAACATCCTAGGTGCCTGGGGGTCTTTGAATGATTGAGTCCTATGGGCTCCTGAGTGCCTAAGATGATACCACATGGTAACATCTTGAGTACCCAATGGCATAGACACTATCAAATTTCCCTAGGCCTCGAGTGCTTGAGATGGTGCTATGTGAGAGCATCGTAGGCACCTAGGGGTTATAATTGATCAAATGACTCTTATCCTTTTAGGGCTTATATATGTGTTAACTTCTTGAGGGCCCCAAAGCCTTTCCATCATGCCATATGGCATAATATCAAGTACCTAGGGTCCTCAAGATTTTAGAGTTAACTCCTTTAAGCACTTGAATCCCTGAGATACCACCATGTGGTAGCATCATGGGCACCCAAGGTCTATGAATGGTCAACTCCTCTAGGTGCTTAAGTGCATAAGATGATACCATATGGAAATATCCTAGGCACCTAGGATTTTTGGAAAAATTAAGTCTCCATGGGCCCTTGATGCCCCAAATGATGCCATGTGGAAACATCCCAAGCATATAGGTGCTCAACAAAAATGAGTCCTTCGATCATCTAAGTGTATGAGATATAGCCACATGGTAGCATCCTAGGTATCGAGGATCTCTGCAATGGCCACATCCTATAATGCCTAAGTACCTAAGATGTTGCCATGTGGTAGCATCCTAAGTACCGAGTGACTCAACATAGCCAAGTCTTTGGGTGCCCAAGTCTGCCACCATGTGGCAACATCCCAAGCACTCATGGGTCTTCATACATAATATTTTACTTGAAAGTCGACTATACATATGCATTAATTATTTTTATTTCAAGTTCATTACAACTGAACACATTTTTTTACTTTGGAATAGATTATATAGACACATTAAATGATTTTATGTGTAAGTTTATTTCAAATGCATGTAATTGATACTCTAGCCACTATGCCATGTAACCCCTAAAATAATTTTGGATAACATTGTATCCTTTAGAAGATATCCACATAGATTAATTGACTATTTCTCCTATACCTTTTCATGCATGAATTCATTTTTTATGGCATCACTGCTCTGCCCCTATATAATGTGTTAACTATTTTGACCAATCAAAACATATATAAATGCCATTTTTCTTAATTTTTGTTAAAAATACACAACTTAACTAATGTAAAACTGTAAATTTTTGTATGCACAAAAAAAAAATTGATCAGCCCAAAAGGTAGAGTTTAATAAACATTTAAATCAAATTGATTCCTTTAGTATATTGTAATGGCTATATTAATTGTGAATTCCTATAGCAGGCATCTTGATAAAAAATGTGAGTTTACTATAATTATGTTTTAAACACATTTCAAGTGTTAATTAAAATCACCCACATAACTTATATAAAATTTTAGAGTTCATAATAAAATAAATTCTACTATGTTTCCTTATTTATGATGCACATGTCAATCACTTGTTTACTTATTTATGAAGCACATGTCAAATACTTAAATCTAAATTTTTAGGTCAAATATGGTAGATATCCTATCCGCTAATTGGATTACTTTGCCAAGATAATTATGTAATTTATTTTAACTTTGTTAAAAAATATACTATTGATTCACTTTTAATTAATCAATTATATAAACGATTGAAGTAAGTTTAGAATTAGTTTATGTTAAAATATGATCATATTTAAGCCCTTATGAAGCTAAAAATATGGTAATTCATTATACTCATTCACTCCTCTTATTACACTTTAATATTTATGAGTTATAGTTAAATTTAAGTTATGTTTAAATTTTAAGTACAAGTTATCTCTAAAAGGTTCCTTGCTTAAAAAAATACATGTACTTTATATTTAGTTTATATCAAGATAGGTAAAATATTTGAATGTTGTATTTATTTTATTTTTACATAAATATATAATTAATATTTTATTCTTTCATAAATTATATTTCAACAAAATTGATTTAATGATATATGCAATTATAAACACAATTGAATGTCACTCCACTACATTAACTAGATCTCAATCCAAATGAGCGATGTAAATATCTAATTAACACCACCTGCATCCCTACCATGCAATGATTGTCCAATAATTTTGAATGAATATTCTCAATATTGTGAAAAATATTGAAACCACTTCTAAAAGTAATTATTATTGTCACATATAATCTAATATATATTTAATTTCATCTACCTTATTAATTGGTACAGAAATTAATAATTTATGTGTCAATTGCAATGAAATATATTGCCATGTGTTGACTATACTAAAAATTAAATATAATTTAAAGTAAAAAATTAAATTTGATATCATCAGGACATCACCAAAATGACCTTGTATAGGAAACAAATTAGTGCATCTGCACCATTTTTTCTCTTGCATCACAAATAAATCCATGTACTTAAGACACTACTTTATGGTTTTCTTTGTTACTATTTAATTGTGTTCAATTCCCATCTTTGTATATTTTTTGGTGAACTTTGCTTTCAACTCTCTTTGTGAAATTAATCTCTATGTCAAAGCAATTCACACCTTATTATTGATTTAAACAATCTGATATGCACATAACAAGTGCAAAGAGGTCAATAATTATACTTACTTCTATATAATATCTCATAATATTTTCTAGATATATAAAATCAATCATAGTCTCAAGTATATAAAATATATAACTATATTTATCATCAATATCCATAACACGTGAATATTTAAAAATAACAAAAAATTTATGTTGTTACTAGATACATGACTTTATAATAACCTGTTATATTATCGTCTCCAAAGGTTATAATAGCTAGTTGTTCTAAAAACCAACGCACCATATCAGTAAATTGAAGGTATGTACATTGTCATATATTTATAGTTTTGTTTGTTCATAAAATCAATGGACTTGTATCTTAAAAAATGCAAGAGGATAAATAATGTAACATTGAATAAACCGATAATTGTAGAGAGCTATGAACCAAAAAAAAGAAATAAAACAATAACATTGACCATGATTTGGCTAAACACCATCTTTTCCATGGCGTAGTGTTTAAGTATAGTGTTGGAAATTTTTTATTTGATATATTTCATGTGATATTACATTTTCAATATACACCCTTAGAACTAATAAATGGGATCATTAACTGTTTCTTAAATCAATTGCATATTGGTGATCCAATTACAATTAAATCATATGAACTAGATTTAGATCCTTGTGAAATATATATATTACATGGAATACATAATACTAAAACATATTTCCTTAGAATCTAATTATTTGAATCCCTTGCTTCCCCTAGTGATGAATTTGGTTTATGGGGAGACATCTTATGTATACATTGTCAAGTTAGATGGCTCAATATGTAAATATGCATATGGTCCTCTACAAGAAAAAATATCTACCTTTGATTCAATGAACAATGTGAAAAACTTCCATACTCGATATTGTTTTATGATACATATCCCATTTGTGGCCATTATGAGCCACTATACTACAAAAATATTCAATACACTATGTCACCAACACATATTCAATTTTTGTATATGTGTAAACAGTTAGAGCCATATTGGATAACCATTTCACGAAAACTAGAAATCAATAACTTGTATACAATTGATCTATGTAGTTTTGATTATGGTTAGATATTTTTAAATTCAATTTTCCAATTGAAAAATTTATAATTTGACATACAATGTCTACATCACTATATTATACAATCATTTTACAATGCAATATTGTGCAAAAATCAAAAAGTGTTAGGTTGCATATAAATAAAATTAGGACCCAACTTGATACAAAACACAAGTAGAATTTCAAGTTGGTAGACATATATTGTAAACTTGGGAAAGCCCTTCAATGAAATCAAAATTGAAGGAAGTGAATTTTTCTTTTAGTAGATATTCATAATTCTAAATACATAGATTTATCTTTGGTTAGTTGCTAGTACATGTATAGTGAATATGTACAATGACTCTATTTTAGTGAATTTTTGCTTATTATTGGAAAGAGGGAAAAGAAGAAACTAAGTAAAGGTATGGTTGAAAAACTTGATTTATTGGACATGTGTTGAATCAAAATATTATGAAGAGATCCTCTTTGGCTTGGGAAGATGACCTATAGATGAAAAATCACTACAATAAACTTGTTTGTTAGATAGATAGTTGAGTGGATTGCCTAGCAATAGCTAGATCCCATAAGCAAGAGCTTCCTTAGGGGCTATCAATCCACATGTTTTAAAATAATTAAGTTAAAAAAATAGAAAGGAAAGTACTTGTATCAATAAATCAAAGATACTAAAATTGAATACAAGAATGCTTACTAAGAAATATGCTAGAAATGATTAAATTAGTGATAAACTAAATAATACTAGTGATAGGGAGTTGGGGTATGCTTTAAAAAATCAAAATGGGGTCCATGAATAGGTAGGAACACATATAATTAGGTTTTGTTGAGGGTAGGTAGGTGAAAAATAGAGGAGGATCTAGGTCCTTAGGATGGATGGAGGGTATTTATGAATCCTTGAGGGTAACAAGGTTGGAAATCTGAAGGGCACCAACAAAGGTGGCTAGAGGTTGGGGGTCTTAGGGTTGGACCTTAATGGATTGAAAATCATCTATTAGTTATTGGAAGTGATGTGGAGAGGTAGAGATTAAATTATACAAGCTCATTTTTGCCAGGGTCTAATGAATTTGTTTGAGGATAACTCTCTTGATGGATTTTGAGGGGTTAGATTGGGAGGCACCTAAGATAGACACCTTGGGTTTGGTCGAAGATGGAGACAATTGGGTATGGGTTGTTTGGGAATTTTAGGGGGGGATATGTCCAAGGAATAGACACCTTAGCCTTCTCCTTATCCTTATATTATGCTCTTGTGACCATTTTGATAGTATAGATAGAAGGAGAGGTTGATCTAGAGGATTGGTCATATTCATCTTCACTCCAAGGTGAGAGTGGAGGAGTAGGTAAGTGTTGGGTAGGTATGGTTGGTGGATAGATTAATATGGGGCTTATAATAGGTTCATATATTAATAGATCATCCTCATTGTAAAGCTAATGGATGATGTTTTGGAGAGCCTTACAGTTATCTATATCATATCTAGGTATCCTATGATAAGAACACACATGGTGGTCATTGTACCATATGGGTTTAGAAGATAAATGGTTAAAGGGTTTGATGGGAGGTAGGGATAAAAAAGAGGTTTTTAATAACCTATGGAAAATATTCAAATAAGATTTAGCCAAAGATGGTAAAGGTTTAATGGCTTTGTTTTGGTGGTTGAGGTAGGAGGTTGCTTGAAAATAGGTTTGGTGGTACGTGTTTTAGGTAGGGTGGTATGCTTGGTTGATGGATTTAGTTTAGGCAAGGAGGATTATGAGTTATAGGTGGAAGATCACAAGGTAGAATGATTTCTAAAGGGGAAGTAAGTTATTTGGTGGTTGGAGGTAAATATAGGGTAGTGATGGTTGGTTGTTTTGATATATCAGCTAAAAGGGTGGCTAGAGGATCCACTACCTCAATAAGTGGAGGGAGAGAGGATGGTATTTCCTTAGTTTAAGTGTCTAAAGGAAGGGGAGGTGGGTTTATTATCTCAATAGATGATGGAGAATTAGGAGATTGGATACTAGATGGTTCAATAATTTATGCATCAAGGATCATGTTAACTATATGGGTATCATGAGAGCACTTGATGTTATTTATCTCATTCTTGGTAGGAGCATGGTTCAAGAAAGGTTTCCTAAATATATAAATGGATTATTTTGAAGTCACATTTGGGTTTTACAATGTAACCTCCCCCTTGTCAATGAGGGATTGGATAAGACTCTTGAAAGTATTACACCTACTAACATCATGGCCTATAACCCCATGAAAGGCATATAGGTCATTCTCATTTTACCAACTAGGTGCAGGGAAATAAGAATTAAATTATTGGGGTGGCTTTATAGAAGGAATTTGGATGATTTTGGATTTCAATAACTTCTCCAAGATGGAAGCATAAGATTATCCAAGTAGAGTGAATTACTTTTGGTTGTGCTGGTTTTGGTTCCTCAGGTTATGCTTTGAGGAACTAGAGGAATTAGATTGGTTAAAAAAAGGTGGAAGAGTGGCTTTTAAGAGAACTGCATTCATAGTTCCCTTGCTTTTGGTGTTGGTATTGGACTAGTTGCTTGACTTGGAGGAAGAAGCCTCATTGGTTTTATAGGTTGATTTTTTGTTTTTGAGCTTTAAATTTACTTCTTCAATGTCTTAGTTTTTTAACTTATGCACCATAGTAAAATACTCATCGAAGGTTCAAAAGCTTTGTACATGTAGTGTAGAGGAGATATGTCTGACACATTCCCAAGTAAAGAGCTCTATGAGTTCAGGTTGAGGCAAGGAAATGAAAAGTTGGTTAATAAGGCTACTCTAATGAGCCACAAAGTTGGTAATGGATTCATCCTCAAACTTCTAGATAGATTAGAGGTTAGTGATAGAAACTTTCTTGGAGATATTGATCTAAAAGTGGTCCAAGAAGGTTTGAACTAGTTGGGTGAAAGATAAAAGGGAGTGATTAGGTATGGCACTATACCAATGCAATGCCAGATCAGTTAGAGACATGGGGAAGGTATGGAGGATAAGAGCATCATCATAGGTGATGAGATAACAAGCATGCCTAAATTTTCTATGGTGTTGTTGGGGATCCTCCTTTAAAATTTAGATAACTTGGGAAGTTCCCATTAGGGAGGATATGGCCTAATAGGTACGAATGGATGGATGGGCTCATTACAAACTTGGTCATATGACAAGATGTTGTGAGCACCGAAAATGAATGATTCCAAGGTGGTCATATTGTCCATGAGAATATTTATTAGGTTGGATTGGGGTTAATCACCCAAAAGGTTGTAAGATTCATACTACTATGATGGTTAAGAGACATGGTGATAATGGGTAAGAGGTTGGGAGGCTACCACATATTGGTAAGTGGATGTCAATGGTTGGGTGGAGGATACATAAGGGTAGGTAGAGGTAGATGGTTGGGTAGTGGGTACATGCCCTTGTAAATTAGGGATGTAGCCAAAGGTTGGTCTAAGGGGTGCTTGTTGGATAGAAGTGGTAATTGGTTTGGTGACCAATGGAAGGGTGGTGACCCTTGTGCTAATTGGTGGCAAGGTGGAAGGTATAGAAACCATAAGGATTTGAAGCATAGTAGTGGGTGATGGGTTAGAGGTAGTTAAAGGAGGGTTGGTAGTGTTAGATGTAGGCACTCCTATTTCATAGGAGTGGTTGGTAGGAGTATAAGGTATAAGGGCAGTGGTAGTTTGAGTTCATTAGTTTTAAATGGTAGTCTCAAAGGGGGTGTTGGTTGATAAATAAGCTTGGGTAGTCAATGGTTACGTATTAACCATGGAAATGTAGGTACTCCCCATGATATGAAGAGGCATGCCATAAGGTATATCTATGGATGAAGTCAAAGCTGGGATATGATAAGACATGGTTGTAAGATAATGTTGTAAGGCCACAAGATTGTTATCTAAGAAAGTGGAGAAATATGCATCTCCTTGAGGAACCTCCCAAGGGAAGGTAGGACTTCTCGAGGAGTGAGGAGAGTCTACTAGTTTAGAAATGTAGTCCATGGATGAAGAAGTAGAAGAGGTAGGTTGCCTTGCTGATGGGTTATGCTCTGCAAGGTCTCTTCATTATTGGAGAGTGAGAACCATACGAGATAAGGGAGATAGAAAGCACAAACAACCTCACTACTCAAACAAAGAGAAAGACAAGAAAATGATCAAATAAATCAAATCACACTCTAAAATATACGTTAAGCCCTAGATTTTTGATTATTCTTGCTTTTGGCTTATGACTTAAAAAAATGTGTGACTGAAATTAGTTTGTAGATCAGGTACTAGAGAGGAAGTCTGAGGTTGGTTTCAAGTTATGTTTAGGTGTTAAAAAGGAATCTATATTGAAATCAATACATGGATTAGTATTGGGAACTACCCCCTCACTTCACATACCACAACGATAAGGGTGTCAGGTGATTAGCCAATATATATTGATATCCAGAGATTAAACTCAACCAAAGAGCTGAGTTGGTTCTCCCCTTGGTAATGACCTCTAAGTAGGACCATTGAGAAAGGGTAATATTACCACTAGGTGATGAAATCCTAGTCGGGCCTTGTCTCAAGTTTGTTTGATGTTCAATTGGTGAAAGTGGTTTGGTTGAGTGTGTGTAACAAAGAGTGAAGCTATGATAGATTACATTGCCTTTTAGTTAAGCTACGTAAACTAAACTTTCAAGTAGTCTATGTATACACTTGATTTTAAGCCCAAATGAAACTTTTGATTTTGTTAATGAGCATAGAATATAAATAAAGAATGTAAGAAAACAAGAACCCAAGTAAGGACATAAGGGTCCCACCAGGCATGCTAAAATGTTTCAATAAATTTTTGCTTATTATTGGAAATAGGGGAAAGAAGAAATAAAGTATGGGTATAGTTGAAAAACCTGATTGATTGTGTACACATGGAGTCAAAATATTATGAAGAGCTCCTCTTTGGCTTGAGAGGATGACCTACAGTAATAAATCACTAAAGCAAAATTGTTTGTTAGACAAATAGTTGAGTGGATTGCCTAGCGATAGCTAGATCCCAGAAGCAAGAGTTTCTTTAGGGACTATCAATCCACATGTTTTAAAATAATTAAGTTCAAAAAATAGAAAGGAAAGTACTTACATCAATAAATCAAAGTTACTAAAATTAAATACAAGAATTCTTGCTAAAAAATATGCTAGAAATGATTAAATTAGTGATAAACTAATTAATATTAGTGATAGGGAGTTGGTGTATGCTTCATAAAATTAGAAGGGGGTCTATGAATAAGGCAAGAACATAGATAATTAGGTTTGGCTAAAGTTAGGTAGGTGAAAGTAACCTGTTGATTTTTACTTCCATAGTGACCATCGTTGGTTGGGATGACCGTCGATAGTTAAGGTGACCATCAGGGGTCAAGATGACCATTGACAGTTGGACAAACCATTGATGGTTGAGTCAACCATCGATGGTTACTATGTTTGGATATAGGTTGGTAAAAAGGCTAATTGATGAGATCTAAAAGATGGATACTGAGAGATGGGTAGGGTTTGGGTTGATTTCAAAATAAAAATAAAATAAATGAATACTAGGAACAAGTAATTGTCTTACCAAAATTCAATTAGGTGGATGATTGAGGTAGTTGACTTGTTGGTGGAATCTAGCTTGATTTTGATAGAATAATGATACCTAAGAACTTGATGGAGAGGTGGCATCAAATTGACTCTCTATATGATTTTTGGATTGTTGACAATGATTTACCTATAAGAAAGAACCTCCTAGATGCACAAAGCTCTTGATAACAATTGTAGATGGATGTTACCTTTAAGATCCTCTCTTCTTATAGGCACAAGCAAGAGGTGGAAGTGAAGGTTCATCTAGGCTATCTAATTATAAATTATCCATGTAATGGCTCAAAAAATGATTTAGACAACTTATATTTAGAAAATCTAGGTGGGTAGTTTGCATTCTTTTGCTTAAAGAGGTGGACCCTGACTATCAATGGTCAGGGTGACCGTCAGTGATCAACTTGACCATCAACGGTTGAGGGTAAAGGGTGAAAAAGGGGTAAAAGGTTAGGTTAAGTCAGTTTAGTCAATTTGACTATGGGCTAGGTTATGTAGGGTTTGGAGGGTGATATTGGTCCCAAGGGGAGTCCTAGGGTGGTTTAGGGGAACTATAACACTTGAAATCGTGGTGTGTAGATTTTCAATGTCTATAGACTCTTTGCAACTCACAAATAGTTATAACATAATATTATTCAAAATGGATATAAACCATATTCACTATGAGCCAATGACCAAAAAATTGATAAAATGTAATAGATATTCCTATTTGTAATAGAAAAGAGATAACATTGAACAACACAGGTACAACACCTTCTCACACTTTTAAATAAATTAAACAAAATATGGAAAAAATTACATGAAGAAAATATATACAAGACATTCAAGAAAACACAAGTAATGCATTGAGTAATACATCATGAAACAAAGGAAGTTATGCAACAAATAAATTCATAGAAGACATAGAAGACACAATAAAACATGTGTGTTCAGTATGTATCCAATTACACTTCACATATAACATTATATATTTCAAGTAATCAAAAAAAGAAAAATATGTGAAATTGACAAAGATAAATGAAATAATGAAATAAAAAATATGCATTAGATGCAATACTTCATTAAAAAATGGGCTTGTTCCAAAATTTGCATCTCTTACACACATCTGGTTAAACATGACTTTGACATATGTTGAAATGCTCATAGATCTGGAAGAACATCTTGTTTCATAGTGAATTGATTTAGAATAGATTAGGAAACTAGGATACAAAAAACTATATATTAGATTAACTAGGTAAATCATTAATGTGCCATCAAACACTGACATAATATAAAAATCATTACCATGCTCAACATATGAAACATCAAGAATTACTATTGAACTAAAGAGAAAATTAGAAAACAAAAACACGTACAAAAAATGAAGGGTTTATCCAAACATAATCATTCTTGCTTTAAAATAGTTGTGTAAGAGAAAATTATATTGATTAAAAAATATCAAAATTTTAAAATATTCAAAATGATTATTACATACTAATGATAGCATGAAACGATACATAACGAAGACTTTGACAAGTATTAAAAGAACAAATGAACAATATAATGTTCCCAATTCAACCATGTTACATGGATTTGTTGTAATATTGTCATTGATGTCAAAGGAATTATAATTGATGTCAACATAATATCCAACAAAATTGTCAATGGAATTGTCAATGAAAATGTTAATAAAATTATCGATGATTGTTAATGGAAATGTCAACGTAAATGTCAATGGTCACATATTTTGGTGAAGAGGTGCCTCTTGGATTGGATGCCTCCTTTGTGAAGAGATTTTTAAGGCTATATAAGGTGGATAGAAGGTTGATAAAGATATGGAAGTGGAAGTGTGAGATATGTGAAGAAGAGAAGGAAACAATTGTGTGGAGAATAAAAAGATATATCATACACACACATGCAAATTTGAAGAATGAAATTAATTATTTTTATCATTCAAGCATAAGAATATTTTTTTTGGATAATAAGAAGAGGATATTTAATTTGACATCATTCATTGATGAAGTAACAAAATTAAGGTAGAATATTGTTTCAGTGGAGGTTGATGCCTAAGATCAAAGAGATGGGTGTCTCTTGCTAAGTTAGTGCTTAACAATGGGGATTGGTGTCTCTAGTAGGTTGGTGCTTACAAAGTGCTTAGCAATAGGGATTAGTGTCTCCAATAGGTAATTTCCTACAAATAACTGAGTAGTGAGGATTGATATCTCTAGTAGGTTGGTTCCTACAAATTTTGTAAGAAAATTTTTATCTGTGGCTGGATTTGGACAGTAGATCCAAGTAGTCCTTTTCTCCTGAAAGGGTTTCCATATAAATATTGTGTTCTTGTATTCTTAATTTTTGATGTTGTATGATTGATATTATTTTGATTATCAATTTGAAAAAATAAAAGATTACCTTATACTGATTTACCCCCCTCTTAGTATAAGTGTGTGCTCAACAATTGGTATTAGATCAGTTCCTTCAGAAATAACTTAACCGCTAGAGGTTAGATATTGAGAGCACACATGGTCAGACAAGAAGGTTTCTCCATAAACAAGGATCCATTGTTTGACAAAATAAATTATGATTTTTGGAGTATAAGAATGAGAACCTAATTAATGTCTTTAGGGTTTGATATCTGGTAAGTAGTAGTAAATTATTATACTACTCCGTCATCGCCATCATTAGAACAAGATATAAAGAAGTCAGTGAGAATAATGCAAAAGCTATGAATGCAATCTTGTGTGTTCTATCAGAATTAGAGTTTTTCAAGTTGATGCATTATAAATTGGAAAAGTAAATATGTGAAAAACTATAAAACATCTACGAAGGTGATAATAAGGTGAAGAAGGCCAAGCTTCAAACACATATAAGACAATTCAAATGTTTAAAAATGAAGGATGAAGAAAACATTATAGCCTCTCTATTTTGTATGGATGAAATTGTCAACACTATCAGAGGTCTTGGAGAAAAGATTGAAGATATAATGATTGTGCAGAAAGTACTAATGTCTCTCCCCTTAAGATTTAATCTCAGAGTCTCCTCCATCAAAGAAATGAGATATCTAGATATGCTAATTTTGGATGAATTACATGGGATCCTCGCAACATATGAAATGATGAACAAAAAGGAGAAGTCATCTATGAAGGAAACAACCTTCAAATATTCTAAGAAAGGGAAATATAAAGAGACTAAATCAAGTGATAGTTATAATAATGAATAAGATGAGGAAGAAGACCTTTTTATAAGAAAGCTTAAAAAGGGGTCTGACAAATATGAAGGTAAGCTACATAAAGATGATTGCATTGATGATGAAAATCATAATGAGGAAAGGAATAAGAAGGAAATCAAACCTCAACACAAGAAAAGCTTCGAAAAAAATGAATATAATAAATTTTTTGGTAAGCACAAGAAAAACCTTTATTCCAAAAAGGATAGTAGCTCAGCTAAGGAGAGCAATGAGAGCATATCTGGTAGTGAAAGATAATAAACTTCATTCATGGATATAAAAATAAAAAATGATGTCTTTACAAATAAAGACACCTTAAAAGAGGAAGAAGATATTTAATATTAAGGAGTGGTAAATCTTGAAGAACTCATATGTGCTTTAGGTGAGATAAAAGTGCTTAAGAAAAAGAATTTGAAACAAAAGTTGCAACTTGAGAAATATGAAAAAGAGGATTGTGATTCAAGAGATAAATTATCACAAATCCTTGAGGAATTAGAAAATATTATCATTAGCCTAAATATTTAACTATACTAAGCAAAAAAGATAGAAGAAGAGGTGAGAATCCAATTGAAGACAAAAAAAGAAAATTGTGGGAGGCAAGAGTCTGAAATTATTTCCTTGAGGAAGGAATTAGAGATAAAAACCACTAAACTAAATAGAAGCCTCAAATTTGAGAAAATTTATGAGATCTTAGATGGTATCATAAATGGGAAAAGGTCACCATTTATAAAGATTGATCTTGGATGTAAAGAAAATCATATGGCAAACAAAGAAGATCACAAAGAGCCACCAAAGAAGGCAAATGAGGAAAATATAAAAATCTATGCAGATGTTCTCAAAATTCCTATCAACAAAAAGGAAGAGAATAAAGTCCCACAGACAATAATCACTCCTCCAAAAGATAACAAGGACAAACTAAGAAAGTCCTTTCCTCCAAGGTAGGCACATTTCTAGAGTTCCTCTTATGGTTATAGTTATTTTTTAATCATTTTAGTCATAAAGTTAGAGATTGTAGGGCATGTGAAAGAAATTATTTTGTATGGAATAATAACAAAAGTTATTATGGATCTTCAAATAGAAACTACAATCCATTTTCTCTTATAGTAGATTACAATGTCAGATTTTATAAGTGCAACAAATTTAGACATACAATACACTTATGTAAAAGTGGTTTTGTGTAACCATATAGACAAAAAAAGAAGGTGGATACCCTTAAAAATAAAAAGTAAGAACTTATAAAATTTTGGAAGAGGAAGCAGGAGTAATAAAAGGAGAGAACTATGCTTGTGCAAACTGCATTTCATACACAAGAAGTATCACTAAGCTCATAAGAAAATGCACCAATTTAGGGGGAGATAATCACTAGATTATCTTTTAGCTCTATATATTCTTTGGTGATATACATTTAGAAGATAGATAAAGATCATCTAATCAATATTCTTGGTGAGATTAATGATGCAAGTGATTTTAATATTATTATAAATAAGTTAGAGAAGCAAGAACATAGCAAAAAATAAAATGTTGTGTCTTGGAATTAGATGATTTAAATATATTGATCATAGAGAATGAAGCCATTATGAATTAGAGTTTACACTATGAAAGGAATCATAGATATTGTATAAGCTACATCATAATGAAATTAGTCAGGGTGAAAAACATCTTACAATGGGCATGGGCCATTGTCAAGTGTAAATTACAAAAGTAGCTCAAATGCAACAAGTGATCAAGCTGGGAATGTTAATGAGCATATGGAGCATGATATGTAGATAGAAAGGGAAGTGGAAAAGATGATTTTCCCCTTGATTATCTAGAGATAATCCATATGGATGTAGATAATGTCAAAAATCTCATATTTAATCAAATTCAAGGAGAGCAAATGAGAAAAGAAGAAATCCTTATGAAAAAGGATAGGGAATAGTATAAATATAATAATTTAGTTGTGGTGATGTTGAATAAGATAACATGGATGTTTCCCATGATTTATTTGTGGATAGAATTATAATGAACATCCCTTTACCATTAATGTCAAAGAGGGAGAATTAATGAAAGGGGGGAGTAAAGGAGGAGAGCTACAACAAGGGGGAGTATCTCTACAGATTTGCCATCAATGATAAAGGAGGATATTATTGGAATATTGTCAATGATGTCAAAGGAATTGTGATTGATGTCAACAAAATTTCCAATAGAATTATCAACAAAGTTGTCA
The DNA here is from genome assembly GCA_037957365.1 of Torreya grandis. Taxonomy (NCBI): domain Eukaryota; kingdom Viridiplantae; phylum Streptophyta; class Pinopsida; order Cupressales; family Taxaceae; genus Torreya; species Torreya grandis. The sequence goes on from JARHVA010002544.1 coordinate 976,126, forward strand.
ATGGAAATATCAATGGAATTATTGATGGAAATGTCGATGAATGATGGAAATGTCAATAGAAATGTTGATGAAAATGTCAACAATCACATATTTTTTTAATAAGATGCCTCTTGGATGGGATGCCTCCTTTGTGAAGAGCCTTTGAAGGTTATATAAGGTAGATATAAGGTTGAGAAAGATATGGAAGTAGAAGTGTGAAATATGTGAAGAAGTAAGGAAGCAAGCGTGCAAAGAATAAAAATATATATCATAAAAACACATGCATATTTGAAGAATGAAATTAATTATTTTTATCATTCAATTATATATAATTTTTTGTGAAGAATAAGAAGAGGATATTCAATTTTCCATCATTCATTGATGAAGCAACAAAATTATGGCAGCATATTATTTCAGTGGAGGTCGGTGCCTTATATCAAAGATATGGGTGTCTCTTACTAAATTGGTACTTACTAGTGGGGATTGGTGTCTCCAATAGATTGGTCCCTACAAAGTTTTTAGTAGTGGGGATTTTTTTTTTTAGTAGATTAGTGCCTAAAAATTGCTTAGTAGTGGGATTGGTGTCTCTAGTAGGTTGGTGCCTATAAATTTTGTAAGAATAATTTTATCTATGGCTAGATTTGGATAGTAGATCCAAGTAGTCCTTTTCTCTATGGTTTTATCCCAAAAGAGTTTCCACATAAATATTGTGTTCTTAATTTTGTATGTTGTGTGATTGATATGATTATGATTACCAATTTGAAAAAGTAAAATATTACCTGATACTAATTCACCTACCCCTTTTAGTATAAGTGTGTGCTCAAAAATATTCACAAATTTGACATGCATTCATGATCTATAAGATAAATGTATCCAAGTTTCACCAGCAAAGTGTCAATAAACACTTGGAATTTTTAAAATATAAGTATGTAGAGAAAATGAAATTCCCAACCCTTTTATATGATTATCCATGTAATGAAAACATAACAAATATATTTTAATATGATAAAATTATTCAATGGGAACTACAACATACATATCACACATTTACATATCATATCACAAATCTTTTTTTCAAGGAAATGAAAATTATAATTGATTAGGTGATGGGAACAATGTGGGTGAGAATTAGAAAAGGGCAATTAAAATGAACAAAGCTTCTGGCAAAAGATGTCAAGTATAGATCAAATCTAGAAAAAATATTAAAATTTGATATCAAATATATCGATTTCAAAAAAATACAAATAATACCAAATTATTTACAATAACTAAGAAAAAATTGTAATGATTCACTAGTTAGTAACATATGCTAAATATTACTATAAACCACTTACAAAATGCACTATTTGAATTGTATAATATCCATCTAAAACAACATAAAATAAACAAAACCAACATATTTAATACAAATGATCATGCTTGATTATTTTTAAAAGATCATGTTATATGTACACAATACTATACACATAGAATAAAGGCAATTCTGACAATGATATACAGATATGAATCATTTTTTGGGAAATTAAAAGATCATTTCTCAGTTATAGAATTCTAGAGTTAAGGAATTTAGCACATGTATTTTATGTTGTGGATAAAATTTACACCAGTTTATGGAAAGGACAAAAATTTAGACATTACAAGTTTTATTGATAACTATATAACTTTTAATCCAAATATACTTGATTCAAACATATCTAAATTACATGAATTTTGCCATACCAGAAGCTGTAATAAAAATTATAAAACACATTGTAGATATAATTTTCTTGTACCACCAATGTTAGGAATAGTTATCCTTAAACCAAGTAAAAATAAAAATAACTTAGCCATTAAAAATTCAATGCACATCTATGTTAATTTGGAAAATAGACACTATGAACATTCTACAACATTTGACATATTTTTAGCATAATTATAAATAAATGCAAGTGAATACATAGAAGTGATACAAAGCACACTTAAGCAACCAACAATTTTGTTGAAATGTCACACTTATGGAAAGCCATCACATGCATGGACAAATAATTTTTGCCAAAAAATGTCACACTTATGAAAAGCAAATATATATACATAATTTGTGATAAAATCTTATGCTGCAACATCTTATTTTACATCCTAAATTACAAAAATTGATACATCAATGATAAAATAATTTGAATGAATCATTAAACAACACCAACTTAAAAATATATATGTTATTCAGATGATACATAACCTTGAAAACACATTGCTTAATAAGTGCTCACATAGTTTTGTCATTGCCATTGAATAGTTTCTCTAGATAATGCATATTCATAAACACAACTCCATCAGACGAGTGCACATTCATTCTAAATATTTCAACACTTTTAGCCCATGAACCCAATGAATTGAAAGATGTTATATGTAAATATATAATAGATTATTATGTTCAACGAATAAAAGCATTGACCCAAGTTTATCTCACTGAATTTTTCTATGAATACAAAAAAATAGAAAAAATACATACAAAACATAAACCCCATGTTATAAAATACATCTTGATATTGAAAATTAATGCAGATAAAAAATATCATTATATATTCCTTTCATATAAAATGAAAACAATATGAAGCATGGTTTTGAAACATGGAATTTTGCATATGCTTTACATGAAAAAGACATCCTAAAAAATGAAGCCAAATATATTTATTACATGAACTCTACTTGGGGAAACATTGACTAATTTTTTGACAATGTTGGTTTTGATAATAACAATGTCCAACCAATAAATTTGAATGTTCAAGACATTGAATTTGCCCATGAAGATTATGATATGAAATATGATTCATAATTTTTTCAAGAATTAGGTAAAAATAAATATGAAATGAAGCCTTTTCAAACAAGAAAACACCTATTTATTTTTTATAACAATGATAGTTACGAAATAAGATCTTTGAATAAAGAACAATAGGTAATCATAAAAGACAACAATTAAAAAATAGAAAACTCCATCAGCACCAATGTACTTATTTTTAATAGGAGGTATAGGGACGAGAATACCTTCATAAAAAAAATTGATAAATGAGATGCTAATCTATTTATATAAAATTTAATTGATAGTGACACACTTAAGATAAAAGGATTGATACTAGCATACACTAGAAAAACAACATACAATGTTGGAGGAGTGACACTGCATTTTGCATTCCTTTTGCCTTTTAACAAATAAAAATTTGTTCCACTTACTCCTAAAATGTTTGACACATCATCAAATCACTACGTATAGCTATGGTTCCTTTTCATAAATGATATATCACTGGTAGGCTCATAGTTCTTGTATTCGATAGCTAAAAGGATCAAAGATAAAATACATATTCCTACAACCTACTTTGAAAATTTGGATATAATTTTATGTGGATACTTTTACCAAGTGCAACTTGTACATTATTCTTTGATCTTTGAATATCCAAAAAAAATGATGAACTGATTCCTTATGAATTTTGGCAAAAACATGTAAAAAACTATGAATTGTAAATAACAATATGATAAAGTAACAAAAAATTCATAGCATATCTTAATTATTTTCGCACATCTCAAACAAACAATGACATAGTCTATATCAAATAAAAATATTTATGACCAACCCCTAACAGTCCAACATTCCCATATATATTTTACAAAAATGATAATGTAAAAAAATGCAATGATAGAAAGTTATCAATTATTTTAGGAAATAGTATCATTATCCATGCCATTGATGAACAAGAAATTATATATGAAGGAAAAAAACATGTCATCACTCATCTACACTTATTCATGTCATTGTCTTGGAACCTAAGATGATAATTGAAATATATGCTGACAATTATGACATTTAAGATGTTCTTATCAATGGCTCAAATGAGAAATTTAAAACCTACACCATTTCAAATGATATTGATGTACTATGGATCAAATTCAATGATCGACATACCTATTATCACAAATGTAAAAAATTAGCTCACTTATATCGTAATTCCGTTCCACAAGATTGGACACCCATCTTACATGTTGTTAAACCTAAAGAAAACACATGAAAGAATAGTGCCCGAATAATTTGAAAACAATTTCCATTAAAATTTTCATGTGCACAAATAATATGCAGATCTCAAGGTCTCATGATGGATGGCATTGAAATTGACCCATGAGGAATCACACATCAAGGGCTATCATATATAGAATTGTCACACAGAAAAATGATTGATTCATTGTACTTGTTAGTACCTTTAACAATGACAAATTTTAGCATAAAATAAAAAATAACTACAAAAAATTTATGCCTACAAACCAATGTAAAATAGAAACTAGGAAAAAAATTACATGATTTAAGTACTAGTAATCATATTCTCATCTCCTCACTAAATACAATAAGCTTACAAGCACATACGCAAGACGTGCCTAATGATATGACATCATGTAATTAGACATATTTTCTTTGTAAGAGACACACATTAAAAATATCATATCAAGTAATTTACTAGAACATTTCCATTGCATTTCAATGAATCATGTTCATGGAATCATGATTTGTTTAATAAAAGACATTTCTACTTCAACAACAATGCAATACAAGAGAAATAATTTTGAAGTAATGAAATCAATTATCGTAAACGATATCCACCAAACTATAATTGTTAATTTATATGTAGCACCAAGTATAATAATCTTAGATATCATAGCTATTATTGATGACGTATTCGAAGGTGCACATAAAACACAAAATATAATTATATTAGGTGACTTCAATATTGACATTACAAAGCAACATATAAATTTAAAAGTACTTGAACAACACATGGTAACCCACAAAATGAAATTTATTATGGAAAGATAAGATGTGTTGTCCACACCGATTATTGATCACATATGGTCAAATGTTGAAATACAAAAACAACACATTTTAAAAGTAGATTATTATTGGAGTTATCATGACATTGTTTGTTTAGCCTTATGTAACACACATCTACATTAATATAAAACTAAAAGTATGAAATTCATGTAATAACATCCTTTCACAAATTGTTTAATCATATTTTCCATAGCAACATATATTTTCATATACCTAAATATCTTACCACTCTCTTTTTTCTTATAATTTCATTACACAATCATAGGCAACATGAAAAGGAAATCTAAAAGCATTGAAGATAATCAAACACCCGTAGAAGAAGCAAAAACATAATCACTAACAACATTGTATTTTTTTTCCAAACGCCATCTCATTTTATACCTATATACACTAACATCACATTTCATTGTAGCAACACACTAACTTATTTTGATTTTCTATCGATCAATGATCTGAATAGCTATAAAATAGGATACATTTTAAAGGTGATGTCCTTTTCACCTATAAAACATTGCTACAAATAAACATGAAAAGAATTTACTACATGTAAATCTTAGATTTCAAAGGCAAAATGATTGTTACTCTTAATGTGCCTAATAGCCTTATCCTCATACACAAATAAAAAAATTAGCCTAGAAAATCAATACGTATTTCACATTTTGTTTTATCTCCCAAAATAATTATGATCATGGATATTGTAATAAAATGATATTTCTCAATGAATCCAAACTAATGGAAAACATACCAATTATATATACATAATATAAGTTCATCCCATATTCCATAATCCACTAACTAGCAACTAGCACTGATGCCTATGCAACTACCATAATCACCACAATTGTCACATGCACAAAAAAACTGAAATGCAACGAATTTTTGAAATAAAAGATGGAAATACTAAACACAAAACTATAAATGTATGCTTCTACTCTTGCATAAACTTCACGTTCTCAAATATCTATTATTACATTAGAAAAATTAAACTATTCTCTTGAATTTATAGATTTACCTATATGGAAATCTTGAGACTTCGTTCCTTGCAATTCAACATAAAATACAGGCTAAATAATTTCTAATATACTTATTCAAAAATATTATCACACACCTTAGATCTAGAATTAATTTTAAAACCACTCAATCAACATTCATCACACCATTGAAAGATAGAAAGTTCATCCAAGAATTGTTTGCATTATTGCACATAACAAAAAAGGTATGTAACATAATATGACTAAAACTTGATTTCATAATTTGCATTTCTTTTTCAACATGCAATTAAATTCAAGTTATTAAATTATAACACTTTCAATCTTAGCTTTTCTGGGTTGAAGGTTCATTGAAATTTTTTATATATATATATATATATATATATATATATATATATATATATATATATATATATATATATATATATATATATATATATATATATATATATATATATATATATATATATTCAATGTCATTCTAGCTTACTTTCAACAACTATAGTTCCATAATTCAACCAACACAACCTACCCACACCATAACCTTCAATTGCCCTTCATTCCATCAAGAAAATCCATATGCATATCTCCATTTCTTGACTTATAATCTAAAAACTATTAAAAAATACTAATATATAATACAGTCTTTCAGAGCCGCGATAGAAAAAAATCCTTCCTACATTCACACAAATTTCACACAATGACTATCTCATAGACAAAGAAAACACTATCTACTTGTTAAGAGTATTTTCATTTCAAATAAAATTTACTCTTGATAAACAAAAAGTCATTTTACATGTTGAGGTATTGAACAAAACTATGTTGTGTAATTTGCTTCTAAAATTTTTCTTTCTTTTTATAGATTTGAAACTATACACTACTAACTAATTTCTACTCGTTATCTCTCACTGTGTAGATAAACACTTCTTATGCTTATTGAGGACTCACATTTAAGACTTATAAGGATAAATGCCTCCCTTGCCTACACAGATAAGATGAACAACTACTAGTAGTACTACCTATGGAGAACTTGCATCTCATAGATATACTATGTTTTATTTATGTTACAAATTTGAATGGATTTTTTGATTCTAGTCTAAATTTCAATACATTTTTATTTATCAATAGTGTTTATTTATATATATTACTACTCAAGGACTCACATCTTAGACTTATACTATGTTTTATTTTTGTTACAAAATACTACCATCACTTTTTAATTATATTGTTCTATATTTATCGATAAAACAAATTACTTTTCATATTTTATAATTTTATTTATGTTAACAAATAGTTGCTTTGGTGGATATCCATTTCCTATTTTGAATCTCCTTTTATGGCACAACTGAGAGCACACTTTCAAATGTGAAGTGATATGTTAGTTGCATTTTGTGAAATAACATTCATTATATAGGATAAATTTTTTCTTGAATTTATGATTCCTTGTGAATGAAACAACTTCTTCAAAACTAATAACCAATGTTACCATCACTCGCATCTTGTATTTGGCTCTATTAAAATTATATTTTAATAGTCTATATTGGTTAATTTTATTTTTATTTAACATTTTTATTTTTATTTTTGTTCATCATTTATATCAATGTTTAGCTCTAGTTTTGGCTTGTAAACTTGTTTCAACACTGACATTTTATCACACTAACTATTAAAAAAAAAAAAATAACTATTTCATGTTATTACTTTTATTTCAACTATACAAAGAACAAATTCAATATACTATTTGACACTAAGACAAGGACTAACCACTATGCAAACCTTGTTGTTTATTATGTTTAGTTTATTTAATACATTTTTTTATAAATATGTCTCTAATATTTAGGTTTTAGATAATGTTTATTTTTTAAAGTTTAGAGTCTAGGTATTCTATGCTTTTTATGTTTTACGATTATGTGGTTTTTAGGTTTGAATTTATTTAGGATAGTCTTAGTATTTAGTATTTATTATTTTTTGATGATTTTGGTATTAGCGTTGTATAATGTGTATTTATTTTTGTGTAAGGGATTTTTTATTTTATTTTTAAAATTGTGTTAGTTTATATTTTAGATTCATTTTTTTGTTAAGGCTTAGGGCTATTTTTTTAAATTCATGTGTGGTATTATTTTTTCTCAATATATATACAATAGATCTATGATCAAAGGTAATTGTATCTCAATAAAACACAAACAAAGACTTCTTCTTACATCCTCCATTTATAAAAAATCATTCTCAGTTGAACTTGACATCCATGAGTTAAAAATTTTGGTAGAGAAATTTAGAGAAATGTAGTCCTCTAGTTCCTCTCCCCATGTGAGTGTTGACCAAATTTGACTTTTTAGTCAAACTGGGGCACCTATAGGTAAAAATTTGATTTTATAGGTTTATAGGGGTTGTAATATGAGTGTAATGAGGTGTAGTATAATTCAATTGATGTTAATTAATGTTATATTGGCATTGGTCAATTAGTTTTTTAGTCCTTATGTCATTTTTGGGTCATTTTTGGGGTCAAAATTGAGTATTTAATGCCTTGTATGTGTTTTTTTAGAAATTTGAAGGTTAAAATGGGTTATTTCACATGAAATATTTCCTAATAAGTCTTAATCCACTATTGTTAATTTAAATTTTTAGGTTCATCAGAAGAAAAGTTAGTTTTTTTAAAGAAAAGGAAGAAAATGGCACTTATATGGCCTCCTTGGGAAGTGTGACACGTTGAAAAGGTTTAAATGTGACTCTTCATCTCTCCAATGCTCATATCCATGTTATAATAGACCTATAATTTCCATTTATTTCTCAAAACCGTTCTACCCCTTTCTTGCCTTTTTAGACATGTAGAAGTGACTTGCAGGTTTCTACTTGGTACGACTAACACAAGGGGTTTCAATAAAAATGATATTGGGGGAATATTATGAACTTAATCAGATTTAATTTGATACTTTTTTGTAAATTAATGGTTGTTTTATCTTTATGAACCATTGCTAACAAGTTGACCTTCCAAATCTACCTGCTCATCTATACACCCTACAATTTTTGCTTTTGTTTGGGAAATTACATAAAAATAAGCTATTTATATTGGTTCCATAGTATTTTTAATATCTTCCCTAATTATTTCCATGATTTTTTTCAAGTTTCAAGCCATTTTCATGAGTAATTCATCTCAAGTTTGTAGACTGGTCCATTCTGTGTTGATTGGTAGTTTTTCATTATTTTTTGATTTTCATGATTTTCAAGTGTATTAAAAGGGTTTTTATCACTAATTTTATATGATTTAAATGTTCTCTTGATCACATATTCCCATTTTTGGTTCCACCATGTCATACTTTGGGCAAATATCCATCCTGTCATTCGCTATTCTTAACTCTTTTCCCATTTGCACTTGCAGCCACCTATATAAGCTTATTTAGTTTGTTCATGGAGTTTTAATAAGGGTATTTTGGTTTGTTCAAACCATTAATTACTGAGTTTTTTTCATTTATATTTTTATGAAAGTGCAAGTTTGATCACATGTTCACTCATCATGTTAAAATAGTCATGTAATGGCCTTGCTTGCTATATTCCATGTGCACACAAGTGATTTTCACATTGAAGAGTAGGTGTTGAAACTAGTTTCAAGTGGTTTTGTTTTAATCACATGATTTATGGTTGTCATTATGTTTAGCTACCAATGAGGCCCTTTTCCCATCCTTGTTTCTCCATTTTAGACACTCATTGCCCATACATTTAGCTAATGCACCTACAACCTTCATGATGATGTCATCAGATCCTTGGTATTGGCTTCAATCCTTGTGAGATATGAAGGATTAATTTTAAGGTTTTAATGGAGGAATTTTACCCTTGTAATCCAATGGATAATGCATTCAACTCATTCCATGACAACTAGAGAAGTTTGTTGCCTATTATGCATAGTTTATCCACCTACAGGTGGCTCGACAGAGACATAAGGGCTTTTTGTTTAGAGAAATTTAACATGGTAAGGTATTATTTTAAATTCATAACATATGATAAACTAAGGAAAAAAATAATTGAAACATAAAAAGGGTTAGAGGAAATGTAAACCATCTCAAACACAAATTGACTGTATATAGGAATCTTTTCCCTAAAATGACAAAATAGTGATCCTTAGGGTTTTGTGGAGACTTCATAATGAGGGTGAGAGATCCTATAATGCATTTTTATGGTTTTAATTTATATTAAATATGTATTAAAATACATTTGTGAAATTTTTAAGTGCAGAAAGCAAGTAGAAGGTATATGTTTGAAGGCCCAAATTTGCCACGAAAACCATATAGTATTATTTATAGGCTTTGAAGGTATTTAGTAACCTTAATACTTAAAAGTGTTGATGAAGTATAATCACATGGTTTTAATAAAAAAATTTATTAAAATGAAAATATTAACATAAATACCATGAAGGAGAAGGATGAATACTGTCTTTGCAACTCCCAAGTACACTCCCAGTCCTTACACCAAGGAAAAGGAAACCTACAGCAGGGTATAGCAAACAAGACCTAAGCATGATGGTTTGGTGTTTATTTGAAGACATACAAGGGGATAAAAAGAATTGTAAAGTGTTTTATGGTATTAATAATCAAATAAGGTTATTTAATACCATGATCAAACATCATCTACAGCTCACATGTACCTATAACCAAATAAATGACTGTGTCAGCAGTGAGCACTATAGGGTCAGTTTCTAGATGTTAGTGTGATTAAAACAAAAATAAAAGATTATCACCATGGTTTAATCACTATGTATGCTTAAATTAAGGTTAAATACATTGTATTTAAGTCATATTCCATACAAACCTCCACCTACATGAGTATTTTCAAGCAGGGTACAGTCAAGCATTGGAAACTCAGTCTTGTTAATTCAAGAAGTATGGAGAATGTTTGAGGAGTAAAAATGTTAAAATTGAAAATTTAAATATGATATAATATCCATGAAAAAATACATATACCTAATACAATGGATATGGAACAAAGGAAGTGGCTCAAATAAATAAAACATGGTATATTCTAAAACCCTACATGCAATCTCCTCCACATGTTTAGTCTTAGAATTTGGATGAATTAAGGGGTCATATAACCTATTAAAGAGCTAATTTTTTCTGTAGAGTGTATTATATACTTGTTTAAGATGATCCAAAATTCATATTTTTTTTAGGAAACAATGGATTTCCCTCTGTTCTATTTCAGATAGGGAGCACTCCCCTTATGCACAAAATTGGTAGTTTTGAGGAATTGGAGCAAAGAGATGAACCATAACTTGATTGAATCATTAAATGAAGTTTTTTAAGATGAATAAAAAATAAATAAATCATTATAAATTTTTATAGAGATGAAAAAACAAATAGGTTGGTCTAGATACCAAGAGTTGCAGTCAAACCTAAGGGGTAAGGTTTTGGCCTAGAAGCCAAATTGATAATCAATATCACTTCTCACATGAATGAAGATTTATAGTGGATTAAAACATGTATATGGGATCATGTTATATTTTTTTATCCTTTTTAGGTAGGTAAATAACATCAAAATTATCATTTGTGCTCAAACTTGTAGACAAACATACTAGGCACATTAAGACCTAGTGTCCAAATGAGGAGTCAATCATACTCCTATCACTAGATATAGGTTATAAACTATGGAAACATGTTTTTAGGACTAAATAAGATGTTTTTAAGATATTTTTAATTAGGATAATCATTATGAGGGCCAATTTTTACCCAAAACCAATTCATACATGTAGGAATGGAAGAAATAAACTCAAATAGGCCACATTCAAATACTCACATCTCCATTGAAGTTATGCATGGGAATATAAGGAGATCAATGATGTTAATAGGGTACTTTAACATCAATTTTGTGAAATTTTTTTGGAGTTTAGATGTTCAAAATTTATGAACCAACCTTAAGAAGGAAAATAGACCTAAAACCCTACTAAACGCTCAACCAGGAATCAATGGAGAAAATGGAGTTGGAGATGGCATATAATGGACCAGTTTTATCAGAATATATATTTTAACTTGTATAGGACTCAATATATATCCTTCACATGCCAACTAGTTGTATGGATTTATACAAATGGGGGCAAAAAATAAGGTTTTTCTCATTAGTCTATGTGTTTTATAGGTTGAAGGAAGTTTAAATAGATAAAAATCATATGGATGTAAATATTAATACTTAATATAACTCAAAATATCACTCTAATTCCTTGAAATAGCACATAAATGTCCAAACCAAGTGCTTCAACTCAGCCAATCAAAGCTGGCCTATTGGATAAGCTAGTGAGAAGGGTTAAAACTCTAAGGGAAAGTGATTTTAAAGTGCCCCTAATGCTTCAAAGTCCATGAAATGTATTTAAACTTATCATTAAATCCATCCCATGGATTTACATGGAAAACTAAAGCCAAAATTGAGGCTAAATGTGCACGGTTTAAGAAAGATGAGTTTTTTGGATAACAGATGGTGATGGTTCACTTTTAGAAGTTTTTAGAGGATCAAGAATGAAACCAATACATGGATATGAATTTATGAGAGCCTAAATTCCATTAGAATCATTTTACCTTCTTCTACTTAGTTATGAGGTGTTTAAATAGGGTCAATCATGAAGGCAATTTTTTGAGCCAAAATGAGGAGTTTCTTGCCACTTTTCATGAAGTTTATGCCTTGAGTTGACACTTGTGATTCCAAAACTTGCATGGTTAATCCCATATCATTTTCTCATGAAAAATTAACTACTTCTCTCAGTTTGACAAGTGTCCTTGTGACCCTTAGACTTCTCTCTCTCTTAAGTTCTATAAAAACTAGTTATTTTGGACATTATATTGAATTCTCTAATTGAGTATGGTGAAGACCTGATAAAATGTATACCTTTTTATCAATAAGACAAATAATTTTTACTTCCTCTATGAATATTATTTTTTTTTCAATTGGATGGTGAATCTTGCTTAGTGAAAACTATGGATTCCTTAGCATGTTGTTCCATTCCTTCACCTATTTGTAGCCTCTTCTTATAGGGCATGTGAAGTGTTCCAAGAGATGTTCACGGTTTAAGTGAGTTATTATATTTATTAGTGCCCCCATATGCCTCTTGTCTAGTCCTCCTAGTTTTTCACATTCATACATAACCTCATAATGTAACATTGATGTGGTAAGATGAAGATTAGAGAAGTGTATGTTTAGTTTGTCCTTTGATTTTAAGTATAATATGCATGTGATTGGATGTCATCAATAAATTTTATGTATCACCTGCATTAGGTTAGTTTTATTTTATTTATTTCTCTCCCTTTTCACCCCCCAAGTTTAGTGGTATTTGCAATCCAAAGTGGTACATCAAGGGAGCTATCCCTATCTAGAGATTCACCTCATTCCTTAGGCTGCACACAAGCCTAGAGGTGATTCCATTATGCCACTTAGATGAGGAGAGCTTTGAATCTACTAAAAAGGTGAAAATACAAGTAAAAATTGTTTACCATTCCTAGTGAGACTCTTGGTCTAAGAGGTTGAGATATTTTTGGTGTTGTCTTTTAATAATCAGCCTTTGGAAGCATCTATCAAAGCATCAATGGGGACTTCAAAGTTTTATCAGCTAGTCAAGTAGCCCAATTTATCCTTTGAATATTTTTTGTAACATTTATCTTTGTATCCTTTATTTCAATGAAGTTCCATGGCTGACTTTGGTTGAGTTTTGTTCTCTACAAGTTGGTGAAACTTTCCAAGCTTGTGTCATTCCCCATCAATATGAACAAGTTCTTAATGAGCCTTGGTGTGACTATAATCAACCTTGTCATGAAGTGTATAAATCATACAATAAACCTTTTTATGAACCAAATTTTACCTCTAAATAACTCTATGAGCCATGGAATTCCAATAGTCCTTCATTTTCCTCTCCATATAGACACCATGTTGTTGGACAATCCTATGAGAATGACTACCAAGAAACACCTTTTTATTAGCCTCAATATGAGCCCTATTTCTCATATCATAATTCCTATCAATCTCAAAGGTATTCCTATAAGTATTTTCATATGAAATAAAATGTTTTAATGGATTATACACAAGGATATCATTGGTAAAGTGTAGCTCCTACTCATGTAGATGTTACTCCTAATCAACCCAAAAATTCACTTCCATATGAGCTCACTAGTGCTTTCCTCTTTTATAAACCCATTCACAAGCCTTCTCCTTCATCCCATACTCCATATATAACTCCTTCACCTTCCACTATATCTCATACTCTAGCTTCTTCACCCCAAATCCATGAGCCTATCCATCAACCTTTCACATTATTCCTTCTCAACGAGGAACCTATCTTGAGAGAAGCAAGTAAAGAAGAATAACCAGAGGCTCTCATGAGTGATTATGAGGAATAAATCACCATAGAGACTCCCCTTGGCAAAAAAAAGGAAATTACACTTGTTAATGTCTCTATATTTAAAGGGATGTGTGTCCATGAAGAGCTCCCTACACTTCACCCTCAAGCTGATTTTGAGTTCTATGTGCCACCTCCACTAACTAGCTCATCTTGTCCTCACCCTATCATTATTTTACTTAATGGACATATGGTATGTAAACCTAAGGAGGATCATTTGGTTGATAAATAAAGATAACTCTTTCTTGAAGAAAACCTACCTCCTTGGCAGTCTCATTGGACTAGGTCACATGATTTCAAGACACCTAGTCTTGGCATTATCATGAAGGAGAAAGAGATGGAGGATCTTAAAACCCTTGAAAAATATTATACAACTAATAAAAAGGTTGTAGATGATAATATAAAACATGAAGTGGAATGTACTATCAAGAATGAAAGTCAAGTCATCCTTCAAGAAGTGGCAGTCCTAAGAGAGCTTCATGAGACTAAGACAGAGGAAATAGTTTTTGAGGATAGTATCCAAGAAGAAGAAGATTTATGGTAGAATTTCAATTCCATTTGCAATAAATTTGATGGATTTTGTGAAGTTTATCCTTATCCAAAATATTTCACACCTGATGACAAGCTTGTTGATGAGTCTAACCTTGATATTGAGTGTTCAACCAAACATAAAGAGGAAGCTCTTTTTGTTGTTTAAGAACCTGTTGTCATGAAGTCACTTGGTGATGCTAGTATGCATACAGTTGTTGACAAGGATGATTGGTAGCTGCAAATGGAGCTTCTTCAAGAGCTTCAAAAACTTTTCCAAGTTGAGGGTCAAGCGTATGACAAGGTGAAGGAAGAGGTTTCCATGAAAGACAATTATCAATATTAGATAGAGTTTGAAAATCTACTTGATGAGCTAGAAGAGCTTGTAGCTAAAAAGAAGCCCAATCTTATTGAGAGCACTATGGAAGATAAGAAGGTATGTATTGTTGAATCATCATTTGAGGTTTTAATGGAGGATCCACATGACAAGGTTGAATATGTTTGGATGCAAAAGGAATACTTTTACATTGCATACCTATTTGAATATGGTCTACTTGAGAGCATGGTAATTGAAGTGCCAAGGAATAGGTCTAATACATAAAACATCCAAACCAAGGAGAAACATGCTTTGCACCATGTTCCATCTCATGAAGATTTGATGCTTCAAGATTCCTATTTGATCCAAGAGGGAAATAGGCTCATTTTTAGTTTTACATAGTAGCTTGTTATTTGCTTTTCCTAAATGTTTGAGCACATGTGTGTGTGTGTTGTTATTGTTTGTTTACTTTGGTGTGTGTCCTTTACTTTGTGTGGTTGAGGTAGTTTAGTTATTTTGTCTTGGTCAATAGTCAATGGTCAAAATTTATCCTTTTTTGTCTCAGCTTCAAATGACTCTTAATCCTAATGGACTTATAAGGCTACTATTCTAGTTAGTATAATAGGCATACTACCCCTATGAGTCACTAATTTGTTGAGCAAATTTGACTTTTTAGTCAAATTGAGGCACCTATAGGTAAAAAATTGATTTTATAGGTTTATATAGGGTGTAATATGAGTGTCATGGGGTTTATTATAGATCAATTAATGTTAATTAATGTTATATTAGCCTTGGTCAATTAGTTTTTTAGTCCTTATATCATTTTTGGGGCTAAAATTGAGCATTTAATGCTTTGTATGCGTTTATATGGAAATGTGAAGGTCTAAATGGGTGATGTCACATGACACATGCCCTAATAAGTCTTAATCCACTATTGGTAACTAAAATTTATAGGTTCATCAGAAGAAAAATTAGTTTTTAAAGAAAAAGAAGAAAATGGCACTTGTATAGCCTCCTTGGGAAGTGTGACACTTGGAAAAGGTTTAAATGTTCTCTTGATCACCTCTTCCCATTTTTGGTTCCACCATGTCATACTTTAGGCAAATATCCATCCTGTCATTCACTACTATTAACTCTTTACCCATTTGCACTTGCAACCACTTGTATAAGCTTATTTAGTTTGTTCATGGAGTTGTACTCAGGGTATTTTGGTTTGTTCAAACCATTAAGATCTAAGATCAATTCATTGAGATGTTTATGAAAGTGAAATTTTCATCACATGTTCACTCATCATGTTAAAACAAACATATAATGCCCTTATTTGATATATTCCATGTGCACACAAGTGATTTTCACATTGAAGAGTAGGTGTTGCAACTATTTTCATGTGGTTATTGGTGTAAATCACATGATTGAGGTTTGACATTTTGCTTTGATTTCAATGAGGTCATTTTCCCATCCTTGTTCCTTCATTCTAGACACTCATTGCTCGTACATTCAACCAATGCACCTACAACCTTCATGATGACATCATCAAAGCCTTGGTATTGGATTAAATCCTTATGAGATATGACAGGTTAATTTCAAGTTTTAAAGAGATTCCTTGGGCCCTTAAAATCCAATGGACAATGCATTCAAAGCATTCCATGACAACTAGATAAGTTTACTTCCTATTGTGCATAGTTTATGCACCTAAAAGTGGCTTGATAGAGACATAAGGGCTTTATGTTTAGAGAAATTGAACATGGAAAGGTTTTATTTCAAAGTAATAACATATGAAAAACTTAGGGTAGACATACTTGAAACTTTAAAAGGGTTAGAGGAAATGTAAACCATCTCAAACACAAATTGACTGTATATAGGAATCTTTTCCCTAAAATAACAAAATAGTGATCCTTAGGGTTTTGTGGAGACATAATAATGAGGGTGAAAGAGAATATAATTCATTGTGATGGTTTTGAATTATATTCACTATGTAGGATAAGACATTTTTGAAAGCTTGAAGGGCAGAAAGCAAGTAGAAGGTAGATGTTTGAAGGCCCAAAGTTGCCCACAGAGCCACTGAAACCAGACAATATTATCTACACGCTTTGAAGGTATTTAGTAACCTTAACACTTAAAAGTTTTGATGAAGCATAATTCATTGGTTTTAATAACCTTTGTGAGTAAAATTAAACTATGAAAATAAATACCATGAAGGATAATGCTAACATATTGTCTTTGCAACTCCTAAGTACACTTCCAGTCTGTACACCAGGGAAAAGGAAACCTACAGTAGGGTATAGTAGACAAGACCTAACCATGATGATTTTGTGTTTTTTTGAAGACATACAAGGGGATAAAAATCATGGGAAAGTTTTTTATGGTCTTAATAATCAAATAAGTGTCTTTAATACCATGATCAATCATCATCTATAGCTCACATGTACCTACAACCAACTAAATGATTATGTTGGTTGTGAGCAGTATAGGGTAGGTTTCTAGATGTTAGTGTGATTCAAACAATAAAAAATTATTCTAACCATGGTTTAATGACTAGGTATTATAAAATTATGTTTTAATACGTTGTATTCAAGTTATATTACATACAAACATCCACCTATAGGAGTCTTTTCAAGCAGGGTACAATCAAGCATTGGAAACTCAATCTCGTTAATTCAAGAAGTATGGATAATGTTTGAAGATTAAAAATATTAAAATGTAAATTTTAAAAACTATATAATAGACATGGAAACATACATATACCTAATAAAATGGATATGTAAAAAATTAATTGGATCCAATAAGTAAAACATGGTCTATTCTAAAACCCTGCATGCAGTCTCCTCCACGTGTTCAGTCTTGGAATATGGATGAATTAAGGGGTCATATGACCTAGTAAAGAGATAATTTTTTATGTAGGGTGTCTCATATAATTTATTAATATTATCAAACATTCATAATTTTTTTAGGAAATAGGGAGTGCCCTCTATTATGTCTCAGACAAGGGGCACTCCCGTTATGCACAAAATTGGTAGTTTTGAGGAATGGGAGAAAAGATATGAACCAAAAGTTGAGTGAATCCTTAAATGAGGTTTTTTAATCTGAATCAAAACTAAATAAATCATTATAAATTTTAATATAGAGGAAAAAACCAAATAGGTTTGTCTAGACACCAAGAGCTGCAGTCAGACTTAAGGGACAAGGTTTTGGCCTAGAAGCCAAATTGATAGTCACTATCACTTCTCACATTAATGAATATTTATAGTGGATTAAAAAATATATATGGGAGAATTTTGGATTTTTTTTAATCCTTTTGAGGTATGTTAAAAAAATCAAAAGTATCATTTGTGCTCAAACTTGTAGACATGCATACTAGGCACATTAAGACCTAGTGTCCAAATGAGGAGTCAGTCATACTCATATCACTAGATATAGGTTATAACCTATGGAAACATGTTTTTAGGAATAAATAATATGTTTTTAAGCTATTTGGAAGTATGAAAATCATTAGGAGGGCCATTTTTGACCCAAAACCAATTTAGACATGCAAGAATGGAAGAAACAAGCTCAAATAGGCCACATTCAAATGCTCACATCTCCATTTAAGTTATGCATGGGAATATAAGGAGATTATGGATGTTAATAGGGTTTTTTAAGATAAATTTTTTGAAATTTTTTTTAAGGTTGGAAATCCAAATTTTATGAACCAACCTTAAGAAGGAAAATACACCTAAAACTCTACTAAACACTCAACCAGGACCTGATGGAGAAAATGGAGTTGAAGATGTAATCTAATTTAATATTTTGACCAAAATGGATATTTTAAATTGAATAGGAATCACTATATATAATTCACATGCTAAATATATATATGGACTTGTATGGATGAGGGCAAAAAATAGGGTTTTTCTCACTGTTCTATGTGTTTTATAGGTTGAATGAGGTTTTAAGAGATAAAAATCATATGGATGGAAATATTAAGACTTAATATAACTCCATATATCAATATAATTCCTTGAAATATATCCTAAGTGTCCAAACCAAGTTCTTTAACTCAGCAAGTCAAAGCTAGCTTATTGGACAAGCTAGTGAGAAGTGTGAAAACTCTAAGGGAGAGTGATTTTAATGTACCCTTGATGGTTCCAAGTCCATGGAGGGTCTTGAAAATTGTAAGTCACTCCATCCCATATATTTTCATGGAAAATTGAATCCAAATTTTAGGCCAAATGTGCAATCTATAGGAAAGATGAGTTTTCTAGACAACAAATGATTATGGTTCACTTTCAGAGGTTTTTAGAGGACTAGGGGTGCAACCAATGAATAAAGAGGCATGTCTAAGAGCCTCCATTTCCATTAAAATCATTTTAATTTATCTTAATAGTTATGAGGTCTTCAAATAGGGCCAATCATGAAGGCATTTCTAAGCTAGAATGAGGAGTTTCTTACCACTTTTCATGAAGTTTATGCCTTGAGTTGACACTTATGCTTCCAGAACTTACATGGGAACCTAAAGAGGATTAGATAGTTTATAAACAAAGAGAAATATTTCTTGAATAAAACTTACCTCCTTGGTATCTTCATTGGGCTAGGTCACATGATTTCAAGATGCCTAGTCTTGGCATTACCATGAAGGAGAAAGAGATGGAGGATCTTATAGCCCTTGAAAAAGATTCTACAACTGACCAAAAGGTTGTAGATGATAATCTAAAACATGAAGTGAAATTTAATATTAATAATGAAAGTCAAGTCATCCTTAAATAAGTGGTAGTCCTAGGAGGGATTCATGAGACTAAGATAGAGGAGATAGTTTTTTAGGATAGTATCCAAGAAGAAGAAGATTTATGGTAGAAGTTTAATGCCATTTGCAAAGAACTTTATGGGTTGTGTGAAGTTTCTCCTTATAAAAAATATTGCACACCTGATGACAAGATTGTTGATGAGTCTAACCTTGATATTGAGTGTTCAACCAAACATAAAGAGGAAGCTCTTTCTGCTGGTCAAGAACCTATTATCATGAAGTCACTTGGTGGTGCTAGTATACAAGAAGTTATTGACAAGGATGATTGGCAACTACAAATAGAACTTCTTCAAGAGCTTGAATAAATTTTCCAAGTTGAGGGTCAAGTGTATGACAAGGTTAAGAAAGAGGTTTCCATGGAAGACAATTATCAAGATTGGATAGAGTTTGCAAAGCTCCTTGATGAGCTAGAAGAGCTTGTAGCTGAGAAGAATCCCAATCTTATTGAGAGCACTATGGAAGATAAGAAGGTATGCATTGTTGAATCATCATTTGAGGTTGTAATAGAGGATACACATGACAAGTTCAAATATTTTTGGATGCAATATGAATAATTTTATATTACAGACCTATTTGAAGATTGTCTACTTGAGAGCATGGTAATTGAAGTGCCAATGAATAGGTCTAATACACAAAACATCCAAACCAAGGAGAAACATGATTTACACCATGTTCCATCTCATGAAGAAGGTGATGCTTCAAGCTTCCCAATTGATCCAAGAGGGAAATAGACTCGTTATTAGTTGTACATAGTATCTTGTTCTTTTCTTCTCCTAAGTGCTTTGAGCACATGTGTGTGTGTGTGTGTGTCTTGTTGTTTGTTTGCTTTGGTGTGTGTCCTTTACTTTGTGTGGTTGAGGTAGTTTAGTTGTTTTGTCTTGGTCAATGGTCAATGGTCAAAATGTATCCTTTTTGTATTAGATTTAGATGACTCCTAATCCCAATGAACTTATAAGTCTACTAGTCTAGTTAGTATAGTAGGCATACTACCCCTATGAGTCACCAATTTGTTGAGCAAATTTGACTTTTTAGTCAAATTGGGGCACCTACAGGTAAAAAATTGATTTTATAGGTTTATATGGGATGTAATATGAGTTTCATGGGGTGTAGTATAGTTCAATTTATGTTAGTTAATGTTATAATGGCCCTAGTCAATTAGTTTTTTAGTCCTTATATCATTTTTAGGTCATTTTAGGGGTCAAAATTGAGCATTTATGCCTTGTATGGCTATTTTGGGAAATGTGAAGGTCCAAATGGGTGATTTAATGTGACATATGTCTTAATAAATCTTAATCCACTATTGGTAACTGAAATTTATAGGTTCATCAAAAGAAAAGTTAGTTTTCTTAAAAAGGAAGAAAATGGCACTTGTGCGGCCTCTTTTAGAAGTGTGCCACTTGGAAAAGGTTTAAATATGAATATTTATCTCCCCATGCTTATTTCATACTTTAATTTATTTGTAAGTTCCATTTATTTCTCAAAACCATTCTACCCCTTTCTTGCCTGTCTAGACATGCAAAAGTGACTTGTAGGTTTGTACTTGGTATGGCCAACACAAGGGGTTTCAGACAAAAAGTTATTGGTTTTATATTATATACTTATTTATCTTCCATTTTATACTTGCAAAGGAATGGTAGTCTGAGATTTATGGACCATTGATAACAAGTTGACCTTCCAAAGCTACCTGCTCATCCATGCACCCTATAGGTTTTTCTATTGTTTGGGAAATTATGTAAAACTAAAATACTAATATTGGTTCTAGATGATGTTGAATCTATTAAAAAATTATTTCCATTCTTTTTTTAAAGTTTCAAGTTGATTTGATGAGAAATTCACCTCAAGTTTGTAAATTGGTCCATTATATGTTGATTGGCAAATTTTCATTATTTTTTGATTTTCATGCTTTGAAAGTGTCTTTAGAGGGTTGTGATAGATCCTTTTATATGTGTCAAATTTTTTATTGATCACATCTTCCCATGTTTGGTTCCACCATGTCATACTTTGGGAAAATATCCATCTTGTCATTCACTATCATTAACTCTTTGGCCATTTTCAATTGCAGCCACCTGTATAAGCTTATTTAATTTGTTCATGGAGTTTTACTCAGGTTATTTTGGTTTTTTAAAAACATTAAGAACTAAGATGAGTTAATTTATATGTTTATTAAAGTTAAAGTTTGATCACATGTTCACTCATCATGTTAAAACAGTCATATAATGCCCTTGTTGGCTATATTCCATGTGCATATAAGTGATTTTCATGTTGAAGAGTAGGTGTTGAAATTGGTTTCAAGTGGTTATTTGTGGAAATAACATTCTTGAGGGTTGAAATTGTGTTTAGATAATAATGAGGCCTTTTTCCCATCTTTGTTGCTCCATTCTAGACACTTATTGTCTATACATTCAACCAATGCACCTACAACCTTCATGATGACATCATTAGAGCCTTAATATTGGCTTCAATCATTGTGAGATATGAAAGGTTCATTTTAAGGTGTTAATGGAGGCCTTGGATACTTGAAATCCAATGTAAAATGCATTCAACTCATTCCATGACAACTAGAGAAGTTTGTTGCCTATCGTGCATAGTTTGTCCACCTACAGGTGGCTTGATGGAGATATAAGGGCTTTTTGTTTAGAGAACTTGAACATGGTAAGGTCTTATTCTAAATTAATAACATATGAGAAAATTAGGGTATACATAATTGAAACATTAAAATGGTTAGATTAAATTTAAACCATCTCAAACACAAATTGATTGTATATAGGAATCCTTTCCCTAAAATGACAAAACAGTGATCCTTAGGGTTTTGTGGAGACTTCATAATGAGGGTGAAAGAGTTTATAATGCATTTTGATGGTTTTGAATTATATTCAATATGTAGGATAAGACATTTGTGCAAGTTTTAAGGGCATAAATCAAGTATAAGGTAAATGTTTGAAGGCCCAAAGTTACCCACATAACCACTGAAACTAGACAGTATTGTCTACATCCTTTAAAAATATTTAGTAACCTTAACACTTAAAAGCATTGATAAAGCATAATTTCATGGTTTTAATAACTTTGGTGAGTAAAATGACATTATGAACATAAATACCATGAAATATAATGATGACATACTATCTTTACAACTCCCAAGTACACTCCCAGTCTATACACCAAGGAAAAGGAAACCTACAGTAGGGTATAGAAGACAAGACCTAAACATGATGGTTCGGGGTTTGTTTGAAGACATCAAAGGGGATAAAAAGCATGGGAAAGTGTTTTATGGTATTGATAATAAAATAAGGGTATTTAATACCATTATCAAACATCATCTATAACTCACATGTACCTACAAACAATTAAATGACTGTGTTAGCAGTGAGCAATATATGGTAGGTTTCTAGATGTTAGTGTGATTCAAACAATAAGAAATGATTATCACCATGGTTTAATGACTAGGTATTCATTAATTAAGGTTTAATACATTGTATTGAAGGCATATTCCATACAAACCTCCACCTATAGGAATATTTTCAAGTTAGGTACAGTCAAGCATTGAAAACTTGGTCTTGTTAATTCAAGAAGTATGGAGAATGTTTAAGGAGTCAGAATGTTAAAATGGAAATTGGAACCACTATAGAATAGCCATGAAAAATACATAGACCTATTAACATTTATATGTAACAAAGGAATTTTATCAAACAAGAAAAACATGGTTTATTCCAAAACCTTGCATGCAGTCTCCTCCACATGTTCAATCTTGGAATTTGGATGAGTTAAGGGGTCATATGACCTAGTCAAGAGCTAATTTCTTTTGTAGGTTATCTTATATAATTGAGGAAGATGATAAAACATTCATATTTATATGATTAAATATGGGATTTTCCTATTTTTTTTCCTAGATAAGTGGTACTCCCCTATTTCCTCAGATAAATATGAATGTTGGAGCATCTTCCTGAATTTTATAAGGTGTTCCCCTTATGCACAAAGTTACTAGTTTTGAGGAATGGGAGAAAAGAGATGAACCAAAAGTTAATTGTATCCTTAAATTAAGTTTTTTAATATTAATAACAAATAAATAAATCATGATAACTTGTCATAGAGAGGAAAAAACCAAACAAGGTGGTCTAGACACCATGAGTTGTAGTCATACCTAAGGGGCTGGGTTTTAGCCTAAAATCCAAATTGATAGTCACTATCACTTCTCACATGAATGAAGATTTATAATGGTTTTTAAAATGTATATGGGTGAATTTTGGATGTTTTTTAACTTTTGGAGGAAGGTAAAAAACATCAAAAGGATCATTTGTGCTCAAACTTGCAGACAGACATGTTAGGCACATTAAGACCTAGTGTCCAAATGAGGAGTGA
The DNA here is from genome assembly GCA_037957365.1 of Torreya grandis. Classification (NCBI taxonomy): domain Eukaryota; kingdom Viridiplantae; phylum Streptophyta; class Pinopsida; order Cupressales; family Taxaceae; genus Torreya; species Torreya grandis. Next base: position 1,000,282 of record JARHVA010002544.1, read on the forward strand.
GTCATAATCCTATCACTATATATGGGTTATAACCTATGGAAAAATGTTATTATGAATAAATAATATGTTTTTAAACTATTTTTAAGTAGGATAATCATTAAGAGGGTCATTTTTGACCCAAAACTAATTCAGACATGTAGGAATGGAAGAAACAAGCTCAAATAGGCCACATTCAAATGCTCACATCTCCCTTAAAGTTTTTCATGGGAATATAAGGAGATAATTTATGTTAATAGGGTCCTTTAAGATAAATTTTGTGAATTTTTTTTAAAGTTGGACGTCCAAACTTTATGAACCAACCTTAAGAAGGAAAACAAACCTAAAACCCTACTAAACCCTTAGCCAGGACCTGATGGATAAAATAGAGTTGGAGATGTAATATAATGTAAATTTTTTACTATAATATATATTTTACCTTATATAGGAATCACTAAATATCATTCACATTCCAACTAGATATACATACTTGTACAAATGGGGGAAAGAAATAAGGTTTTTCTCACTGTTCTATGTGTTTTATAGGTTAAAGGATGTTTAAAAAGATTTAAATGATATGGATGGAAATAATAAGATTTAATATAACTACCAATATCAATATCATTCCTTGAAATATATCCTAAGTGTCTAAACCAAGTGCTTCAACTCAGCTAGTCAAAGTTGGCCTATTAGACAAGCTAGTGAGAAGTGTGAAAACTCTAAGGGAGAGTGATTTTAAAGTATCCATAATGGTTTCAAGTAAATTTAAGGTCTTTAAAATTTTAATTCACTCCATCCCATATATTTTTTTGTAAATTTGAAGCCAAATTTGAGGCCAAATGTGTAGGGTGTAGGAAAGATGAGCTTTTTGGACAACATATGATATGGTTCACTTTTAGAGGTTTCTAGTGAATCAGGGATGTAATAAATGAATATAAATTCATATATAATATCCTCCCCTTATATTAAAATCATTTTACCTACTCCTAATCAATTATTAGGTTTTCAAATAGGGCCAATCATGAAGGCAGTTTTTTGAGCCAGAATGGGAGTTTCTTACCACTTTTCATGAAGTTTATGCCTTGAGTTAACACTTGTTCCTAAAAACCTTGCATTATTTGTCCCATATAATTTTATAATTCACAATTAAATACTTATCTTATCTTTTAAATTTTCCTTGTAACCCTTGGACTTCTCTCTTCTTCTCTCTCTCTCTCATGTTTTATAAGAACTGGCCATTTTGGCCATTATAATGAATGCTCCAACTGAATATGGTGAATCCATGATCAAATTTATACCTTTTTATAAATAATACAACTAATTTTTACCTCCTCTATTACTTTTATTAGTGTGTTAAATTGGATGATGAATCTTGCTTAGTGAAAACTATGGATTCTTTAGCATGTTGTTCCATTCTCTCACCTATTTGCAACCTCTTCTTATAGGGCATGTGAAGTGTTACAAGAGATGTTCATAGTTTAATTGAGTTATTATATTTCTTATTTCTCTCATATGACTCTTTTCTAGTCTTCTTATCTTTGCACATTCATCCATAACTTCACAATGTAACATTGATGTGGGAAGATGAAGATTGGAGAAGTGTATGTTTAGTTTGTCCTTTGATTTAAAGTGTAATATGCATATGGTTATATGTCATTAGTCAATTTGGTGTATCACTCCCTTAGGTTATTTTTATTTTATTTATCTCTTTCCCTTTTCAACCCCCAATTTTAGTGGTAGTTGTAATCCAAAGTGGTACATCAAGGGAGTTAACCCTATCTAGAGATTCACCTCATTCCTTAGGTTGTTCACAAGCCTAGAGGTCATTCCATTGTGAAACTTGGATGAGGAAAGCTTTGAATCTCCTAAAAGGGTGAAAATACAAGTGAAAATAGTGAGAACTAAAGGGGGGATGTTACAAAAAAATTTATTAGTGCTCACAATAGTTTGTGAACAATAATTTTATGTGTGTGAGAATTAGTGTATGTGAGTTGTGATTTCCACAACTCACCTCACTAGTATCTAGGGGATATTGTAGAGTATAGGATAAAATTATATATTGTGGCAATAAGGTATTTATGTTGACTCCTTATTTATATTAGATATATGCACTATATATATAATGTTTTTATATGAATAAATTAGGAAGTTAACTAATAAAATTGGTGCTTTGCACATTTGAGCCTTCATATCTTCATCATTATGGGGTATTTCCCATCAAAATAAAGGGTAAGAAAACCCAACAAAAGGGACACAAAGATCAAATAAGCACAATAATGGGTCAAAGGGACCCAAAATTAAAAAAGGATTAGAAACATACTGGTATGTTCCTAGTAAAACTAAGATCATATTGCTATGTTCTTAGTCAAACCTAGGAGTTAGTTAAAACATAGGGAAGAGAGAGAAAGTAGAGGAAGAGAGAGAGATAATTCATGGCCAAAAATAAAATAATGAAAATTCAAAAATAGAAACATATAATCAAAAGTATCATAATTCAAGCAAATACAATAGAAATACACCAATAAGAGCCTAATTTAGATCAATGATAAATGATCACATAAATACACCAATGCCATAGCACATAACTAGTCATATACCAAAATAAGGTGTCTACATAATATCCCACTTTGATGTGTGTAAAATGTATATGTGTCAAATTAAAATCAATAATTTGGATACTAGTGTTATTGTTGGCACTTCACTACCTATTAAAAGGTATAGAAGTTTGTATCTACATAATAGAAAATTAAAAGTCAAAAAGAAATATAGATCACTTGATCTCTGTAGTAGGAGGGCTGGGATAGTTCTATAACTAGCATCCATGATCCTATGTCTAAGAAATCCATGCCACTATAAACATACAAAAAATATTTTCAAGTCAATAAATGTCTATATAAATTTATAATCAAGGAACTACTAAATAAAGGAAATAAAATAAGGATAAAAATAAACACACCCCATGGTGTTGAAAATCAGGAATAGATTAAATTTTAGTGGTTATTCTTCATTAATTCACAAATATTTTGGTTTTAGAAATTTCCATTTGGATATTTTATTGGGTGGTGAACAATGTGAATTCACCTAAATTATCTTGGTGTAAGTTAGTTTTTCAGGTCAGCTCACCTACTTTTCAAAATAAATTTCATGTATATAAATATAATTCACCACTTTGTTGAAAGTCAATATGAGCTTATTCACCATTATATGTAATATATAATTATTCAATGACTAAATTTATAAAGCATGTCGACATAGTTACCATCCATCTATGAGCTTTTCATATAGTCTCACGTCATCATACCTTTTATGGAAAGTTATGTTTTGCATGTCCACTTTCCTTCATGCCTAAACATCATCCATTAACTTTCACCAAACATTAAAATCACATACTTATAAATTCACAAAAAAAACCCCAAGTTTATTTGTATATGGGCCACTAAAATTTACCCTAATCAGGAAGCTACCTTTGTGAAATTCATGCCTCAAAATCTATGTCTCCTCTTAGTATGTATGTGTTTCATGATGAGAGAAAGATAAATACGTAATATAATACCATGTAATTCATTTTGAGTGTAAAATTAATGATAAATATGTTGTGTAACACTTTGTGAATACTTTGTATCATCATGTGGCTAAAGATAAACTAAGAAAATCATATGCGTCTTTTTGACATGTGGGTTAAACATGTGAATCACATTTCTCAAAAATAAATGGATTGTGTGTATTATGTGTAAGATAGAAAAAAAAAGCATAGACATATAGTACAATATAATTGTGAAATCATGCATATATAAGGGATTTTTTCCCATGTGTGTCTATCTCTAAGTTAGATGGACAATATATCATTATGAAAGTATGTATGTATAAGGTAACTTGGCCTATGTGTGTTTGGGTCTAATAAATGTAGATATAATAATGAATGGCACCTAGATTAGCTAATTGTAACAGTATCAAACCCTTGCATGGGAAATACATAAGTGATGTAATAATAATAAGAGGTTACCCCTTTGTGAGCATCATAAAGTCAATGTAATTACTTGAGTAGGATGCCCTTGTATGAGAAATATAAAATTAATATAGGTGTGCATATAGGTTATCCCTTTGTAGGCAAGATATAAAATATATGATACAAAATTGATGTGCCCAAATGAGTGAAATATAAATATTAGATATAAATAATGTTTTTTAAGGTTAAATAACCTTGATAAGTGATGAAAACAATATATAAACAAATTTATGATATGTTAATATATGTATAAAGTCACACTATATAAAAATGTTCTACCGATCAAGTGTGCAAGCTCAAGTCAAATTAATTGGTAAATCTCATGATAAAGTAACTAATAAATATAAAATTATAACACTCTAGGTATGTAAATTTAATGACAACTTGAAAATAGAAATAAATTTTCATTTTCATTTGTTTATTTTAGAAATTAGATCTATGAGAGAGAAAGTGTTATTGTTGAAATTATACATATTTTTTTAATAGAAAAGGAACATACTATGCCACTAGAAAATCAAGTCACAACATTTTTTGTTTCCTTGGTGGAGGCCAAAAAAATTTCTCGTGTTTTAATTGGTTTTTTTAGGGTCATAGATTCAAGGTTAAGTGTGTTTACTTTTCTCAATGATATAATTATAATTTGAGACTCTGATTGGATTGTTTGGTAATGAATTAATTTCTCCCTCCCTCAAATTGTTTGTAGATGATTCTAATGTTTTATAAATTTAATTTATTGATCATGTTTTACTCATATTGATTTGGGTATAAATATTAATGTGGCTATCTTGGTGAACCTATATAACATGCTAAAAACTAAAGGGGCCATAAGTAATATGGTATTTGAAAGATGAAGGTATATGCTCGAGTAATCATATGAATTATTTCATCTAACTGAGTTTTATATTTTTAAATATTTTGAGCTTGTACAAGGGATGGCAATGGCACTAAGTTTATTGAAAATCAAAATTGACATAACATTAAGTTTAAATCATTGCGAAGGATTTATATCTTCACATAGCATAAAGTTCATACTTATCTGACATGAAAATTAAAGTTGAAATACAAGTTAATTTTTTTATTTAACATTAAATTTAATGTTAAGTATGGTGGCACATTTTATCCACCATAATCATTTATTGCATAATCCTATATTCATAAAGAGGTAAGCATGAATTAATGAAACCCAATACCTTGAGGATTGCAAAGTAACTAGATGAGTTTTTTATTTTTTTATTTAAGCTTGTTCTTTTCCATTTTACACATTATTTAATGAATATGGTTAATCTTTTACAATTTAGTAGCTGAAATCATATACCATTGTTGTTGAGTTTAATTCAAACTCTAGTCCTCATTATGCAAGTGTCTAGTAAGCATTATATTATTTTAGACATTATTTTTATAATATAAGTGTGCATTTTGTATGATTTTGTCTTTTTTCTCTATAATATTAGTTTGTGAAATCTTGAGTGAATGTTATTTGAGAAATAATAATAATAATAATAATAATAATAATAATAATAATAATAATAATAATAATAATAATAATAATAATAATAATAATAATAATAATAATAATAATGTAAAGTGGTTTTCTTGTATGCTCAAGCTATTTATGTGTTGTTATTTAGAGTATCATTTATGTATTTACAATAATCTCATTTCTTTTTTATGATTTTGAAAATGAAGATTAAGGTGGCATTACATAGCTATACCATGTATTTGATATGGAATAACATCAAAAATGTGCATTTAATTCATTTATACCACTTAGTTTTTGAGTTTTTATCTCTAAAAATCTTTTTTTTTCTTTTTTAGCAAAGGTTAAATGTTTAAGGGTGTTACCCCTAGAAAGATAAATTTATTTCAACATTAAAGAAGATATTATTTTTTAATCAAATGTTAGAAGGCCATTTTCTCTAAATATATTGAGATTTTTTTACATGAAAACTAGTTAACATGAATGTATTTCATTGCTCTTTGATATAGAGATTGGGATTTCTATGTTTGTTTGGTGATTGTAGTCATGCTCCTCTAGGGAGATTCATTTTTAGGACTACTAGTTTAATAAGAGTGAGATGACTTGCCAATATTTTTTGGGGTTTGAATATCTATGAAAATCTATTTATAATAACTTAGTACATTTGGTTTGAGTAAATAAATTTGGGTGTTTTTTTAAGCATGCAGTTATTGTTTCTTACTTTGATGAATAAAAATAATGCTTTTGGAACATTTATCAAATAATGGGATGGTAGTGTTTTTTTTAAATACCTTGTGTCATTAAACTATCACACTTGAGAGAATGGTTATATTTCCTTTTGAAAATTGAATTTATAAAATGAAAATAACTTTCGCAACTGGAGGCTAAGGAATTCCATAATAATTGAATCTTTTGTAGTGAAAGGGGGGGGGGGTGAAGAATTACATAGAAAAGGGATTCAATTAACTTATTAAAAAAAATGACTTCGATAGCATGGAATACAAAAACTAGAATCATTTCCATTATAAAATCAAACACATCTTTCACAAGGTATGCTACCTCTATCCAAAAATATTTGATAGAAATATTAACAAAAGGCCTTGGAATTAATCAAAAGAGTTACTAAAATCCATAGAAAGGGACTATAATCAACTCCAACATTGGCCAAAAAGTTTTCCACTTTATTAACTTCTCAAAAGTCATATTTAAAAGAAACAAAATAAAATTGTCTTGATAAATATTAGGCTCCACATATAATTTGATCCAAATTCCAATTTGTCATGGATCTATTTTTCATAGCATTTATAATGATCAAAGATTATACTTCCACATATATCTGCTCAAAACCTTTCTCTGGAGCCAACTCAATCCCCTCCAATACAACTAAAAATTCAACCTCATTATTATTATATTTAGGGATAAAAAATGAAACTCCCCATAAAAACTTCCCCAAGGAGTTATTTTATAAACATCTAGCCCCAACAAGCCTACGATTACCTTCACAAGCTCCAGGATTACCTTTAGAATCTCCATCAAAGTTTAGTTTATCCAAACCATTCCTCAATGGGTTCTAACTATAATCGAAAGAGTCATTTTTATTCATTTATTAGTATGGGTCACTGAAAGTAAGATAATTTTGTGTCAATTATCTAAAATTTATAGGTATTGCATTAATATATACTTTTTAATGTTAGAAGAAAGAGAAACATTACTTGAAATCACTATTTCAATCTTAGCCCATTACCTCTCCCAATTCGTAGCCTTATTCTCAAATATATGTTATTCATCTCTTTCTAAATATGCCAAATAACATTCACAAGATCATCCTGCTAAATAGATGTGAGGTGTCTCAAACCTAAATTCCAAAGCAAAAACATTCCTCTAATAAATCTTGGGCATACCCAAGGAAGATGAAGCCTAAAAAATAGAAATGACCAAGTATTTATTGCATACTAACAATGTAAAATAATATAATCCACTAATTCATCATCTTATTTACATATAACATAGATGGAAGGCCCAATAAATCCCATCCTTTAAATTATTTTATATGTAAATATTCTCTCCAAATAAGCCAGCTAGGTAAAGGATTTTGTTTAAGGTGTAGAAATTTTATTATATAGTAGGTGAAGTAAATTAATCATACACCACAACCACCACCTTGTAACCAAATCTAACATCGTATATGCCTAATTTATCCCCTGTCCATCTCAAGGAATCTATCTTATTTATCACCAAAAAAATGTTGAGGTTAAAATTTGAGATAATAACTTTTGATCATTGGATCCTTCGATTTCCTCCAATTATTTCCAAAACTAGATTCTTCAAGTGATGGTATTATATTTTTCCCTATAATCACAAACCCAAAGTCCCCAATTTACTTATAAATTTTATGTAGATTATCTATATCCCTTCTTAGATAAAGCATTGATTCAACTTTATAATAATTCTGCCAAAACTTTGCCAATTCACCCTTACCCTATCCCATGCCAAATTGTCACAAACTATCTTCCTGGAAGCCAAGATAAAATTCTATAAATGAGAACCAGGAGGTGGATTTTTAAGGGTAAAAATCATCTCAAGTAATTCATTACATAAACATTTACCATGAACCATGTAACTCCAAGGATCCAAAGCTTCTTAATATAACCATGAAACTAACTTTTCCCCCAAAGCCAAGCTTCTGAGCTTGAAGTTTCCTTGTGCTTATACTTACTGACACCTTTGATCTACATACATTTTCTCATTTTACAATAAAACATTTACGTTTCTCCTCCTTACCATTCCAAAGGAAATGTCTCTTTATATTATTCATGTGATGTGCCACTCTAATAAGAGCCTAAGAAATAGAAAAAATATAAATGAGGATTGCTTAAAGCACTGTCTCAATCAAAATTATCCTTCTAGCAAGGCTGAGCCATTTATATTTCCATCCAACCAGTATATTATACATTTTATCAATTAAATTCTACCATAATTTAGATTTTTAAGACTAGTTAACAAAGGCACGTCAAGGTATTTACTAGGTAAATTCCCTATGGGAATGCCTATAATCTTCAAAATATGACACTATCTTTCTCTAAAAACATTATAAAAAAATGTGTGTGATTTATGTAGGCTTTTTTTCTATCCTGAAGTAGCTTCACACAATTTTAAAGTTTTCTTAAGAACCCTTGCTTCATTATTTTTTAGCACACCAAACAAAATTGTGTCATCCACAAATTATAGATGTGTATTTGAAGAATCCATATCATGAGTATTCAACCCTTGAATTCTATTAGTTTATCTCAACATCCCCAAGTATCTCCCACAGTATTCCACCATAATAATGAATAGGTAAGGAGAAAGAGGATCTCCTTATCAGATACCTCTTTAACTTTGAAAAAAACCCATTATGCATCCATTAAATAGGACAAAAAATAAGGCCCCAATCACACAATTCATTTCCTAACTAATCCAATCTTCTAAAAAAATAAAATTAACCAATACTTTTCTAAGAAAAATCCAATTGAGTCTATCATAAACATTTTCTATATCTAGCTTTAGTAACATACCTGACTTATCTTCTAATTTAATGGTGTGAAGAATTTAATGGGTCATGACGATCCCATATTGGATTTGTTTTTCTATCATAAATCCTCTTTGTTTAGGAGAGATTATGCAAGGTGAAAAAAAATTCAATCTATTTGCAAAGGCCTTATAAAATATCTCATACACAAAATTATAAATATGAATTTGTTTGAAGTCAACAAAAGAGATTGGATTTGATTTCTCAAGAATAATAGAAATGAAGGTACAATTGAAATTATTGAGTAATTTTTTCAAAACCAGAGATACATTCACCACTATAACAAAAAGTGTCCCAAAAAATATGTAAAATATCTATAGGGAATCCATTCAGACTCGGCACTTTATTAGGTTCCATCAAATGAATGACTACTTTAATCTTTTCCCCAGTAAAAAGATTCATTAAATCTTAATTTTTATTAATTAATAATCAAAAAAGGTATATTGGATTCAAAAAAACCATAGCATAGTCATCCCACACATGATTTTCAAATAATGTTTTTTGAAAAGCCTTATAACTTCAAGTTTGATTGCTTCTAGATCATCTTTATTTAAACCCTCCACATTCTCAATATAAAAAAATGATTAAATTATCCTCTTAAATTTTTTATTTATGGAAAAAAAAATCATATCTTATCATGCTCCTTTCATCCATGTTTCCTTGGCATTTTTCTTCCAAAAAAAATATTCTCATAGATACACCTCATGGAGCCTAGTAAGAGATTCTTGTTCCTTTTGAATACATTCAACTATCATTGTATAAAAGTGATTATTAGGATTAAATTACATAACTTCATCTTCAAATACAAAAATTTCCTAAAATAAGTTACCAAACACTTTATTATTCAAAACTTTCAAATACTCTTTCAACAAGCATAATTTTTTTTAAACATTAACATTCAAGATCTCAAGCCCAAACTAAAGTTATGCCATCATTCTTTTAATTGATCTCTAAAATTAGGATGACTAAGCCAAATTAATTCAAACTTAAATGGGTATATTTTCAACAACTTGTCCATTTTAAGATTCAAATTAATTGTCATGTCAACAGAACCTGAAACATTAAAAATGAAAGTCTCAATTGACCAATTATCTTGCAACTAAGAAGGTGAAATGAGAAGTTTGTCAAAACACTCAACAATATTAATGAACCCTCTTTATTTGTTTCTACAGTTTAATTTTCATACTTTTGGGAAAATATCCAATAAATAATTAGAATAAAAAATCAAGGAAATACTTTTGAGGTAGTGATAAATTTAAGGTTCTCCCTTACTTATCATCATGTCCAAGAATTGCATTAAATTCCCTCCCATACCACCCCTATTAACAACATCATATTACAAAATAATGACAAATGGTGCTCATATATGTCCAATTTTCCTAAAATATACCTACAACTTCATGATCTAACATAATTAATTCCTAATTCAAACAAATTTACTCAAATAATGACATTCAATCAAAAAAAAAGGACATATGGTTTCAAACATGCCTAATTTCCCCAAAATCTACCTTCATGTACTTAATAGCACCTACTTGGGGCTTAATTTAGTTAATTTTACTAAATTAAAGACATTAATCATGAAATAATGATAAATGATGCTCATATGTGCTCAATTTTCCCTAAAACTATTTGCATCTATAAGATCACACCTAATTAGGGATTTAGTCAAATTTTCAAAAAAATTGACATTAGATAACAACCTTATTTAATCCTAATTTGGATAAGAGGCTATCCTACTTGGATAGATAGAGTTAAATATATAGAAATTGTAAGGCACAAGGGTAAATATTAGATCTATAATAGGCCAATTAATGTGTTAAAGTTAGATATATAATATGTTAAATTTATAAATTGAGATAGGTTATTAATGGAAAGTACAAATATGATAGATATATAAACTAAATAAAAGAGAGTACTTATCTATTTATAATGCCAATATAGTGTTGCATTTGGTATAGGTGAGAAGTATGTAGGTAGATAGTTTTAAAATAATTATTAGATTCTAGATTTGGTACCTCTAGCTCTATGGATAATTGTGTCAACCTGGGATAGTTGCTTCGATGCTAGTATCTAATTTTGACACTTGTGTATCCTATGGAACATGTGTTTAAACAATATGCAACCACATATATTCTTCTTAGTTTAGCTTCGCCTTCACTCTGGTGTATTAAGATCTGGGTCATGGACTATCATTCCTTATAAAATGGTAAAACCCTAGCTTTCTGTCTTTAATATGACCTTAAGGGAAAATGAGTTAGTGTGCACATGGTGTCGTGCTAACCCACAATGACCCCACTATCAAAAGGTGATTTTTACATATCCAATACTCTAAAAGAGGGCCTGAGAATCATGTAGTTCTCCCCTACATGTTGGCTTGTGAGTGAATCATGCAATGTGTAAAGCAAGTACCAAAGTGATATAGCTTGTAATTTGGAAAATATGACCTTATAATTACTATTTTAGTACTTAAAACCTATATCTAGGTTTTTTCTTTGACTAATATCATAATAGGGTAGAATAGGAAATATTTTGGTAGCTTGACTCTTCTTGAGTGCTCTTCTAGTTTGATTGTTAGGTTTCATAGATGGTGAATGAATGAGGGTTGATATTATATTTATACCAATCCTATCAGGAGATAAATCACATTAAATCACTTAGGATGACCATTTTAATGTTTCATTTATAAATTGGATGACTTTAGGGCATTGGACACTTATGTTAGACTAGGATAGTGATGTCGATGCTACTATCTAAATTGAACATTAGTGTTCAGGGAGAAGGAGAGTAGACATAATCTTAGAACTTATAAAGGTATAAGATAAGTATATTTTAATAATTTTAAGAAATATGGGATGTCTATGTCATTAATATGAGGTTGGTTAGACTAATAGATAAGCCAAGGGGCACAAGATAAAGTAAATGTGAGGCTTGCAAAAGTAAGGCATGTGTATAACCAAGAGGAATGTTCAGGGTCATGCGTTTTCCAAGTGTACAAAACTGAGGTGATATATAATCACAAAATATCATCTCCATAAATAACAAAAATTTCTTCTCACATACTCCTAATTTTTCATTAATACATTTTATTATGTCTAATCACACTTAATCAATGCCTAATCTAGTCAATTTTTTTAAATTAATGTCTTGATCATGAAATAATGATAAATAGTATTCAAACATGTTTTATTTCCATTAAATTTACCTTTATGTGTTAGATAACACCTAATTGAGGCCTAATTCAATCAATTTTACTAAAATAATTATACTTTGATCATGAAATAATTATATATATTGATCATATATGCCAAACTTTCTTGAAATATACCTACATCTATCCAATCGCACCTAATCAAGCTCACATCATTAAAACATATAGGTTTTAGTGCACATGATAAAATAGCTTATTAACTTCATTGAAAATATAACACTCGACTGATGAATGGGTCTTATCAATTAAGTGCATTACCCCACCCTATATATGGATATGGAGATAGGGTTAGGCACTCAACCAGTAGGCCTATGTATCTATGGGATATATAGTATGGTGAGGGAGGTTAGGCACTCAATCGATAGATCAAATTCCTCAAAAATATTTTTTGATTACATATTTTGGTTCCTTTCAAAAAATGGCACTTAATTTTGATTTCATATGAAAAATTTATGGCTTCAATAAGGTAAAGGGCATTTTAATTGATAAAATTGGTATTCATTTCTAATAAAAATGGATATCTATTTCTCTTTAAACTAAAATAATGTTTTTAGAGTTTTCTTTATTGGCCAATCAACTTCTTGCACTCACCCTTCTAGTAATCCTTCTGTAATGGTGGTTGAGGCATTAACACTCCTCAACTTATGGTTTTAGTGGTTGCATCTCCTTAGGGAATCATCACATCATGACATTCTCCAAATAAGTTTAACAAGTGGTAGCATGGTTTGTGTACCCTCAAGTTATTCATTCCTTGGCTTTTCAATTTCATGTGGTTGAATGGTCTTGATTATTTCAAATTCATTATCTTGAGAATAAATTGATTTATATATGTTTTATTATAGGTTTCACATGGAGAAAATGGTAAATTTTGGTGTACATGTCAACACCAAGTGTGTTCATCACATGAACCAAATTTATTCTTTATCCTTTTAATTTAGTATTTCAATACTAAATCAAAAGAAGGCATCTGTAGACATTTAAATTTGTTATTAAACTCTTGGAAAACAAAAAAATTGACACACTATAACATACTTGGATATTTACTATATGTATGACTCTTATGCACACTTTCCATCTATTCTTATACCCATTTATTGTCTTGGCTAACTCTATTCAAGAGATAAACCTATTCAGGATCATTTTAGTCCACAAAATAACCTTCTATAATCCTATGCAGACCTTCTCCATGTCTCAAATCATTGACTTTCAATCATAAGATAATATAGGTAATAATTAGATAATTATACTAAACATAAGATTCTACCTCTATTAATAGTGTCTATGAACACTCGATGACTAATTTAAAAATTGGGAAGTTTCCATTAAGTCAGCCTAGACACATTTCATGGGTTAATCATAATAATAAATATCAAAGAATCAGCTATAAATACAAATCAATCCAAAGGTTATGATCACTTTTTAATCACATTTAGAATCACTTTAACACATTGAGTAATCAATTAACACTCATTTGAGACATTATCACAAAGGAATACATATTTAAAAACATTTCAAAGGAGCAACCCTATAGCCAAGTATGAAAACACACAAGGGGAAAAATTACATAGTGTTAAGGGTAAAAATATAAATATTGTGTTTCATTTTAGGTTGATAAATATGTTTCACACACACACTTATGTGGAAGAACTATGTGAGATTTTATCCCTCTTCAAATTATTGAAACATAGGCAATGCTCAGTCACTTAGTGTGGAGTGGTTTGTGTTAACCAACCCAAAAAACTAAACCATTTTTCAAAGTCTTCTTGTGGTCAAAAGTGTCATTAAGGTTTCAAATGAAGGAGAAGGGATAAAATAGATAAATGCATATGACCATATTCAAGCACACCTACATGAAACATATACATGCATAGGCATATGGGTCTGAGGAGTTACAAACTTGTAGAATCCATAGGGACACTACTATTAGGACCATGATAATACTAGTTACCATAAGCATCATAGTTTTAGAGGCAACATCTAAAGCAAGGTTTGAGTGATTACTTTATAATCTCAGTAGTGATAGGACATATATCAAGTATTTTTAAAATCATTGATAACTGTTATGAGAGACATAATTTAAAAATACGATAAATATATATCCTCTATTTTACTTTTTCAAGTTAAAATCTTCTATAAGCAATATCAATATTTTCCATTTACAATTCAAATTAGGGTGTTATTTTTATATTTTACACAATCTAAATTAACCATAGTTTTACATTATTTAGATTGCATTAATCCAAAATAATTAAAACATATCCCTACTAGATATATATGGATTCAAACCATAAACCTTCTTATTTATATAAGAAGATGGATGGCGTGGATAAAGGTGGTTCATTGGCTCAATTTTTTCATTGCATTAATCCTGCAAGGAAGGCCATTTACCTCCTTCACATATGTGTTTTAATATATTTGGTAGTCATTCTACTATGAAAAATATGTGTTGTTTTACATTAATGATAATCATGTATGAATACACTATGGGTGAAGTCTTGAGGTTGTTTTAGTGATCGTAGACCAAATCCAAAATATAATATGTTATTAAAGTTTCTCCTAAGCTTTGACTTGTTGCATGGATGATTTCCATCTTAATAAATCATCTCCACTTTATTTTCATGGGGTTTTTTTAATCAAAATAGATTCACATAGACCTTGTTGGGATTATCACTTTCATATCTCCCTACAAAGTTTCTAGCTATTCCATTGCATTTGGAATGTTTGATAAAGTTAGTTTTATCATAAAAAAAATATATGATGCTCAATTAATGGAGGTTTGAATTTTTTCAATGACATGAAAGAAAAGGCATCATCTTGGGATGTGAGCATTACACCATATCAAGTTCATGGACATCCTCATTGGGCATTGAGATTGTTCAACCAGCCACAATACTCCCATATCTTCAAACCCTTAATATATTATAATTTAAAAAATGAATCACAAATACAATCATAATTATTAAACCCTATCCAATAATTAATCCCTTACCCTATAATTTAATGAAGTGAGCTTCTCATTTTGTGAGGGGTAAATCCTTTATTAAAGGCCTGCTGAGATAAAAGGATAATCAATAGAATAGTTGAGTGGTTGAACTTGTGAGCTCATCAACATTTGATTATATAAAATGTTGTATAGAAGGGAAATTCTTTAGGTTTCATATTTGAAATGAAAACTTATTTTTCAAGCATCGCCACATTATGTAGCTTTTTCTACTTATTTCTATAAATTTTCATTAAAAAAAAACCATGCATAAAATCTAAAAAAGAGTCAAATTTCCACTTTTTAAATTTTTTATATAGGTTATGTTATAGATTTTACAAAAAAAATTATATGAATAGGCATTAGTTTTCATGGAACCCACATATTTCAAGTCAAAAATTGTAAGAATAAATATGATTTTTCATGGAACCTACGTCTTTTTTGGTTGTGACTGTGTATTCTAAAACTTGGAATTATGTAATAAACTAAGAAAAACTTTAATTCCTACTCCAAATCACAACATAAACCTCCAATTGAGAAAATAAAATGTAAATAGACTTCACTTTCACTTACCAAGCAAAGAACCTCCTTTATTGAGTGGATTTGCTCCTTTATTGAGTTGAATGATTTTGGTTGCTTCAATGGACTTATGCAATAATTTCATAAGCATTAACCTAAGATGAGTGATGGCTAAGATGATAATTATTTCTATTAATTTATCCCAATCTCAAGATATCTAAGAGTTTTACAAAGATGTAAGAGTTATTAATAATGGCTAGGATGAAGGGGGTATTTATAGATTCCTAGATAGGGGAATAGACAGTCGAGATTAATATACATTTATTTAGATATTTTAATTTTGGATGGATGGGATTTGATTTTCATTAAATGAGGAAGTTTATGATTAATGAATTGGTTGAGGGAGTTGAAAGGGTTGTTTGATTGGTTTAATGGGTTGATTAAGAGATTTGAAAGAGTTATTTGGTTGGATTGATGAGTTGGTTGAGGGAGTTGAGGAAGTTGGTTAATTGATTTCTTTTTTATTTTTATTAATTTTATGTGCATGAAATTATTTAATATTTAGTTAACTTAATTAATTTATGTAATTATTTGATCATTATGGTAATGTTAGATGGGTTTGATGTATATCATGATGAAATTATGGTGACATTAGTGTGAACTTTAGGATACTAAGGTAGACTAATTGATGAAAAATTAGATGGTGATAAAAATAAGGTGTTGGAATTAGGGTGTCTATATTTTCCCCTCTTTGAAAGGCTGTTGCAACTAGAAGTAGTGAATTGTCAAATAATTAAATATAGAAAAAAAGGGGGTGAAAATAAATTCCCCTAGTGTCATGATGGTTAGGGATATGCCCCCTTGATAGGACATGTGAAGATGAAATACATGAATGGTATCTTGAAATGAGAAGAGGGGTTGAAATGAAATAATTATGGTGAAATGCAAGGGTTATATCCTAATAAAGTCTCAATGATTTGTAGCTTTTATTTTCCACAAATAATGATGTATGAAAGGGGGTTAGATTGGGAATGTTATATCCCAATAAAATTGTAATGATTAATAACTTGATTTGTCCCAAGTAATGATGTATGTGAGGGGATTGGATTTGGAATGATATATCCTAATAAAGATACAATGATTGTTAGCTGAAAGGAGAGGTGAATAAATAGGGGTTTTGTCTCATGTGATGATTGTTTATGATGATGTTTATGTTTATAGATATTATTTATTTTTATAAATTTATGTTGATATGCGATGTGATGGATGGCTTGACATCCTTGTTATTATTTTTAATATGCACACTTAGTCATTGAGAATTAATGTTATTTATGGATAGTTAGTTAGATGAAAGGTTTGGAATGAATTTTCTTGAATGGATATTTATGATATGATGATGAATACTTCTAATCTTGCACAGATTTATAAATGTTTGAGCAACCTTATATTTACTATAGCATATAACAAGATGCACCATGATATGGAAAACCATGATGACATTATTTTAATATACATTAGGCCTAACACAAACACAAAAAATAAGAAAAACATAGAAATAATTAACAATAAGCACAAACAAGAACACACACACTAAAAATAAACAAGGAGAGTATGTTTTCTCCATTATCATGTTAAAAACCTTATAGTTGATGATAGATGTTAATGATAGTTTCGTTTTTACCTAAGAAATGATATATGTGAGGGGGGTTAGATTGGGAATGATATATCCTAATAAAGCTGTAATGATTTGTTTAAATTTGAATAAGGGTTTTAACAAGACTAAGGACAAGACAAATGGTTTTTGGGTTTTTTATTTTTTAGGATTTTTTGAATTTTGACTAATGGCAAGCTAAAATCAAAGGGTAAACCAATTATAACATCTTGAATGGAGGTAGAAATGGATGGAATGGCTAAGGGACTTAGGGATGGATCTCTAAGGACTACGTCACATAGGAACCTTGTGTCTAATCATCCATGTGCCATCATGATGTCATGTTGTAGTGTGTTCTGATTAAGATTTGATTATACAAATATATTTATAAAAACAAGTCTCAATACTTCCTCCATGTCCTTATCAAGGTCAAAATTGGGAATAAGGGTGCGTATGATGATACAGTTATGGTGAAGGTTCAAGATGAATAGGATTAGATAGAATGGGCCTACCCCCAAGTGTAGGATACTTTTCTATAACGATTTTACACATGACGCCAAAATTATTTTTCATCATGGTACTTACATGAGGCACCATATAAATGGTTTTCATGTATGGATAAATTTTTTTGTCTTTTTTGATTTTTTTATATTTTGATTTTTTTTGTTTTATGGAAACATAATAACCTTTAACTATGGAAGTGTTTGATATGCATGATGTTCATGGGTTCATCAAGCTCTTGTCCATCTTGCATGGTTATCTTATATGGTCCATTGATTCTATTATAAAATTACTTGATCATTAAATTGGATGTTTAATAATTTAGACATCTTAATCAGGTATCATCATATCCCCTATGATAGAGGGTGTCACTAAGGATGGTGGATCAGGATACACATTAGATAAAGGATTATCTTTGATTATGTGAAATATTTGGAGGGATGATTTTGTCACGAAGGTAAGTGTTAATGTCATGATACCAAGGGTAAGTGATACCAAAAATATGACACACCATTTTAGATTCTAAATGTTTCATGAGAATTTTGTATGCCATAATTATGTTTGATTTAGGAATGAGATCAAAGATGTCTAAAAATTTTGTTAGAAGGGAAACCATATTTTCCTATTCTTTGGGACTGAATTAACCCAAAGTTTAATGAATTTAGTATTATTTATCATTTTGATGTTGACATTAAAGTGTCCTCAAAACATGATTTGGAGTCATCCTACAAATGTGCTAGTGCAGGGGGGAGGTTGAGTTCCTCATCTATTAGGTCCTTAGAAAACTTTTCACTAGTAGACTTGTCATTATTTTATTAATTTTGATTTTTGTGTGTCTGATAATGCCTCAAAGAGGTTTTAAATAGGGTAATTTTATTTTTTAGATTTTTGTTTCTTTTTTTTATTTTTATCTTTATTGTGATTAAGGAACTCTTCCTGCTCCCAAAAAATAAGTTGTTGTATACAATTTGATTTCAAATCCATTGGGATGCCATCTAAAATTCCCATGAATTATATGATAGCTTTGTCATTTTGAAATAAGTCTAATGATACATGATCTTGTTGGTCCCATTTAATGATTTCAAGGTACTATAGGTCAAGGGTAATGGTGAGGACAATGGTGTCATTGAAAATTTTTAAATAAAACCGGGGGTAAAAACTTTTATTCAATCAAATGTAAAAACAACAACCAGAAAGCCAGCCAAACCGGCAGAGAAGAACCGTAAACCACAATAACATTACTCACTCATACCTTTCTTATCTTCAGATAGAATTCTATTCAATACATTTCGAACATCATTCGGCAGCTGAGGTATCTCTACCACATTCCACTCCACCATCTCCTCCGAGGCCCATCTAGCCAAACAATCCGCTGCCTTGTTCCATTCACACGGAATGTGATTAAAAATAACCGTCTCCATAAGTGAACTAATTTGTAAAATTTGCTGAACCACCAAAGAAAGCTGCCAATTCACATTGGTAGTTTGTCGTTCCTGGATCATATTGATCAAAACCAGCGAGTCAGCCTCACAAATAACTCTTCGCCAACCCATCTCATAAGCTCTTTTCAGAGCGACCAAGATAGTTTGGCCCTCCATCCGATTAATCATCTGCTCTCCCCTATACTCCGAGAAGATGAAGATAACATTAGTCGAAGCATCACGCACGATTCCTCCAATACCAGCCAGACTCGGATTGCCTCGGGAGGACCCGTCCGTATTAATTTTTAAAAAATCCACCAGAGGGGGCGTCCACCTCCCACTTCTCTCCACTTTCTGCGACCCTCCCCCATTTCTTCTGACACACGCAGAGCTTGGTTTCAATCCACGCACTCCCAAGCTGCCAATCACTTCAGCATCGCTCCTTGTCATGGGCAGAGTGACTTCACTCTTGGCTTCCACGGACTCCTGAACCATTCTACTAATCCTACTCCAGACTTACGCAATCTCCAGCTTGGTATCATTAAATATCCTTCTATTTTGTTCCATCCAAACCTGCCACAACAAGAATATGGGCCCTGCGTACCAGACTTCCTACAAGAATTGAGCTCCAGGTGGTGGACGGTCCAACTGCTACCAAAAATTAGGCAAAGATAAGGCGCGAATTCCCCTGCATTTCCACGCTTTCCACCAAGCGTCCCAAAGCTGAACCGTAAAACAACAAGAGAAAAATAAATGGGATGCATTCTCCTCCTCTGCGCCACATAGGACACAACGAGATGGCCCCACAAATCCTCTTTTGTGCAGGTTATCCCAGGTCAGACAACGGTTCCAAGCCAATGTCCAGATGAAGCAGTTACATTTCGGCCATGAGAACTTGCTCCAGGTCCGCTTCCACCAAGTAACCTCCCTTTCTTCCCCAAATTTCTGTGCAACCAGCTCCTAGTACCCTGCAGAGACCGAATATTTTCCTTTTGGGTGAGGAGACCAGGCAAGTTCGTCGGTCCCTCTGAGGGCGCAACAGCTACACCTAGCTAAAATCCCCTTCAATTCTTCACATTCCACCTCCATATCTCTGACCGGCCAATCCTCAGGGCTTTTCCATCTTGCTTCCATAAGCTGATCCTGATGAAAAAACAACTTAAAATCGCTCACCTTATACCAGCTCGCTGCACAAAATCTCTGAGAGAGAGCTTGAAGATGTGGGTACTGCTGAGTTATAGGGGGAAAACCATCCCATGAGTCATGCCAGAACTCCACCTCTGTCCCATTTTTGCAAATCCAGAACAGCCCTCTTTTTATCAGTGTTGCCCCTTTCTTAAGAGTGTCCCAAATAACCGACCCCTTCCCTGTCATATGATATCTTGGTACATCCTTGTGTGAACATCCCGAAAAGTACTTATGCGCCAAAACTTTGGCCCATATGCAATCCTACTCAGTGCACCATCTCCAGTAAAGCTTGGCCACAAGGGCTGTACCAGCCAGAAAGGATTGTCTGAGCCCCAAGCCTCCCAATCTTTTCGGACTACAAACAACATCCCAACGAATGAGGCTCCATTTGGTCGAGGACAAATTCCCGGCCCATAGAAACTATCTCGCAAGAGAATCCAAATCCTTCACAAAGCTAACCGACGCCACCTGTAGCATGTACCTGTAAAGGGGAAGTGCCTGGACCACCGATTGAATCAGCTGGATTCTACCCGCAAAAGATAACCATCTATGGGTCCAATGATTCACCTTGGTCCTGAATTTATTTAGAATACCCTGCCAAGACTCCTTGGATTGTCTACCCGTGGTGACAGGGATGCCAAGATAAGTAACCGGTAAGCTGCCAATTTGAAATCAGAGAATCTCAACCACTCTCCATTGAATCGCCAGAGGTGTATTGAAGAAGAAGATGGATGATTTTACCTCATTAATAGCCTACCCTGAGGCCACGAGAAATTCATCCAAGCACCTCCGAATATTAGTAGCCTCTCTAATGGTGGCTGCTCCCATCATGGCTACATCATCCACGAATTGGAGGTGAGAGAGAACAGGAAGCTCTCCATCCCATCTCCATCCTAGAATCTCCCCATCCCTCATATACTCTCTGATCCTGCGTCCTAAACCCTCAGCCAAGAGAAGAAACAAATATGGGGATAGAGGGTCACCCTGCCTCAAACCCCTAGTAGCCCCAAACAAACTTGTGTGTTCACCCCTGACCAAGACTGAAAATGAGGTCGATGTAATGCAACTCATAATCCACTCTATCCATTCCCTCTCAAAGCCAAAAGCCTACAAAACTTTATAAAGAAAGGACCATCTCACCCTATCATATGCCTTTGACATGTCCAACTTAATGAACATTGCCTTCTCTCTGGATCTGGACATCGAATGGACCGCCTCCATCACCATCACAATACCATCCAGAATCTGCCTACCCTCCACAAAGCCACTCTGCTCCTCCGTAATCAGCACCTTTAGGCATCTCTTTAGTCTTTTGGCAATCACCTTCGAAATGATTTTATAAATAACATTACACAAGGAGATGGGCCGAAACTGGCTGAGATGATCCGCTCCCTCCCCCTTCGAAATGAGAGCCAAGAAAGTAGAATTCAAAGCCCTCAACATCTGTTTGTTAGCTTGTGACTCCTGGACCACAGCAAGTAAATCCTCCTTGATAATCTCCTAAAACTCCTGATAAAACTCAATCGGAAACCCATCCGATCTAGGCGCCTTACCTTTTTTCATCAGAAAAACAACCTTCCTCAGCTCCTCCATCAAAACCTAGCGCCTAAGCTGAAACTTCATGTCTTCTAAAACAATAGATGGAATACAAGATAGAATCAAGTTCTCCTTGGCCGCATCCCACTGTCCATCTTCCCTAAAGAGGGTGCTAAAATAGTGTTCGGTCTCAATGCAAATGTCTCTCATGGAGGAAACCACCTCACCTCTCTCCGTGAGCAGAGAAGTTATCCCATTACTGTGATTTTTGGCTTTGACCGAATTGAAGAAGAAGCTTGTATTCCTATCTCCCTCCTGCAACCACTCAATCCTGGCCTTCTATTTCCAGAAGATTTCTTCACGCAGTTCCCACTCCTCCAAGGACCTCAGCGCCTTTCCCTCCTCCTCCAACAACGCCCGGGTTAAACCGTCCTCTCTTATCCTTCTAGTGACAACATTTAGTTCCTCATGTGCCTTAGATTTCTCTTGGAAGATGTTGCCAAAGCTCTGTCTATTCCATCTTTGAAGCCTGTATTTGACAAATTGGAGCTTCTTAGCAAAAACATACATGGCTGTTCCAGTCTCTGGCCTCCCATCTCTCCACCATTCACCCATACAACCAAACAAATCCTGGTCCCGTAACCACATGAGCTGAAATTTGAAGGGTGGCTTTTGCGCCTTGATAGCCAAAGCGATGTTCAATTTAATTGGCCAATGGTCCGAGCCACGCCAATCTAATATCTCAAAGTTGAGCGTCCATCTGCTACCCAACAAAAACAGGAAGCCAAAAATCTATCAATTCGCTCCGCTATAAAAGTATTATCCGGTCTTCTATTATTCCAGGTAAAACAGCCATTACTTGGCTTAATGTCCACCAAGTTGTGTTTCGCTATTTTTTGGTTGAGAAGAGCAGAGGATGGTTCAAGCCTGCTATTACCGCCCCTTTTTTCTGAAAGATCTAGGATTGCATTAAAATCTCTAGCTAGGATCCAAGGCAGGTAAGGATATTCCTGACGGATCCCCTTAATATTATTCCAAACTTGGAGTTTTCCCTGCAAATCCATGGGAGCATAAACATTCGACAAAAGAACATACTCACCTGAATCCGTGCACAAGGCAACCATAGATAGCAGCGATCTAGAGGCCAGCCAAATCACTGGAGTGACCTTCCTTGGGTTCCAAAAACAAGCCAATCCTCCAACTGTCCCGTTGGCTCCAATGCACTGACATGTCCCTTGTCCCCAAATACCTGGGGCAATACCCATCATGTAATCCACAAAAACTTTAGTCTCTTGCAAAAAAATAATGTTCGGATGCTGGTTCCGGATTAACTCACGAATAGCTGTTTGTCTGGGGCCACTATTCAGGCCCCTCACATTCCATGAGACCGTGATCATTTCGAAGGGGGCAAAAAGTGTGCATCAAAGGTCTTAATTGACCCTGATTCAACCAAATTCTCCCCAATCATCTTGAGTTGGTCCGTATCCTTCCTTCTCCCCACTCTCCCACTCTTTTCTGCGCTTCCTTTCTTGCTATCTTTTTGAAGAATACCCAGACCGGGCAGAGTTTTCCCCTTCTTTTCCTCTTCTTTCCCCCCTGGCATTGACTCCTTTCCCTTAGCCGTTGCTTGGTACTTTTCTTCTATTAAAACTGCCAAACTTTGCACTCTCCCTTGTCCCTCCAGATCCTTTGGCAAGGGCGTTCCATCTGCAATTGCCAGAAGGGGAAGGTCCTCCTAAACCGCCAAGCCATCCTCTTCCATTAGCTCCTCCCTCCCGGTAGTACCTGGGTTAATCTCCTGCTGTCCCAAATCTTCCAAGATATCAAATCTGTTAAAGGAGTCCGCCTCTTGCCTCTCCATCAGTGTTCTCTTATGTCCCTTATTTCTACTCCTGGATTTCACCTGCACAAACCCTTCAGGGTCCTTCCCCCCTCCAAGCCGAGCTTTTTGTCTTTCTCCTCAGCTGAAGTCCTATTCCTGTATGGCAAAGATGAGGGCTGCTGATCCTCCCTTCAACTTTTGGGGCATCTTCTTACCAAATGTCCATATTCATGGCATAACCAACATCAAAATGGCAAGGTTTCGTAATCTAGTTGCTGCACCCAAGAGTACGATCCTACACACATGTCCAAAGCATCTGGTAAAGGCCTGCTTAAGTCAATCTCAACACATATTCTGGCATATGTCATAATCTTCTTCCCTAATGTTTGTGATGATGACGCAACTGGTTTCCCTATCATCGATGCTATCATCAACAGAACATCCTCCCGATAGCATTCAATCGGCATTCACGGGAGACGGACCCACACAGGAACCCTGTTCGGAAGCTCCTCTGTGGGATTAAAGCTAGCATGCCACAGTTTCAAAAAAAGCCCAGCCTGATTGCAGAAATACGGTCCTCCTTCAAACACCCAGTCTCTATCTTCCAGACAGTTGAAGGTGACCATAAAGAAGCTGTTAGCCAACAAAATTAATTCCATTTCCCTTGCTAGCTCCCACACCCTGCGTGCCCAGCTTTCCAGAAAAGGTAAAGAAACTTTTAATCCCAAGAATTTGCAGTATAGGGAGTGCTGGGAATAGTACTCCACATCCTCCAATATCATGTCATACGGAATAACCAATTTCGGTCTCTCATTACACCGTTCTAGGCAGCCATTAACCTTGGTGATTCTTGACCCTCCAGCTGAGCCAGAACCTTGCATTCCTAAAATCTGCTCTTGACCAACTATCCCCTTCAGCTTCTCAACCTGCCCCTGGGCGCTTCTGCCTACCACTGCGTTAAAACTTCTATCCCCTGTTAGAAATTCCTGACCCTGTCACTCCATTGTTGCCCCCCAGCACCACCTACCTTCCCCCTTGTTATCTCTACCCTACCCCCACTCACCCAACGCACCTCCACACCTGCGCAGAAACAAAAAAAACCGTCTACCTACAACCAGGGCGCGGTTGCCCTAGCTGGGACGCGAGCTGCAATACTCGCTCAGCCTCTCCATCGCTCTCATCACCTCATTGAAAATGTTGATGGCAACAAGATCTCTGTAAAGATTTTGAGTGAACCCTATTTCAATGTCAAAAGAAGCTTCCTTAGAAATTATGGAAGTGTCACTAACATCCTCATACTGATCACCAGCAAATTTATATCTAATGTTGTGAGATTATTTGTTTTCATGAACATGTATAGGATCTTAGATTCCTTTTTCATGAAGGCCTAATCCCTTTTCTTTGTAATTCATGATTTTACACATTTACTTTTCTATAGGATACTCATTGTTTTAGAAACAAGAGGCTAATATGTCATCATATATCTATAATTCATTAGATATTTCAATATTTTCATCTTTAAGAAGGCTTATTTTGAAAAAATAATAAGGATAAAAATGATAGGATACTTGTTCTTTCATTTTGTTCACATTGGGCCTACTATGGCTTCTAGGAGAAATTGTGAGTTTAGCCACATGGAAGGTGTCTTGGATTTCATATTCTCTACAACCCTTGTCAATGATATTGAAATGTTATTTGGAAGGTGGGTTTTGGATGTGGATGGGAGGTCATTTTTATGTATGTAGGAAGAGGACTTAATCGATTATAGTGTTGTGGGTTTTTTTATTTCATAAACATCTTCAATAATTGGATAGTAATTAGTTTTAATGTATCTCCCTTCCAAAAATAATCAATATTGGAAAAGTTTTGGATGGATCACAAAGGAAATTTAATTACATACTTGAATGTGTAAATATTATTCATTGGTGTAATGTGGATGGGATGGCTTGCATAGCATAAATCCATGGTCGATTGAGGATAATGTTGTATGGGAGGTCAGTATCACTGATGTGGAATAATGTTTTTTACGTGATAGGCCAAACCATGATGGTAATATTATGGAACCTATTGATTCTATTTCAACATTGTCATACACCTTAATAGTGATGGTGTTTGGATCTAATGGTGTCATCAAGTAACTAAGATTCTTGATCAAGGTCAAAGTGTAAATGTTCAAACTAGATCCATTGTCTACAAGTACTTGTTTCACTTTGTGTTTGGTGATGAAAGCCTTAATGTACAAAGGAATATTATGGGATGGACCAATAAGATGTATGGCATGTTGGTCAAAAATGAGTTGTTGATCAAATATAAGTGTCAAATGAGTGATTTTAATTGGGATGAGTCAATGTCATTGGAGACTCTTGACTCATGAAGTATTTTGTGCAAGATATCCTTATGAACAATAAATGTTTTGAGGAGATCTAGGATATATATATATATATATATATATAGGTAGAATTATTCTCAAGTTGTTCGATAAGGTTGTATCTTCCTTCAAGAGTGGGTAGAGGAGGACCTTTAACTGTGATTTTATTGCACCTAGTTGTAACATCACAATATATGGATTTGACTTTAATGGTGGTGGCATGGTTGTCTATGTGTTTGATATGACCAACAACTACATCATATGAATGGGGAGATTTTATATAGTCAACATTAACTATTTATGTATTTTGACCATGATTTTTTTTGGAGTTTGATTATGTTTTGGAAAGGGATATTTTTATATATCCAACTTCTAATTTTTGGATGTAAATGCATCTCCTTCTAATTAAATATCTCCATTATCAATTATATATTTGAAATTATTCTTCATTTTCATGCATTTTGTGGATAAATTCCCTTTGATTTTATGAAACTCACATTATTCATGATTTTTATATCATGTGGGTTTTAGTTTACTTTCATCAAAGTGTTTTTTTGTGAGAACATGATCATATTTGTAGTAGTAATTTTTGAAAGACTACTTCCAATGATTCCCTAGAGGCATGTAATGTCATCTTTTTATTTCTTTGTTGGGTTGGCCCCTAGGAATGGTAATGGTCAATGTGCTTTAGATGGTTTGTATGTGATATGAGTTAGTAATTCCTTCACCAACAACATTCTTATGTTTGATAAAGAATTTAGGTTTTTATATTTATGTTTAGTTATTATGATCCTTATTTTAAATTTTCACCAATCCTTTAGCAATAAGGGAGTTTTTGATTTGCTCTTATTTTTTAGTGATTTCATCAAAAGTGGTAGTGCAATGGACTTACAAATGAAAATCCATTTCTTGTTTGAGGTTAATGAAAAAAATAGCAACCAATTATTTTTTAGGGATGGACCAAGGGAACTTGTTGGATAAGCTTCTCCATCATTGCAAGAATGAAGAGAAGATTTCTCCATTTTATTTTTGTTCATTACACAAGTCCATCATTATGAGCTTATGTTCTAAATTGTAAGAAATATGTTTCACAAATATTTTAGATAAATTTATAAATTTGGTGACAGACTCTTTAGGAAGATATAAGAACCATTCTAAAACCTAACTCCTAAGCTCTAGGGGAATAGTATAATCAAACAGATGTCACTATATGAAACTTCTTGGCATGACATAAATAATTATTTAACATTCTCTCTAGGATCTCCCTTTCCTTTGTGTTTTTTTAACTTTAGTGGTTCAAAGTAAGGAGGGAAGGGTATTCAGATAATTTCTCTATCAAAAAGATAGGGGTACAACTCCTTAAATTTATACTTTCTATTTTGACTATGGATTCCATCTTGCACTCCTTGGATGACATCCTTCATATATTTCCACTCTTTGGTAAACAACATACCCTTAGGTGGTGATGAAGGGGGTAGGTAAAATTAGGTTTTGGTAATGTAATGGGTTTGATTGGTATTTTATTATTAATGGTTGGATTATTTTCAGTGATGTGAAGGTTTGGATATTGAAGGACTAACCTGGGAAGTTAAGTTTTCTAACTATTTACTTAACTTTTATATTTGGTCAAACATAACTTGGTTTTTTTCTAGATGGATATTTTATACTAGAACTAATTTCACTTTACCAAAGTTGGCATGAGGGACATTAGGATTAGTGATTCTGTTGGTTGACTCTAGTTTTACTTAATGTTGGTCAATAAGATAGTTATTAGTAGCTTGATCTTGGTTAGGAATGGTTTGGTATTTCATTTATATTATGTGACTAAGTTTTTCAAGATTTTAATATTCAAGAATCTTAGTTCCTATTTCTATGAGTTGCATAATAATTTATTCCTTTTTTTCATATAGGAATTGTTCAACTTGGGTAAGACTATGTTCGGTTTCAAAAAAATCATTGAGGTCATCATTGTTGTACTCACTTTGGTTTCCAAGAATAACATTATTATCATCATCAATGCAAACTTGATTAAATGGTTCATCAAAATGAAATGGATCTTGAAAAGGGTTTTTCATGTTAATGTTTTGATTCAATCTAGCTTGACATATAGTTGTTGGTGCCATTGACTTTCTTTAGGTTTTTTTTTGTATAGATTTGGTTTTAAATTGATTTTGTACAAAGGGGGAAAATAATGATAACACACACATAATAACAACCTATGCTAGTCAAGTGGGATTACAATCAAAAAGTGGACTTAAGATATACCTTGAAGGCATGTTGTGGGTAGTCTTGGAGAATGTTATTTCCTAGCACCATTATGTAATTACCATTGAAAAGCTCATAAACTATCTTTGTAAAAGCTCACTAGGGGAGTGCTCGATATAATTTATTCTATGTAAAGCCCAAATTTGTGAAACATGAGTGTTATTTAAGGTCTAGGTATTAGTGGTAAACAACCTCACTTCATGGAAAATAGACAAAACTAAATTTCCACTTAGCCAATGACTATAGTAAATACAAATAATGTTTATAATATATCAAAACACAAACTTTGGTTAGTGTTTGGTGATGAAATGGAAGTCTCTAAACCCATACAAAGATAAAAATAAAAATATAATCATTTATAATTTCCAAGATAACCTTTCGACGTAAGGAAAGATCATATGCGGATTAGGCATGGGGATATAATTAATTGAATTGTTTTTGATTCTCAAGATTTTCTTTCAAAACAATAAAAGAGCATATGCATATTTCATTCATGAACACACAAAATAATATATATATATATATATATATATATATATATATATATATATATATATATATATATATATATATATTTATTTATTTATTTATTTATGATTATGTGATTAATTGTTTCACAATTTTAAATCTTGTTTCAACGAACCTATGTAACACAAGTTAGAATTTTGGAAATTTAGGTCTTCATTAAACATTTCCTACAAGTTAGAGCATAGAAAACATAAATACTAAAATATAGTGCACAAATGCCAATAATCATAGCATAGGAACTAATGATTAGAACAAATATGCTAATGATCATAAATGATATAATGAAGATATGAATTCTACTTGTGATAGTAGAAATGCCACTGGGTATGTATAAATACCACTAGGTCTCTTAAAATACCATTGAGTGTGAAAAAATGCCACTACATGTCTAGGACCTACACATAACATATAAACCAAAACCCTAATATAGAAATATTATTTCCAAGAGCATAAATGCCAAAACATGGAATAGAAATGCTAAAACTCAAAAAAAGGATTTAAAAAAGGTAAATAAACTCTAGATTTCTATCCAAAATGATTGCAATCATAATTAGGACTATGCAAAAACTTGTTACACACTAAAACTAATTATAAATATTTTTAAAAATAAGAAAAAAGTGTGATAAATTAAAAATGGAATGGTTCCCCCAATCATGCTAGAAATATGTATGTTAAAACTTGCAACTATATAAGAAACTAAAACCAACACTAGTTCCTACTCCAAATCACAACATAAACCTTTGATTAAGCGAACAAAAGGTAAATACACTTTAATTTCAATTACCAAGTAAATAACCTCATTTATTGAGTGCAATTTCTCCTTTGTTGAGTTGAATGATTATGGTTGCTTCAATGGACCTAAGCATTTATTTAAGCAACATGCACTTAAGATGAGTGATGATCAACATGATAAAGATTTCTCTAGATTTTCTCAAGATGTAAGAGTTCATAATAACTCTTAATGGTTTTTAAAATGAAGGATGAATGGGGGTTCTTATAGAGGATTGGATGGAAGAATGGATGGTTAGGATTAATTTGAATTTATTTGGATATATTGATTTTGAATGGATGACATTTGATTTTCATTGGACAAGGATTTTGAAGATTAAGAGTTGGTTGAGGGAGTTAAAAGAGTTGTTTGACTGGTTTAATGAATTGGTTGAGGGAATTGACAAAGTTTGTTGATTGATTTATTTGTTTACTTTTATTTATTGTGTGTGCATGAAATTAATTAAGAGTCATTTAACTTAATCGATAGTGATTAATTTTAGTTATTTATGTGATAATTTTAGTGGGATTAGATGGTATTATTTGATTAATATGGTATTATTAGATGGGTTAGATGGAGGTCATGATGAAATTTGGGTGATTTTAGTGTGGTATTTGGGATACTAAGGAAAATTAATTGATGGTGGATTAGATGATGACAAAATTTAGGTGTTGGAATTAGGATTTCTATAGTGACCTTAAGGATCTCAATTTCCCTTCCTAAGTAACCCTTTTCATCCTCTTTTTGTGTCACCACCAATTTAAAATAAGTTCGATCTCATCATCTAGGTAGCTTGTTACATAGGCTTCTTGGGCCATTTTTTTGGGATTTCAATGATCTTTACTTATTTTTGATTTACCAATTATTCAAACCCAGTGATTATTTATTCCAATAGTTATAACTAGACAGATTCATAATTTTTTCCAAAAATTATGGATGATACTTAGATATTTATATGAAAATTAGTCTATAAAACTTAGGCATTTCTGGGATTTATCTGCAACCTATTAGTTGGTAAGTATATTTCAAACTAACCAAAGTATTGTTTTGAAGCTAGCAGCCATTACTATTTTTTTTGGACATCCAAATTTTTGTTTAAGATGACCCCATTTTGAACCTAATGGTCATTATTTATTTTTCAAGAATTTATTTTCCATCTTTGATAGGACATATATTTTTCATTCAGGAACATTTTTGGTGATATTTTTGAAAATGTGTATTTTTACAAGATCTTCACATCATTGCACTTTGTTATGGTAAATACATAATAGTTTTGAAGTTAGTGGTTGTTAGTAATTTTCATCAACCTAAAGTTTCTTTTGAGTTAGTGGTTGTTAGGTATTCGTGCTCACAATTTTTTTCAGAAAAACATTCCAAAGGATTTTTTTCTCATAGAAGTGGACAAGAAACAAATCATTTTTTGTGTTTTTAGAGAAGAACATAATGGTGTAGTTAGCTTCCTAGTTTTATTCAACTAAATCAATTCACTTATTTATTCTTTCTTTCAACTTTTTTATCCATCCAATCATTTATTTGATACTTCACATATGTGTGCACACAACACATTAGTTTTTTGGGGCATTATTGAGAATGGTCATACTTGAGAATGTAAATTTGTTCATGACAACTTGAGAAGCACTTATATGCACCATTTGGATTTATTCCACTCAACAATACCATGTGAAGTGTTATTTGTGCCATAAATAGGATAATATTCACATCAGAAATTAACTATTTTTAATATTTTTGTGGTAAAATTTTGAACAATTTGTGTCATATTTAGTAGTACAAAAATAAAGCAACCAAGCATTTTTATTTGTGTGACATTTATGCCACATTTGCAATGACACTTGTGCCATGTTTTAGCATTGTGTTAGGATGAAAATTATATATATATATATATATATATATATATATATATTTTAAAATAAAAAATAAGAAATATAATATAATTATCTAATTTTTAATTATATTATATTTCTTATTTTAATATTATATATATATATATATATATATATATATATATATATATATATATATATAATGTTTTTGTGGTAAAAATTTGAACAATTTGTATCGTATTTAGTAGTACAAAAATAAAGCAACAAAGCATTTTTATTTGTGTGACATTTATGCCACCTTTACATGACACTTGTGCCATGTTTTAGCATCAGTATCATGCTAGTTTTGTGTTAGGATGAAAATTATATATATAATTAAAATAATAAATATAATATAATTAAAAATCAAATAATTATATTATATTTCTTATTTTTTAGTTATATATATATATATATATATATATTCAATGTTTTCAATGTGAAATAAATAACATGTTTTAAAATATAAATAAGTATTCTAAAATTAAAATATTTTTTTAAATCCAACCTATACAAAATAAAATTTCATAAAAAAAGTATTAAAATATTACATTTAAAATATACAATATATTAGAATATGAATGAAAATAGTATTTTTAAAAATATAAGTAAGAATGCTAAAATAACATAAAACAATTTGAAATGTGTGTGTGTGAGAGAAAATAACATAACAATTCTACACAAAAATTAATGGCATAGGTATATTAACAACATGGATAAGGATATAATTTTGAAGATGATAAAATAAATAATTTATCATACACAATATAATAATATGAGTTCAAAATACAAATTATATAAAAACTCATGATTACGAGCTATCATTATCTCATGCTCATCACCATCATCATCTATGAGCTGATTATCATCATCATAATTTATTAGCTTATTTTTTTGTATATTTAGAATGCACTCCACTCCATGAAATGATGAGTTGCCGTAGTTGTAGTTGGGATCACCATTGTCATCACCTTCTCTAAAATTAGAACCATCAACTAAAATTCATGGTCAATTCACCTACTATGACATTATTTAATAATTATTAAAATATTCTAAATTGAACTCATGTTAAATAATTAATTTCAGTTTAAAAAAATATTATTATTATTACATAGAAAATAATGACATCTTATTATCATACCCCATAGAATGTGCCCACTCATTAAATGCATCGAGGTTCCATCATAGGGCTTTCAATTACTCTCACACTTTTTCATTGGCTTTAAATTCATACATCTCCTATAAAGATAATTAAATGTTAAAAATATTGAGGTATGAATTAAAATATATAAACTACATTTTTTAAATAAACTTATCTATTTGTAAATTTTTTCTACACTAAATTGTCCCAAACAATAAGTCACCAAATTCCTTTGACTCGTTCTAGTTTGGTGGATTTTCTTGTAGATAATTTCAACTCCTATATTAATAATAAAAACATCAAAAACTTGTAATAAATGAATCTAAATAAATAACTAAGAAACATTATATGGTTTTTGATTTTCCAAAATACTATAAGCTCATTTACACTACTTTTCACATTGTAAATTTTGTGCAACTATATTCAACCCTGGAGATTGGTGAGCTACTCTCTCCACATGCCTATTACCCCATATAGTTCTCCTACACATTAAATGTTTCATAAAATAATATAAATATATAAATAAATAAAAATTATTATTTGAATTAATTATGTTTTCATACCCATATATGTTGCCTCATCCTCCTAAGTGCCTCTACCATGAATTTTTAAATAATTCCCACATCATAGTCAACATGACCAAACTCTTTTTGAATTCAAGTAACCAACCATTTTTTACTCTTAATTAATTGATATTTGGATTCCAAGAAGTGTTTTTTTTTAAAACAACATTTTGGATTGGATGGAAATTATTTTTAAAGTACCTAAAACAAAATAAAAAAATTAAAGCAATTTAAAAGAATTTTAAAATTGAGAACATAAAATAATTAAGAAATTAAAATATTTAATTAAATTAAAAAATAAAACTATACAATGGTGAAAATTAAGACAATTAAAATTTATAATTATTATGGCATGATGACAGTGATTCTTCCTACGATATTTAGCATTGGTTCTTAGATTATGAGCCATTTAGGCAAGCAGGTTGATCCATGTTGGAAGCTCGATTAACAACTAATTGGTCCTTTGGGTCTCAAAGAACATTTAGGTTCTAGACTGAGGAAGGTGAAGGCAAGAAACTTCCTAAATTATGAAGGGTTATAAAATGAGATGAAAATTTTTGTGAAGATTTGTAATTCAGACTTGTTAAGCGGTGATGCAAATCCTTCCTCCACCCTTGTTAGCTCAAAATTAGATTGTATTGCTTTAACCAAGGGAAAATATTTTTTAAATCTAGTTTCTAAGGGTGATAAAATAGTGGTGAGAGCTACTAAGATCATCCCATATATATCCTTTATGATTGAGGCTCTCAAGGAGGTGTTGTAAAGTGAGGATTGGTATTTGAAATGAGCTTTAGTTTGCAGATTTGATAGATTTTAGTCATGCCTTCTTTCTCTTCATCAATATATTTCTAATTCATGGCAACCTCTAATGGAGGATAGCCTCAAAATTTATCCTTGTGTCAAAGGGTATTTTATTGTGGTTTTTTATAGTCTTTTAGATCATAATAAGGCTATTTAGGCCAATTTTTAGAGCTACAATTATCATCTCTTATATCTAAATCCCTAGTTCCCTTCCTTTAATCCTCTTATTGATAATCTTATTGTCAGGCCCATTTAGGTGAGATTGTTGTATCTACCTCTTCAGTTTAGGGTAGATTCTTATTTGTTGGCCATTGGTGGAACCCTAAGAGATTTGTTATAAATTGATGCTTTTACATCCAATTTTTCATGAACACCATTTGCCATAATTATTTTTTGTTTGGATATTTCTCATTATCTAACAAAAACCATTGAGTTAAAGGTCAATAGTCATTGTTGGACTCAAACCCTTAACTATGAAGGGTTGCCTTTCAGATGCTAGAAATATTTCAAAATAGGTCACTTGGCTGCTTCCTACCCTAACTCTAAGTGTAAAGTGGATTCTTCATGGTGGAAGGATGATAAGGAGGATCATATCTCATTTCATCCTTTTTTTCTCCTTCTTTTATTGATAGTAAAGTATCAGGGAATGCAAAGGTGACAAATGTTAATTTGAGTGTGCCTCTTCTTATGAATCTATTGTTGGTTTCAAAGATTATAGGTTCAGATGAAAAGCATTTTATGAAATATAAAATTAAAAAGAATACATGTGGAGGATCATTGATAGATAGGTGTATTTCTCTAAATATAGATTTAGGTACTTTGAGTAATCAAGAAGATTGGACAGTTGTA
This sequence comes from Torreya grandis, assembly GCA_037957365.1. Taxonomy (NCBI): domain Eukaryota; kingdom Viridiplantae; phylum Streptophyta; class Pinopsida; order Cupressales; family Taxaceae; genus Torreya; species Torreya grandis. The sequence goes on from JARHVA010002544.1 coordinate 1,035,302, forward strand.
AGAAGTAAGAAAAAAGGTCATCTCATCTCTAGTTCCCCTTCGAGGAAATTTTGATCTTATAGCAAAGTGAAAAAGGGTGGGACTTAGTATTATTTTTCTATTTATTATTAATTTTGGTTAATTGTTTTAAATTTGAGGTATTTATATACTTTTATGGCAGTTTGGTTTGTGTGGAGTTGGTTGGTCATATGCCTTGATGGTGTTTACTATTAAGCCAGGCCTTTTTAGATATTAGGATTCTTTTTTATATGGGTAGGGGCCCTGTCATACCCCAATAATGATAAAAAAATAAAATAAAATAAAAAACTATACTAATACTTCCTTTCTCTGAGCATCTTGTAATAGTGTATGTCATTATCACTAAACAATCTCACTTACATACTCCCCCATACTCGATACTTGTACTCATCTAGTGTTAAATAAGATGGTAGATCATTTTTAGAATCAAGTGGAGAGAATATATCCCTCCTAAATGTTGTAATATACACCTCCTCAACTCTTGTGGAGGTGATCTTCTATCATTTAAATGGGCAATCACAAAAATGACAAGGTTGTGAGGACATTGGCACAAAACAAGAAGATTTGCAATTATACAATAAGGTAAAAAACTAATAAATTAGAAAAATATAATAAGATAATTATTAATATGTTTATAAATATGATAAAATAAAATAAAATAAAATGTTTACCTCCTTGACTCCTTTGAAGCATGTAAAGTACGATATCTATCATCTCAATATTCTCAACACTTGTAGATTGTTAAAACACCTTAGAGATGTGGTACACATCTAAATCATGATGTACATATGAATTTAGAGGCATGAAATATGTGTGGTACTGAGGGGTGAAACATTCCTTCTCTAATTTCATCTAGAGGCTTCATGAACATTGGTTCCACCACACCCCTCAATATGCAATGCCCTTTTCTAAAAAATAGAGATATGATCATGGGGTTGTTTATTTTTACGTGTCTAATATTAAAAAACTATGTTTTGTATATTGTATATCTTTCTTAAATTTGAGACACTTGAAATAAAATTTATTAATTATGAAAAATAAATTATGATGTTAGTTTTTTTTTTCTTTCCATACATTCATGAATTTTGGTACCATTTTTCATAAGGTTTATGCTTGCTATTTTTAGGAAGATTTTATTATAGTTTATACTTTATATTTTTTTAGATTTTTCTAGAGTTTGTTATTTCTATAGTTTAGGGTTTCTACCCACTATTTTTATCTAAGTTTTCACTTTATTTTCTTAGGTTTATGTTTGTTCTTTTTGCACATAAAAAACTAGTTTTATGTGATATTTTTAGTAGGGTTTCTACCTATTGTTGTTTCTAAGGTTTAAGGGTTTTGGATTTCAACCTAATATTTTCCCTAAGGTTTATGCCTATTATTTTTAGGTTTTAATATTGTTTTATTCTCTGGATTTTACCTATTATTTTTCAAGTGTTTGTTCTTATTATTTTGTGTAAAAATATATAGTTTCCTAGGTCTTTTTTTCTATGAAAAAATATTCGTTTCCTTAGGGAAATTATATTTTTGCTATGAAATCCATTTACATTCTAGTCTTCTTCTATCTCTAAATAGTTATTCCTCTTCCTCCTCCTTATTTTATGTGTATAGTTGTTCTCTCTTATCTCATAAGTGCTCTTCTTCCTTCTCCTTAACTCTATGGAGCTATAATCTACATACCCATATTCCTCTTCCATATTATTGCCAAGATAAACTATTTCATTTTTATTTACCTCCTTTTGTTAATTTTCCTCATTTACATTTGACCCCTAACATTATTGATTTATCTCTCAATTTGTTTTTTCTTTATCACACTATCTTTTATGATGTTTGTTTATGCCCAAAAAAAAGTAAAAAAGGAAATATGGAAGGGAATATGGGCCCTCCTCATTTTTATAAATTCCAAGGTGTAGGTGATATAATGGTGACACAAGTTGCACCACATTTTTGTCACCCCCTGAATATTTTTTTTAATTAAATTATTATGTTTATTTTATTTTTAATTTTTAAGTAAAGTAAACAAAGGTGAGATAATAAATAAAATAAAATTTCCATTATATTAATAGTATAAATTTCTTTGTTACTAATTCATTATTATTAACTAATTAAAAAAATGGCACATTTAACTAATTTAAGTAAAACACATAAGATGATATTTTAAAATAACATTAATATATTATTACAAATAACATTGTAAAAACCTATATATATGGATAGTTTTCATTCAAATAAAAATAGGGATATTCATATGACTGAGGTGGATGTGGTTATATTCCTACATGTTTTTCTTTAACAAACTCATCCCATGATTATCTTGTGTATGAATCTAAAATTGCTCACCTCATTTCTTATCACTAATATTATTATTAGTCGACACTAATTTTATCTACTAATTATCTATCTCATTTATTCCCCTCTAATTCAATCTAATAATCCACTAATTAATTCCTCTTGTCTAACATAACCCCATTAACCCCCTCTTATCCAATTATCTAAGTCCCCTCTCCATATTTCATATCCTACCTATTATTAATCCCCTCCTTTCTTCTCTTATTAACATCCCATTTTCTTAATAAATATTCCCCTGCCCACTTATGAATTTTAAATTCCTAAAAACCTATCTACCTATCTCCTAGGCTCTCTTACATGCCTAGTGCCTAGTCTCCACCACCCTTCTCATTTTCTAGAGAATTCCCTCTCAAAGAATTTTAAATTCCTTAGAATTCCCTCCTTTCTCTCTAGATTCTTCTTATCTAGAGACTTCCAATGAATTTTTAATTCATTGGAAAATCTCCCTCCATGACCTATTTAAAACTATGAATCCCTCCATTCCAAACAATGAGCAAATCAATCACAAATCTCATAAATCTCCATAGTCCAATAAGTCTAATAAATATATGAATCCATATTATCTAAGTATTTTGATCAAGATAATATCATGTTGAAATTTTGAGTTTATTTGTTAGTAATCCATAATCACTTAGTGTTTTTCTTGTTTTGATCTTGATTTAGAGCACTTAGCTTTAAGATTGAAATGTTGGTTTTAAATGTTAATTTATCTTTGCATTTTTTATCCTATTGGCTCTAGATTTTACTTGTAGATTGATAATTTGGTTGATTTTGATATAATTTTCATAATCAAATCCATTGCTCAAATTTGTCATCTCACATTTGCTGACCATAGTGGTAGCCTTCCTTAGTGCTAATCTTGTGTGTGAAGTGTGATTTTGTAGCTTACAAGGCTGATGAGGCATGAATTTGGGCTCAAATTTTCAAAAATATCATTTTCTAGTTGATTAGTGATTGTTCTCTGCAAAGGACAATTTTGAAACTAGCAGTTATGATTTTGACGTTGATAGTGGTGATTTTAACTTTAACCACCATAGTAACTGTAAAACCACCTATTTCTAGTTGCAACATTACAAAATCACTTATTTATAGTTGCAACATTTCAAAATCACTTATTTCTAGTTGCAACATGAAAAATATATAATTAGTAGTTGTAATATTGCAAATTTACTACTTATTAGTTACGATTTTGATTTCTATCTGTATTTTTGACTATTCTAATTGCGATTTTGGCTATAGATCATAAATTATCCTTTTATAAAATTGTTAGATATTATAATCTAGTTTATTTATCATTTTTAATCTCTGTCTAACATGGTTGGTTGTAGGAAATAAGAAAGCATTCTAGCAAACTGAAATCATAAGATCTCAATTTTTTAAGCAAAATTATTTTTAGCTAGTTATGATTTTTACTCCTAGTTGTGATTTTGAACAAAATTAATTAAATCTTACTTAAGTTTTAAGATCTATAGTAAATATCATTTTGGATAAAATAATAACCAGACAAGTCATTTTAAAATCATATAGTCCCTATAAATCTATAAATAACTCATTTTCTATATAGTTTTCAAAATTATCTCTAGTAAATCATGATTTTGACTTGCTATTTGCATTTTTGATACTGGTATCTACATTTTTGGCATCATGTTTCATAAAATCTATTATTTTTTTATCATTTTTAATTCTACTTAGCATAATATATCTAGAATTTTGTACATATTAGAGATAACATAGCACATTCGACTTTAATTAGTCTATTTTAGGCATTTAAAAATTGCTTCTGTGTTTCTTTGGTTATGCCTCTGTAAGTTGAAATTTTTATTATCCTTATTATACTCAACATTCCCCCTATTCTTTGTTTAAAAATAATGGGGACCCACTTTTATTTTGATTTGGCCCTGTTTGTTAAGTTTTCCCCTTCATTATATGGAAGTTTTACGGATTGCTCCTTAATCTCAACACTCAGAAGTACAAACAATGGAGTTTTAAGTATTCAGACTAATTTATTAATGTCTTTCAAGATTTTTATACTTATTCAAGTTTTGGAAGTCATGTGCACTTTGAAAGACTTGGCACTTCAGACATTCTGTTTGGGATTTTTGTCATCGAAACTTTTGTTTGGACATTTTATTCATCAAAGAAACTATTCAGGACTTGTTTGAACATTTTGTTCAAATATTATTTATGAAAACTTCACTTTAGATAATTTATTCAAAAATTCTTTTTGGAAATTTTTCACTTCAAATAATTTGTTCAAAAAAGACTTCATCAACATTTTTATGTTCAGAGTTTTTTTTCAAAACTCCTTCATCGGTATTTTATTTAGATCTTTTGTTTAAGATTATTGTTTAGATTTTGTTTTGAGGGATTTGGTCTTCAGACATTTTTGTTCAAGGTTTGTGTTTAGATATTTTAATTCATAATAATTTTTGGCTCAGTCCTAAAATAAAACCTAACTCCCAACTATCGAAATCCCACTAGATTTAGCCAAGAAAGTGGAACTATTTCATGACACTTGTTATAAATATGCAAAAGATGTGGCTTCCCCACCAAATAAAATAACAAGGTTTGTATTGTGCAAGAAAATCAATTTTATGAATTTTGGGCATTAAAAGTGTAGAAATTGGAATTGAATGCAAAAGCTATATTAATGACTTGCAACTATTAACATGTTCATTGATCATAAGCAAATTCCAAGCTTAATTGTTACTCTATAAACAAAGCACTAGCCACCTGTGCATCAACTATAAATAATCAACCAATAAAAAGGAGTTTTCAAAGTCCAGGAAACTAAATTTGAGCAAACCAATCAAATTGAAATGGATTCATCATCTCGAGTGTTTAGAGGATTAATTCCACCATCTCAATTTTCCATTAAGGATTCTACAGAGTATATAAATATTGTGTTTGACACTACAATATTCAATGATAGGTATGCCAACTATTCAAGCCCATGTGATACCATTGATGATGTCTATGCATTTTCTCATAAATAAAATATATCACCTATACTGTGCCAATTGGTGATAGACCTACTCTCTATCAAGAGACAAGGATTGCACTTTATGATAGCCAAACCTGAGGTCATGCCATGTACCAACCTATTAAAAGACTTATTTTCACTAGAAAGGTGATAGATGGCATATTCCTACATCACATGGTTCAAAATATGGTCATGTATTGCATCTCAAGTGATGATTTCCAAATGTATTTATCTTTGCCAATTCTAAATGGTATATTTGACATGCACAGGGTGGTAGCAAGAATAAGAGTAATTCAATTAACAAAACTTTGAGTGGGTTGCTTCTTCCTAGGGAGTCTATAGTCCTAAATTAAAAATACACCATACATATTAGTAAATTTAGAATGGGGGTCTACATCAAGATGGCCCTTTTTAACAGACTATATGGCATGCCAAGTATCCATTTTCTCCACTTGGATTGGGTGACACTTCTAGACATGCTAATGACCTCTGACATGAATTTTTCCCTATGGGAGATTATCAGCTTTAAGCTAAGGGAGAAAGTTCTACATAAAGTTAAAAGGTCTAATTTAATAGGACATTTTTATATGATGGCATACCTCCTTAATATAGTAATGAGAACTATATACAGGGATTATGGGGAGCATTGGAGCCCAGCTATGGATTGCATAAAGAATCACATATGTGATTATTATTCATTCATGCACATATATGCATACACCAAGAATATTACCTAGATTAAAGAGGATGTATATCCTCAGGTATGGTAGGCTATCCATAAGGCCCCACTACCTAGGATATCTAAGAGTATAGTGGATACATTAGCACCTCGAGGTAATTATTAGATATACCTAAATTATATAATGATATGGTCATCAACAATAAGGTCAAACCCTTACACCTACCTAAGTACGTGCTTGATAATCTCATAGAGCAAGTGATTGCATTCTAACTTTGGTAGAGTGTAGAATAAAATTTGATAAATAAGAAGAAAATCATGTTCTATGGGTTGCATATGAAAATAGGTTGAATATGTTATACAATACAATAACATTTTATTGGTGAAGGCAATAAAAGGAAGCATTATCAATTGGCAACCCTACCTCATTGATATTGGGACACTCAAGTTGAATTTAGAAACATATTTATAGCTTTGGTATTCTATACTAGCACAATCCCTATGACCATGATTTTTTGTTTTTGAATGCAAAGTATGATGCCCAAGTCAGGAAAGGGCACAACTTATGGGGCTAAGAGAAAAACATTTGAAGATAATTCAAGGAGAACCTTCAATTTTGGTTTAAGAGATGCATACAAGGATTCTTCCCCCTGAAATATGAACTGCTTTAGACTTATTGTTCAACAAACCCCCATAACAAATAGAGGAACAAAGGGAGCCTTCTCAAGAAGTTCCCCAAGTATTGAAGACTATTAAGATAGAGCCTAGTGTGAGTGAAATTGATCATAGAGGAAATCAAGATGATCCAATTTGCTTGAGCTCATCTAATTTAGAAGGCTAAGGCAACCAAGCTACATCACCCATACAAAAATATAAAGGTAAAAAGTTTTTTGTTGTGCCAATTCAACAAGGCTCCTCCCTAGATAAGAAAGCTATGATCTACTACAAGAGGAAGCCAAGGGCTCCTCCCCTCTCACAGAACCTAATTATTGATGAACCACAAGTAATCACATATTCAATTCAATAAAAAAAATCCAATGGAATAACAAATAGACGATGATGAGGAATTAGAAAAATCAAAGGCACTAAACCTCACAGATGACAAAGGGAAGTCATCGATGAAAGATGACCACTTAGGCAAGAAGGCACAGCCTTCAGTCCCTTCTTCCCAAATTTCCTCTTTTGTTCCCCTTTCTTCAATAAGTTCATTTGATTCAATTTCCCTCAGTTTTATGGCACAAACACCTTTGGTCACTCCAAATTTAGAGGATGTATCATTTACCCCTATTGTTTCTATTTTTCCAATTATCCCAACCATATCTATTATTGTCACCACTACAAAAATTCCCTTTGGGACTGATACATCCCATCCTAAAACTAAAAAGAGGGCTTATAATATGGTTAAAGAGACATTGGTAAGCTCCCAACTTCATGTATCATCTACTCAAATACACTTGCCAATGCCTTCCACTACCTCTTCCTAAGATACTACTATAACATCTTTGAGGAAGGCTAAAAGGGGAAAGTAGGTGTATGCAATCCATGCACTACCCTAGTATACCAGTGTGGATTGGTCTAAAATCATATTATCTTCCCTTTATGACTTATTACTCAAAGGATCTTTAGAGAAAGAATTAGAGGATCAATCAGTTGAGACTATAGTTGAGGACACACAGCCAATAAACCCATCACAGCTAGTCATCCCTCCATGGGCAACTGATCCCAAATCAAAGGCTTCTCAAAAGCTAAATTTCAAAATCATAGAATTTCCATCAATAAGATCCATGTTTGATAAAACCTTAAGAATTATCCAAAGGGTTAGGAATAGGAAAGTGGAGGATGAATTAGGAAGGGAAATCATCTCTGAAGAAAGATAAAAAGTCTTTACATTTGCCAAAAAGAAGAACATGAAATTGGGGTAGTCCCCATATATATAGGACTTTAAGTACCTTGCTAAAACTCATAAGGATGTTTTAATAGCATTACATGAGGGGAATGAAATGGCTAGGTAGGAGCTTAAGCAAGAATTAGAACAAATAAAAGAGTAGCAACAAACGGTCCACATTCCTTAGGGAATTGAGACTAAAGTTTAGCAGGTCACTTCAAAGTTGTATAATCCTCTTGAAGCAATCGATGTAATGAGGGTAGAATTGGATCCCCATATAATAGAGACTCATATATTATTTAATTCTTTGAATCAGGATGAGAATAAATTGAAATTGCTTCTTTTTTATGCTACCAATAAGGCTTATAGCCATCTTGATTTGATGACACCATTAGAGGTTTCAAATGCCCTCAACTTGGTGGTAATTACAATTTAGGAGGATAGAGACTAGATCACAATAGTTGGGGTAGTAATGCCTAAGTATCAAGAATATGAAGCTCTCATTTTGAAAATCCTAAAAGAATTGAAGTTGTCAAAGGTAAGGGACACTACTAGTAAACTTATTAGTATGATCAATTTTGATCAAATCCTTTAATAGGCATTCAAGAATTTCAAATAGATCCTTCAGGGATTAGCACTTGAATAAATTGAGGTTGAGCTAAACTTTGCTAGAAAGAAGGTGACGAAATTATAAATTTACAATATAAACTTCCAGAACACTAAGGCAGAGCATGTCAATCTCCTTAAATAGGTAAATAGGATACATAGACCCTTATTACTTGACTTGTACATTATCAAACAACAGTATGATCAAGGAAATAAATGTTGTATTGATTTAGAAGTAAAGAATAAGACTAATGCTACAACATCCAATTCAACACCAGTATCTACAGTAATGACACTAAAAATTAGTGCATCCTTGCAAACATCCATCTAGCCTTAGTTTAAAGGCTAATTTTGTGTACATCAATACAAGGGAATTAATTTTTTACTCATAATATGTTTTTGTTAAAACTTGAATATGGAAGTTGTCTAAATTATTTATAAGTATGCACATGTTGCATCACATTGTAAAGGCTAACTTTATTTTTGATAATTGTAAGTTAACTATGAATATATATACATATAATTTTGAAACTAAAATTATAATTGAGGTTATAAATATGCCATGTAATTATAAATTTGCATGCACTTGGAGGATGAGGTGACCACTCCCCAAATCTATATATATATATATATATATATATATATATATATATATATATATATATATATATATATATATATATATATATATATATATATATATATATATATATATATATATATATATATGTCTTAAACCCTCATTTTCAAGGGTTGGAAAAATCAATGTAAGAGCAAGTCAAATTTTTATTATCACACATGTGTTGGTGCCTTTTCTTTGTAGATTTTGTATAATCAAGTTTTATCCTTTTAGTTGTTTGATTCAATAATTCTAAGTGTGCAATATCTTTGAATAATACCTTTTGTTCTAATTAATATGTTGATTTTAGATGTTCAATGGCTATTGAAGAGTTAGCAATGATTATTGATTATATGCAAGTAGGTTAATTGTCTCATCTTTCTAAGTGTGTAGAGGTGATTTATCATATATAGTTTTCTATGTGTGTGTCATATATACCTTAGATACCTCCCTAATCTGAGTCATAATCCTTTGATTATGGGTGTGCAATAGCCACTCCAAAAGTAGAAACCTTTGATTGAGATCCTCAAGTTTCTTATATCAATTCTTCCCAATCTGACTATGTTTGTATGTGTGCATGCAGGAGCTACTCAAAAAAAATCAATTTTCAAGACATTTATCCATGAAGAACCTAGCCTAAAGGTAAATATTGAAATCATAAAGCTCTCTTTTTTGCTTTACCCTCCCTCTTTTTGAGTTTTTTCTAAGATATACCCACTTTAGATTAGTATCCACCCATCCACGAACTTGCCTAAGTTTTAACTTTCTTTTAGAATTCTTGGTGGCCACCTAGGAGAGTGACTAGATCTAAATCTCAGTCTAGTCTTCTAATCTCACATTTTTATAATCGTAGAAGGCCTAGATTTGTACCAATTACCCCTATCATACCCAAATCCATTAGACCTTACCTAGTAAGGATCATTCCCCCTATTAATAATCCTATGGCTCAACCACCTTGGTTTGTTGGATTGGTTATTTCCATCCCAGGGGATGTGTATGACTTACTGAGAAATTTATAAAAGTATCTACCATATTTCTCTCCTTTAGGAGGAAAAATGATAGAAAACACATCAAGTATTTCAAAGATACATTGATATTGATGAATGTTATTAATGAAGATGTTGCATGTAAATTTTTTCTTTCACACTAATGGGTGTTACTTATGATTAGTAACTTAATCTGTAAGAGAATTCCATTACTTCCTAGAGTGAGTGTCAAATTGCCTTTCTTACACAATTTGGATAGGTCACCAACCCTAGTTTGATATACCAACACTTTACTAGCATGAATAGGGATCCCAATGATCCAATCCAAGCCTTCAATCCAAGATTTTATAAAATACACACCTGGTTAAGCCCAACATATAAACTAGTAAAAGTGTTGGCTTTAGAAATGTACAAGAATGCTTTGGATCTAATTGTTGTAGTTTTTTTGTAAAGGGATATTGATGTAAACACTTTGTTATTGGCCTATGAAGAGGCCATAAACATTGATAGACATCTTAATCCCTAGATGATTAGCACATCTAGTATCAATGTTGGTCTCCTTTGAATCCATTTCTGTATGTGAAACAAATCATCCTTGCATTTTATCAAAATCAGCTATACACACTACCTCTTCTGACGTAGACATCACATCCAAATTATAGTTTATTAAAAAACCATGCACATGGAAATGGTTACCAACAGAACCAACATCTGATTATAACCCCTATTCTAGTTGTCCAAGGCATGTATTCTACTAAACCAGAGTTGGATGCCATATAAAAAATGGTCTAAAAATTAAGCAATGACTTTATGGGAATGGAAAGAAAGATAGGTAACACTAATGGCCAAAATAATAATCATAATTATAGGTTCCAAAGGTATAATAGACCCTTCAATAGGCCTACAAATAATATAGATCAGTCTATCAAGCCTCTAGAAATCAATATAGTAGAGATAGCCTTACCCAACAAGTGCATAATTCATAACATGTCTCAGCATGGTGAACTTGACTGTGTTGAGTTATGTGCATATTTTGAGATATTTCAAAGAGAGGTGGTGAGGAAATATTTGATGCATAACCAACCAAAATTTCACAACTCTAGCTCTTCAAGCACTGTTATGTTTTTTGAGACCCATGAGTTTCCTTTCTCGAGTGAAGATGAGAATAAACTAGAGGACAACACTGATAAGATCCATGTTTTCCACCAATATCAAAAAGATGGTTATAACCTAAGGAATAGGTACCCTTTCACAATGTCTACTCCTCTAAATAGTACAACCATTCCACTAAATTTGAAGGCTGATAATAATCCACCTCCCCCAAAAGGGAATGATCAGCCTCAGAATAAGGAGGAACAAAATAGAGGGGGTATAACCTTAGCGAGGACATGAATAAAATCAAAGCAAACATCAACCTTCATGAATTATCCTAGAATACTGAACAAAAATAACTCTTATGGAAGTTTATCACAGGGAAGGCCCTTGTAGAAAAGATAAAAGTTCCTATAGAGAAAAAAAAGGCATCGAACACTAACATCATATATAAAAGCAAGCTAGAGGTTACACCTTTTTTTCTGACCATTAGGGAATTTGGTAAAAATATTCACTATTGCTTATTCAATTCTATAAATTTAACCATGGTGATGCTTACTTTTATTTATCAAAAGCTTGGCCTAAATCCAAGCCTATCAAAGAGAGTAGTCTCATAGTTCGATAAAACAATGGTACTAATGATTGGACAGGTGACTAATGTGTTTATTCAAGTAGCATCTAAGCCATGAGTAAATATGACTATAGACATCCTTATAGTAGGCATACCTAAAGGGCATGGACTATTATTAAGTAGGGACTAGTCTAAGACACTTAATGGATACCTCTCAATAGATTTATCTCATATTTGGCTATCATAATGAGGCCTTCCAAACCAAATTTGGATTGATCGAGAACCAAGAATGAAGTATCCTATCACATAGTAAAATGTCAATAATGAAGAGGTGAGTTATGAATCCCATCATCTTGGAATTAATACTTTCACCATATAAAATGAAATATAAGAAATGGAATCCTATGGCCCCAATTAGTTATGGACTCTTCACTTTGATGTTGCCAAATCCAAACAAGGATCAGGTGTAGGAATTGAATTGATTAATCCACAAGGAAATAAGTTATTGGTAGCATATAAATTAAATTTCCCATGCACCAATAATAGATCCAAATATAAAACATTGATTTTGGGATTATACCTTGCCCTCAAAAACAAAGTGAAGTAACTGTTGGTATATGGGGATTCAGAGTTGGTAATCAATGTAGACACCGAAAAAGTGTCTAACCCTTGGTCCTTTCTCCCCCCTAGTCCTCCTTGGTCCCTAACCCACCTAAGTCTTATTAATTGGAAATAAACATCTATTTTTAATTAAATAAAGCCCCTTTAACCCCTCCCTCCTTTGACACCTCACCTAGGACACCTCGCCTAGACACCTCACCTTAGACTAAGTCTTTCCCTATGACTCACTCAAGATCTCTCCCTAATTCTTCTAACCTCCTAACAAACTCCCGTGCGTATTTAGCACAACTCTCGGCATTCTCCAACGCATAAGAACACTTGGCGGATAAGAAACGGGCTTGGTGGCTTGTTCTGCCCGTTCTAACCCCGCCGGCGTCGGCCACCTATCGGCCGACGCCGGCGGAATCGCCGACGTCGGTTATACTTAACTGATTTCTCTTCCTCTTTCCGGGTAATGACAATCACAATCAAAATCAGAGGTTTTGGAATCTCGGGTGATCTAACAGGCGTAACTCTCTCTTCCGGCGAAACAAAGCTCTGGTGTTCTTGCTTTCTGGTGTGCTAGCATCTTGTTTTCTTGCAAGAATCAGCGTACTTAACAACTTCTCTCAGGGACTCAGATCTTGTATCCAACGTTTTGTACCGGGACTGCATGCTATCTTCATCAACTATTCAGCACAGCTAAGTATTTGTGTTGTCTTTATTTCTATATCATTTTATTTATATCAAATACTCTGTTTTCTGTCCATTCCAATATCCTTCACCAAAATCTTCTCTGTTCCTCCCGGAGACGCTGAAAAGCTCTCTCTCCTGTCCATCTGCTTTTCTCTGCCTTTCGCCTCTGTCATTTACCCAGTTAATTCCCAGACAATATTCTCTGTGCCTTAGACCGCAAACAGACCCTCACAGACCCCAGACCCCCAAACAAGATCATACACTATCCTATAACCCTGAAACCAACCCTGTAACCCAGCTCTTGACTATTGCCCCGACCGACGCCGGTCACTTCCCCAACCGACGTCGGCAACCTTCTGACCGACGACGGCAGTACCACCGACGTTGGCGACTGTGTTTACCAGATTACAGACTTTCAGGTACGCATTTGTTTTTAGTCTTTTCTCTTCACATCTTTCAATATTTCTCTTTTCTGTTTTTATCATATTCTGTCTAAAACAGTGGATTGTCATCCTTGACGAAGCCTTAGAGCTTCAAGGACCAAGCTTTTGCTTGGCAATCCACTCTCTTTTTGACTAACATTCTTTGTGTTTTTAGTGTTTATCTCTTTCAGGTGTTATTCCTTCACAGCCAAAGAGGAGTATTCACAACGTCTGGATTTACGGTGCGCAGTCTTTATCCAGGTACTTCACAAGCCTTGTCCATTACTTCCTTAGTTTCTTCTTTCTTTTAAATCTGAAAAAGCAAAATCTTGAATAGAAACATTCTGGCACGCCCGGTGGGACCCCTTTAGGGCCTTCCGTGGGTTCCCTTTCTTCTGTATTCATTTAGTTGCATTAGGCTTATTAAACTTCACCTCTCCTTCTTTTCTAAAAAAAATCATAAGCAGGAAATTAAAAAGAATTCTTTCTTACGTTCTCTTGCATTTTCTAGACTAGAAAGAAAAGTCATTCTCTTCAAACCTTTTCACCAATTGTTTTCATTCCAATATCATATTTCGATTTGGGGCATTAAAACATATTGCACTTTCATTTCTGCTTGTGCTTGCATTAGTCCACATCTAGTAACTTAAACGCATATTGAATAAATCGTAGACACATGATGTTACACTACCAAACCACAAACACACAATAAAACATCAAACACACTTGAGACAAGGCCCGTCTGGGATTTCATCACCCAGCGGACAACCTTACCCCTACCCGGCAATCCTACTTGGATTTCACCACCAAGAGGAAAGCCAACTCTGTTCTCTGGCAGAGTATAAACTATAGGCGAGGTATATATTGGCTAAGCGAGACCAGCTAACCACTGGAATCGTGAAGTGAGGGGAGCTTGCTCCTTAGCACCAGGCCACGTACCAGACCCTAACACAGATTTTTGAGCACCTTAACTACCTGAAACCATCCTTAGCTTGCCTATTTTAGGACCCCTCTTGTAGCCAACTTCTTCAAACATCTTCTTAAGGCATAAGCCATATGATCCTAATAAAATTTTTATAGGGATTTAACGCTAGGCCTCTGTCTGTCACCATCATCTATTCTATTTTTTTTTTATCTGTCTTTTTGAGCTGGTAAGGACGTTTCCCTCATTTCCAAAAACTTTTTTCTGAGTTTCTGGAAAACACAGTAACCGACATCGGTTCTGTAACCGACGTCGGCGACTTATCTAAACCGACATCGGTCATCTGACCGGCATCGGCAGTCCTATTAACCGACATCGGTTTTTCTACCGACGTCGGTCTCTGTCATTTTTCTTTTTCCCAAAAACAGCAAGCATAAAAACCAACTTTCTGCCTGTCAAATCATCCATTCTGGTTTTCTGAAACTGACAAGACACAGTTTTCTGAAACCTGCCCCTTTCCAGCCTTGAATGGTTTTGACACGCAGTCAAACCAAGGCCCTTCTTGACCACGCCATTCAACAACCGCTTCCTCCTTCACCACCTACAACCAGTCCAATAATGGAGTTCAACTCGGAAACTGAAAGAACTCCCATTCGCCCAACCCCGCCTCAAACTCCTATCGTCCCAGAAGGGGACCAAGACTTTGCACAGTTTTTAGACCTTAACGTTAAAGCTTTGCAACATTATCTCGCCAATAGCCAAACGCGAGACCCCCTAGGCAACCCAATTTATGGGATGCCGACTTCTTTAATCACATCGACCGCCCCTACCATTCAACCATTAGACAACACCTCCACTAGTAACCCAACTGTATCTTACCTTCAGAACATAACTTCTCCTTCTAAACCTACCTCTATGGGGGTTCCGATACTCCCCCAACCTCAAGTCACCCAAAAAAACCCCACACCATTCCAAAACCTTCTAGTCTCTATTCCCCCTACTCTTGCACCAATAAATACAAGAGTAACTGTCCACCCATCAACAAGCATAGCCACGCCTCAACCATCCTTGACGGCTCCTATCCAACTGGGGCCAACCAACCCCATGACGGCTCCTATCCAACTTGTGCCAACCAACCCCATGACACAAGTACCATTTGCCCCCATAACCACTTATCCGTATGTCGCGTCTATGCAACCATCCACATCATACGCCCCTACCAACATCTTTCAAGCGCCTTATAATCTAGGGGGCGCTCCACCCATGAATCCGTCAGCAGACATTATCAAAATGTTGATGGATAAAATGTCTAGTTTAGAGACATCTGTTTCTGGCTCACGC
Source organism: Torreya grandis (assembly GCA_037957365.1). NCBI lineage: Eukaryota > Viridiplantae > Streptophyta > Pinopsida > Cupressales > Taxaceae > Torreya > Torreya grandis. The sequence continues at coordinate 1,051,071 of JARHVA010002544.1, forward strand.
AATGCTCTATCCTACGAGCAAATTTGCAATGAGCCTATTCATTCGTCCGTTCCGATTCGACCATACCCCAGCCAGTGGGAGCTTCCCAAGTTTTCACGCTTTCAAAGCAAAGAAGACCCACAACAACATTTACGGGCATTTAGACATGCCTGCTACCTTATCGCCCATGATGACGCATTACTCTTGCGTACATTTCCTATGTCCCTTTCTGGTGTTGTACTCGACTGGTACAGCTCCATTGCCACCCATTCCCTCTTTTCATTCACACAATTGGCCCAACTTTTTCTTGACCATTTCTCCATTAATATCACTAAAAAGGTTTCAATCACAGACCTTTACACCATCCGTCAATTTGAGGATGAATCAGTAGCTGATTTCGTTGCTCGTTGGAGAGGCCTTATCAACCAACTCTCATTTTCCTTACCACAAACTGAGCTCATTGAACTCTTCGCCCGCGCTTGTGCCAAACACATTTCTTCTACTTTGAGGGTTCAAACCTTCCGTACTTTTGACGAAGCCTTCACGATGGCCCGTAAACTAGAATTACGTGCCATCGAGGAGAACAAAATCAAATTACGGAGCAAGAACCCCACTTCCAAGACTAATGACTCTTCTTCATCTAAACCTTCATCTTCAAATTCCAAGTCTAAAGCTGCAGCTAACGCTGTAGCCGTTAGACCCTCATCTTCCTCATCCAATCAAGCCGAACCCTCCACATCTCAAAGCGCCACTCGTCAATTCCATCAAAGATACGTGCAAAGACAATATACTCCTCTTGGAGAATCTTACGCATCCATACTGGAAAAACTTGTCAAACAGGGGATTATTAACCTCCCCCAAATTCGACCACCGCCTCAATTCGATCCCTCACGCGCCATCCCTGCGTGGTACAGGGAAACTGACTTCTGCAATTTCCATCGTGTCAAGGGACATGACACAGGAAATTGTAAAACTTTCAAGAACATAGTCCAGGATATGCTTGAAAAGGGGGAGCTCATTCTCGACAATCCTAATGCACCTCTAAACCAGGGCATCGACATATTCAAACAGCCATTTCCCAATCATCCACCAACACAAAACAATAATGTCCAGACCTTAATTGACAACACGCATGAACATGATATTCAAACTGTCAATACGGTCACACCTATTATCTCTAACCAACTTCAAGAGGTTAACTCATCTACCAGTTCATCACTTATGGACGAACCTCTTTCCCCGGTCAATTCTCCATCAACCCCTCTTATCCTGGAGGATGCCTTAACTTTACCAGCGCAACCAATCTCACCATCCTCTTTTCTTCTTCCTATAGAGGACCTGACCTTACCTACTCCTCGCCCACAAGTGGAAGGCACCATAATTCCTGCCCTTTACCCACTTGAGGAGTCACACTCTCCAGTTCCTTCTCCACCAAGAGAAGAACCTGACTCGCCATCATCTTCAACCAATCCAGTGATAACTCCCATACGTTTTGGGTCTTACATTACTGTCATACCTAGCACATCTTCTCCAAAATCCCAACTTCATCCAACGTCTTCCCAACCATTTTCCCGACTAGCGGAGAAATTAGAACTTCTCCCTTCAAGGAAAGAGGAGCATCAGGGATTGTGGGAACATCTTAAAGTTCTTCAACATTCTCGTCCCCCTTCACCTCATGCTGCCAATCTTCCCAAGGCAGAATCATCTAAGACTCCAAACAACGACCAAACCACCGCTTCCAAATCTCCATCTACCCAACCCAAACCAATCAAACCACTTGGCATTCGCCCTCTCTCTGCCCTCACTCACCCGCAAGTGAAGGTGGACTTGAACCAAACCTCGCCCAAAAATAATCTTCCAACCAAATCCAAGAACACTGCCAAACCACAAAGGCGAACCCCTCCTCCACCGTCAACTTTGCCTTCTATCTTAGGTCCTCATCCTTCTACTTTACTTGGCATACTTCCTACTCCATCTCTTAACCAATACAAATCACCTCCCTTACTTCCTTCACCAATCACAAGTCAACCTCTCAAAAATTCGGCATCTCTCATAAAGAAAATGCCGTCTTCCCCTATCACCGCACCACCAACCCAAAAGGTGGTACGAAAACCTTCTTCGACATCTCCTAAGCAGAAGTCACCATCACGTCATGTATCAACAAGCGTGGACCCCTTAGAAGGTTCATACGCTTTAATATTACGTCAACTTTTGCAAACCTCTAGCATTACCCTTCCTCCTATCAAGCCATTCCAACCTCTCAGTTCAAAACCATCTTGGTTCGATGATACAAAGATCTGTTTATATCATCGCACACCAGGACATGATACTGAGACCTGCTGTGCCCTCAAGGCCGTCATTCGTCGTTTTATGGAGAAAGACACCCTTTTACTTGAGGACACTCTCGACCAACCCTCGTCACCTTCTCATCCAGCCTCATCAACCGCATCATCATCCATCCAACAAACCATAACCCCTTCTTCACCAACTATCTTCGAAATCAACGCCATTCGTGTAACCACTAGGTCACAGAAGGACAAAGCGAAAGAAAAAGCCGCTATCCCTTGGACCTATCCTTTCATCCAAGCACCTCAACCACCAAAACCCAAGATTTCTATCTTAGGTGCGTCCCAACCCACTTCTTCACAGGCAATCACAGAATCCATGATAAAACAACTTCACCAAACGCCTGTGAAGATGACCCTCTATGACCTTATTCAAAGCTCCCCCCAACATCGCCAGGCTTTAATCAAAGCCCTACAGGCAGCTGAGGTTTAACCTGAAGACCCTCAACCACTTGCTGCCTTAGTCCATTCTTTATCCCCCATCGCATCCATCACTTTCAATAATTCTGAGATTCCTACCTCTACCGAGGAAGATCAGGACGCCGCCCTTTTCATCACAGCCTACGTTGATCGAACTCGTATTAAACGAGTTATGATCGATGGAGGCGCTAGCATCAATATCATTTCCTCCCATGCCTTTGACCAATTGGCCCTTCCAAAGAATTGCGTATCAAAAACTGACGCAATCCTTAGATCATTTAATGACACAACTGCTAACACCATCGGCACTGTTGTCCTTCACATCCGCGTTGGGCCACGCACAATCTCGGAGCTCTTCTACATCATCGAAGGAGAGTTCCAATACAACATCCTCTTAGGGCGACCTTGGATCCGTGCCATGGCTTGTGTCCCTTCAACCCTCCACCGTTGTGTCAAATTTGAACATGACAAACAAATCCATACCATTCCCGCCGATCCGTCTCCATTTAAAACCTGTAACACAACCTATAGCCCCAACGACGTGCTTATACCACTCAAATCATCAACCCGAACTTCATCCCCATCCGCAGAAGCGTCAACTAGTACGCAAACAGCGGTCGCCACCACATCCTCTTCTCAATTACCAATCAAAGACCCTATGGACGACGTCTTCCAAAGACTTTCACTAGGAGAATATCGTCTCCTTTCTCTAGATATGTTCCAAACTCCTCAAGAGTATGGACAACTTCATCAACACCCAAACTATGACTGTTGGATCGGGATGGTCATTCCTTATGGTCCTCCTAGCCTCCGCACTAATCTTGTCTATGGGGGGCTTGATCAAGCCCCTACTGAATCAAATCCTTCTTCATCACCTCAAACCTTCACATCCAATTTCTCTTTTCTTAGCAACCCGACCTTTGCACATACCTATCTTTATAGGTGTGCATGGAAGGGTTTCAGCTTTGGACGTTACGAACAAGGTTCTCATCAGCCTGTCGAAACACCTAATGATGATAATGCGAAGAAACGGTATGGACTGGGTTTCCAAGAACCCACTGAGCCTTCCACAAACATCTCCCCTGAACTAGACATTGACCAATTTCTTCTAGACTCGCCTATTCTTCCTTCCTCACCTACGGAGTCGGTGGTTTCCATCCCTCCTAGTTTTTTTTTGCATAAACACCATCCGCTTGGAACCTCTAACCTATCAACTCGATGGGGTTCCCAAATCTCTTCCTCTCGTTTATCCTAGCATGATAGACGATGATTCTTCAACCATCAACACAATCCACTGCGTAGACGATGACGCCATTCTTACATACATGGGTGCTGACGATTTTTTCATTCAGCGCTCTCTTCCTTCTGAAACGCAGGTTATGTTAAATGAATCGACCATTAACATTAATCTTCCATCCTCCGATGTTCCTCATGTCTTAAAGATTGGTCAATCTTTAGACACTCAAGAACAGCTTGACTATACCCAGTTCCTTTCTGACCATAGCAAGGCCTTTGCCTGGACTTATAGCGATATGCCTGGCATTGACCCCACCATCGCTACCCATAACATCGTCACAAATTCAGAGGCTAAGCCTGTTAGGCAAAAGCTTCGCAAAATGCATCCTCGTGTTGCACTTCTTGTTAAAGAAGAGCTTCAGCGTCTTCTTTCAGTCTCTTTCATCCAACCCATCGATTATCCACAGTGGGTCTCTAACATCGTTCCTGTTACCAAGGCAACTGGGGGGATCTGAATCTGTACAGACTATCGTGACCTCAACTTGTCTTGTCCCAAGGACGACTTTCCTCTTCCAAATATTGACCAACTTGTTGATCTCACGGCCGGTCATGAGATGTTATCTCTTATGGACGGGTTTTCAGGATATAATCAAATCCTGGTTGCACCGGAAGATCAGCACAAGACCACTTTCATTACCCCATGGGGGACTTTCTGCTATCGGGTCATGCCTTTCGGCTTAAAGAACGCAGGCGCCACTTATCAGCGTGCTATGACCTACATCTTTCACGATCTCCTCCATAAAATCATGGAAGACTATGTGGATGACCTATTAGGCAAGTCCAAACTTCGCCATGACCATCTGACTATTCTCAAAATCATCTTCTCTCGACTTCTTCAATACAATGTTCGCCTTAACCCCAAGAAATGTGTTTTTGGGGTCCTCTCTGGTAAGCTCCTAGGCTTCATTGTTTCCTTTCGTGGCATCGAGATAGATCCCGCCAAGATCCGCGCTATCCTCGAAATGCCACCCCCATCTAATCTCAAGCAGCTTCGCAGTTTGCAAGGGAAACTCCAGTCCATTCGACGTTTTATCTCGCAACTTTATGATCGCTGCCAACCTTTTCATCATCTTCTTAAAAAGGACATCTCTTTCACATGGGATAAGGATTGTCAAGAGGCTTTTGAAGCCCTTAAACGCTATTTGATCTCCCCACCTGTCCTCATTCCACCTCAAGATGATAAACACTTTTACCTTTATATCTCTGCAACCAATCATTCGTTAGGTGCCATGATCGCGCATCGAGACGAGCAACACCACGAGCAAGCAGTTTACTACATCAGTCGAACATTAGTCGACTATGAAACTCGGTACACCCATACCGAGAAACTTTGTTTGGCGTTAGTCTTTGCTGCTACTAAGCTTCGCCATTATCTTCTTAACCACAAAACCTTCGTCATCACTCACACCGACCCTCTTAAGTATATGCACTCCAAGCCTTATCAGAATCAACGTATGGCTCGGTGGCTCATGTTGCTTGCTGAGCTCGACCTCGAATTTGTCCAACAAAAATCTATAAAGGGGCAAGCAATCACTGATCAACTAGCCGATGCCCCACTTCCCGACAATCAACCTTCTCACTGTGAGTTTCCTGACGAGTCCATTGCCACTCTTTCCACCGATGACGCCATCTATCAAATGACCATGTTCTTCGATGGCTCTAAATGTCAACTTGGTGGAGGTGCCGGGGTCATTCTCATCCCTCTCGAAGGGGAGCCCATGCCTCTGTCTTTTAAACTCGACTTTGAATGTACCAATAATATGGCTGAATACGAAGCCTTAATTTTGGGACTTCAAACCGCCCTTTCTTTAGACATCAAGACCATCAACATCTTCGGCGACTCGCAGCTCGTCGTCAATCAGGTTAACGGTTCATACCTCTGCAAAAATAAAATTTTACAAAGGTACAAAAACCGTGTTGACATTCTCCTTGCATCTTTTGACCATCACTTATTGCAGACTGTTCCTCGATCTACGAATAAGTTTGCTGACACCATGGCTTCACTTGCCTCTCATATTCCTTCATCATCATCATCCTCATCAAGAATTTATGTCATGGTACATCGTGTGCCATTGCCTTCATACATTTCCACTGACATCAATCTCGTCCACACCGTAGACTATAGTTCACAAGATGTTTGGTATAAACAACTTGAGGACTACTTGACTCATTCTATCATTCCTCCTAACCTCTCTAGCAATGCGCGGCGAGCTTTCATCAAACGCACCATTCGCTATACCATGCTAGGCGGTCTTCTTTATAAGCGAGGTTTCGACGGCCTCCTTCTTCGTTGTCTCACCTCCACTGAAGCCTCTCATGCCATCAAACAAGCCCATGACGGGATTTGTGGCGGACACTTCAGTGGAAATTCGGTTGCCAAACGCATCCTTCGCCTGGGCTATTATTGGCCCACTCTTCATCAAGACTGTAGCGATTATGTTCGGCGATGCGTCAAGTGCCAGCAGCATGCTAACTTGTTTCATCTCCCTAGTCACGCCTTACAAGTTGCTCAGGATTTCTGGCCTTTTTCACAATGGGGTTTAGATCTCATCGGTGAGATTAATCCTCATTCATCTCTTCGTCATCAGTCCATCATCACCGCCACTGAGTATTTCACTAAGTGGGTGGAAGCTATTCCTCTTGTCTCTACAAAAGCCGACAAGATCGTCGACTTCATCAATAACCACATCATCTGTCGCTTCGGTGTCCCTCATAAAATCATCACCGACAACGGCAAGTCCTTCAAAAACAAAACTGTCCAAAAGCTATGCGATTCATTTGGTATCAAGCTCAGTTTCTCTTCGCCTTACTACCCACAAGCAAATGGGCAGGCAGAGGCTTCCAACAAAATTCTGACTAAAATTCTCATGAAGGTGGTCAACGACACTGGAAGGGACTGGCACATTCAAATTCCCTTCGCTTTGTGGGCTTACCGCACTAGCATCCGAACCTCTACGGGCGCTACCCCTTTTTCTCTCGTGTACGGAACGGAGGCTGTCCTACCTCTCGAAGTACAGATCCCGTCTCTTCGCATTTCTCTACGAGACATTCTTTCCAATGATGACTTTCGTCAAGATCGTTTAGCTCAATTAGAGTTACTTGATGAGCGTCGTCTTGCTGCCCTTAATCATCTCCATGTCTATCAAAGTCGAATCAGACGAGCCTATAACAAAAATCTAAGAGAACGAGATTTTAATATCGGAGACCTCGTCCTCAAAGAGAATCAACATGTGACTAATATGGAACGAAGTAAGCGAGGCAAATTCGCTCCTAATTGGCTCAGACCTTACATTATCACACACAAGTACGGATCAGGGACTTATCGTCTGTCTTCTCTCGAAGGCCGACCAGAACCTGAACCCCTTAATGCGTTGCATCTACGACCATTTTATTGCTAGTTGAGTACTCATTTACTTAACATTTAACTTGAGCTCATCCCTTGAGCAATCCCTCATCCAGCTAATCCTATTATTTTTCAACCCTACTTCTTTTAATAAATCCTCTAAAACCCTTTTATATAGTATGGATACTTTATCCTAATAAAAGGGAGCCCTTGAACTTTTATAAGCCTTGTCCGTGACTCAAATTTCTATCAAAAATCAATCAAGATGTCAAAATAACCAAGGTCACAAAATCAAATTAAAAAGCAGACTGCTCCCTTGAAGGACAGCTGTACTATCATTGCTGTAATTAATAGACTGCTCCCTCGAAGGACAGCTATTCAAAAGCCCTCTTATTAAGCAAAGATCTAGACCACTCCCTTGAAGGATGGTTATGACTAATTCTGGCAATAAACAGCACTATCTTAGAAGCTTCTCGCATCGATCAGCTTCATAACTGACCATCAAGCACAATGACATCACTATACAGGCTTCCCGTATTGATCAGCCTCAAAAAAAAAAAAAAAAAAAAAAGTCATGGACTTGGCTTATGTTGTCTCAGGGTCTCCTATAAAAGGGGCGAAGTTATCTCTGCTCTTAAAATGGGTTGTCCTATCCTCCTTTCCTATAACCTGCTCAAGGGACTTCGAGCTCACTTTAGTGTCAAAGTGATTCGGTCACCATCCTAGCATAACTTATGATCAACGACGCAACGCATAATGGGGTTCTTGGTTCTAATACCCCCTATCTATACTGACTTCTTGGTCCTTGTCAATGAAAGAGCGATTCGCCTTTCACTTCTCCTCTACACTTTGGTCACATCAATTGTCAACTCAAACCAAGCTATCCTCAACCATCATCCTCGTCCATTTCACATAGTTTCTATGGACACCAATACACATGGAAACTACCGACCCGACCCAATTTATGTTAAGCATAAACCAATACTTGCTGAAGCATAAATAGACCTCCATTCATTTTTAGCATACATCCATCACGACTATGGAAACTTGCTAGGGATGAAAGACTCTCGACCAATGTTACAGAATACACCATTTGGAAAACGCTGTAACATCTCTTTCCCTTCATCATTTCGACACTCAACCAAACTCATCGACCATTTTGACCCTCGCAGTCCGAACTACATTGGTCTGAGGCCCTATGACCAGGGCTATGTAGGCAGCACTCAGATACCACATCTTCTGAGGTTAGCTTGACCACCCCCGTTTGTTCGTCTCTTTGATGGACAAACCTTCCCTTCTACGACTTTGACCAGGACCATCACCCGCTTTGACTCTTCCTCCCTTTTGGGAGAACTACATAGGCCTGAGGCCCCTAACAATAGGGGCTATGTAGGCAGCACTCAGTTGACATGGGGTCTTCTGGGGTTAGCTCGGCCACTTTCTTCATCACTTTCTTCAATCTTCTTCTCTCGTCACCTATCAATCACATCACAGTCAATAAATATATTCACATAATCATTCATATACTCTCATTTTCATAAGTTATTAGTCATAAATTTCATCCATCATAACTCATCAAACATTTGCATAATCCACAAGTTAAACATTCCATATCACATCTATCATTATCTAATTATCATAAATCACTATATCACCATTAAACATAACATTTACATCATTCTCATCATTAGCATCATCATAATCATCATACATATCATATCAAAACATGCATCATGAAACACATCAAATATTTATAACATTTTCATAACACATCCATAAGTCAAAATCTCATCATATATATCAAAAATCAGTTTTATACAAAAAGACACAACCAGTGTCTGTCTCTCTCATCATACATCTCTCGTCTTCGGCTCGCAGGCCGGTATATACATCAAAAAAAATAATAATAATAATGCAACACTAGGGTTGCCCTCAAGGCTGTGGCTGTGGTGGTGGTGGCGGTGGTCGAGAAGACGCTGTGTCTCCTCCTCCCTCTGATCTCTGCCGTCTGCGTGACCCTGAAGCCGTCGCTCGTGACATAGATCTCTGTCTGCTCTGCTCTGCCCTCATCTCCGAGTATCGCCGTATATGAGGGATCCCCCTGACGGCCCTCTCATAATACGCGATCTCGTCCAGCGCATCATTGTATCTAACCATCGACACAGTCTGCGGTGGACCCATCTGCTCTGCTCCTGTGGCCTGTCCTGATCTCTGAGGCTGTGGCTCACCTAGGTGCACTGATACTGATGGTCCTGCCCCCTGTGAAAATGCTGGCTACTGAGATGGCTGCTGCCATGGGCCCTGCCCTCCAAAACTCTGCCCTGCACCTGCCTGTCCCTGCGCTGCGACCAGCTGTCCCTGTAACAGAGTAACCTGCGCTGTCAATGCTGCCACCTGCCCTGTCATCTCTCCCAACTGCCCTGTGACTCCTGCTAGCTGTCCCTGCAAAACTGAGACCTGGGCCTGAGCCGTGTCTCTCTCCTCCCGTGCCGTGTCTCTCTCCTCGCGTGCTATATCTCGCTCCCTGATGATGGCCTGTAAATCTGGCTGCTGCCTGATCTGTATCCCTTTGTACTGACCTGCCCACCATGCCGTGTAGGCCTCTGTACACCCTGGGTTGACTATCTCAGGTCTTGCTGGCAACTCCTCAAAATCGGGCTCCTCTGTCTCCTCTGGAAGTGGGAGCGGCACCTCTATGTCATCCCGTCTGTACTGTGGGAAGGCGGGAGGCACATCCTGTAGCAGCCCGTACTGGCGTTGCACTCTCTCTGCAGGGATCCTCTCGAGCTCACTGGCTCGTCTGCCTCTAACCCATCTCCGGCTCTGAGCTCCAATCAGCTGCTCTCCCTGGTCTCTATATGCTGGATAGACCAAATATGGTCTCCAGATTATGTCTGTCGGGATCAAACCCTCCAGCACTCCCCTGTAGTGGTCAATGTCCCTGACCACTCCATCCATCCGTGTCTGCGCCATCATCTCCCGCCATCATCTGAATCCAACTCTGAAGCCATCCTGAATAGCCACTGGGAGGCCGAGAGGTCGTGTGACTACTATGTGCTCGTAAGCCCAGCAATGTAGCAGGTGGCCCACACATAGGCTGTACCGCCATCACCGGGTGATGCCCCACAGCTCTCTGTACACCTGGGCCAAAAATACTGGTGCCCAAGCAAACACCGTCCTCTGCTCTATCATCTCCAACAAAACTCCGGTCATAGCAATCAGAAACCTACCGCCCTCTGCATCCGGCAATGCATATACTGTGATGCCGATCATCATCAAAATCGCTAGCCGATGGGCCTCCTCATCCGCTGCGTACAATGGCTCATAGGCAAAACTCGCCGAGTGATAGCTCGTCTCCGCGGCATGCTCTCCAAACAGTGTCACCATATGAATGTCATGCGCCTCTCTCGAGCACGCATACAACTCTGCTCTGTGCACCGGTAACCGCAAAATCCGGTAGACATCCTCAACCGTGACTATCATCTCGCCCGTAGGCAGGTGGAAGGTGTTGGTGGCATGGTCCCACCGCTCGATCAAAGCCACCATGAGGCTCACGTCCCTCGCCACCCTGCAGTAACGTCTCAATCCGCCTAACCCGACTGCGCTCATCTGCGCCCACTCCTCGACAGACATGCCTCCACGCATCCGCGTTAGCAAAGTCAGGAGGCGATCCCGCAGCATCAGAGTCTGTCTAGCCTGTACCCACCCAAAGCAATCTCATGTTAACATTGTTCCTACTTTTCCTATTTTACCAACCTATTTGATCGTCTATGCCTACCTCGATACTCGGGAAGTCCTTGACGTAATTTCAACCCCTCGACTTAAACTTTTTACATTCTTCTTTTAACCAGATAGCCACCGACATCGGTTAGCGTGCTGACGTCGATAGGTTAGTGACCGACGCCGGTCGCTGGTCGGCCGACGCCAGCGGTTTCGCCGACATCGGCGACTGGCCGAACGGGGCGAGCCCTAAAAATTAGGGCTTCCCCATTTTGCCTTCCCCAACACTCCTAAACCCTCCCAAATCACTCCTAAGCTCTCCTAGACAACCTACCCATCTTCCTAGCTACCATCCCCCTCGATTTCTACTTCAAATAACAACAATTTCAAAAACTCAATTCAAAATAAAAATGAATCAAATGAGGTTCAAAGACCCTCCTACCTCATCCCGTCGACGCCGGCGTGGTGGCACGATAGGTGCCGCTGGTGGTGGACCTCCCGCCGGTCCTCTACTCCCCTCTGCCATCACTTTTGTCCTAGTGGCTCTGCACACTTCACTTGGGCCACACACGTCCCTGCAGCGTCCAATCAGTGCCTTCTCTCCACCAATGCTCCTCTGCCACCTCGCACTACTCTCTAAATCAGCTCAAGGTCACTATCACTCAACCAATTCCAGAGCTCCTTTTTCTCTTTCAATCAAATAGCAAATGACTTTTGGTGGGCCGCCAATCCGATTTTGTTGGATTTGGCAGTCCGCCGACGTCGGCATCAACGTGCCCTAGACGGCCGACGTCGGCCTATGTTCGCCGACGTCGGTCTCTTTTGTCACCGACGTCGGTTGTGTAGCCGATGTCGGTGGATTTTAACCTTTTATCTCTGTTCCAAACAACCACAATCATGTCTCTAATCAAGTTAAGCCCTTCAGACCATGTCAAATTGACCCCTTGGGGCACTTTTAGATTACTTTTTGCTTCTATCCATCGACCACCAGACATTGGAGATCATGCCCATCTCCTAAAACCGCGACTACTTCCAAAGCGTTTGCCTTGGTTGTTTTTGCATGTATGCTATTCCACGACTGGTTAGCAAATTTGTCCGCAGACTATATTTTTGGACCCTCACAAGTATAGGATCACACGCCAGTTGATCCGCCCTACTTGTGACTTTTTCGTGTTTTCAGGAGCACTTCCTAAGCCCGGGATACCTGGAACACGACGACCATTTGGAGCTTCAGCCTCGATTGAATAACCCGATCAGCTACGACTAATGCTGGGGCCCGATTATTTTAATTTTGGCACTCCTCGACCCTTGACCTGCGACAATTGACCCGACCATCTCGTGCAGTGGCATGCGCACAATCATGACTTTTGCTACGTTTTCACTCACTCTTCACCCTTCTCATCTACTCTTTGTCAAATCAGCACCCGATTCCAGGTTTCCTTCCCTCGACTCCCGCTTTGAGGGGGGATACCTCGTCCATACTTCGGGGCAATCCACATCATCCTTCACCTGGGGCAACTACTCCCTGTTTTTGTCTTGCAGTTCGTCCAAGAACAACCAACAAGACAAAAAGGGGCAAATGTAGACACCGAAAAAGTGTCTAACCCTTGGTCCTTTCTCCCCCCTAGTCCTCCTTGGTCCCTAACCCACCTAAGTCTTATTAATTGGAAATAAACATCTATTTTTAATTAAATAAAGCCCCTTTAACCCCTCCCTCCTTTGACACCTCACCTAGGACACCTCACCTTAGACTAAGTCTTTCCCTATGACTCACTCAAGATCTCTCCCTAATTCTTCTAACCTCCTAACAAACTCCCGTGCGTATTTAGCACAACTCTCGGCATTCTCCAACGCATAAGAACACTTGGCGGATAAGAAACGGGCTTGGTGGCTTGTTCTGCCCATTCTAACCCCGCCGACGTCGGCCACCTATCGGCCGACGCCGGCGGAATCGCCGACGTCGGTTATACTTAACTGATTTCTCTTCCTCTTTCCGGGTAATGACAATCACAATCAAAATCAGAGGTTTTGGAATCTCGAGTGATCTAACAGGCGTAACTCTCTCTTCCGGTGAAACAAAGCTCTGGTGTTCTTGCTTTTTGGTGTGCTAGCATCTTGTTTTCTTGCAAGAATCAGCGTACTTAACAACTTCTCTCAGGGACTCAGATCTTGTATCCAACGTTTTGTACCGGGACTGCATGCTATCTTCATCAACTATTCAGCACAGCTAAGTATTTGTGTTGTCTTTATTTCTATATCATTTTATTTATATCAAATACTCTGTTTTCTGTCCATTCCAATATCCTTCACCAAAATCTTCTCTGTTCCTCCCGGAGACGCTGAAAAGCTCTCTCTCCTGTCCATCTGCTTTTCTCTGCCTTTCGCCTCTGTCATTTACCCAGTTAATTCCCAGACAATATTCTCTGTGCCTTAGACCGCAAACAGACCCTCATAGACCCCAGACCCCCAAACAAGATCATACACTATCCTATAACCCTGAAACCAAACCTGTAACCCAGCTCTTGACTATTGCCCCGACTGACGCCGGTCACTTCCCCAACCGACGTCGGCAACCTTCTGACCGACGACGGCAGTACCACCGACGTCGGCGACTGTGTTTACCAGATTACAGACTTTCAGGTACGCATTTGTTTTTAGTCTTTTCTCTTCACATCTTTCAATATTTCTCTTTTCTGTTTTTATCATATTCTGTCTAAAACAGTGGATTGTCATCCTTGACGAAGCCTTAGAGCTTCAAGGACCAAGCTTTTGCTTGGCAATCCACTCTCTTTTTGACTAACATTCTTTGTGTTTTTAGTGTTTATCTCTTTCAGGTGTTATTCCTTCACAGCCAAAGAGGAGTATTCACAACGTCTGGATTTACGGTGCGCAGTCTTTATCCAGGTACTTCACAAGCCTTGTCCATTACTTCCTTAGTTTCTTCTTTCTTTTAAATCTGAAAAAGCAAAATCTTGAATAGAAACAATCAATCAAGTTAAAAATAAATACCAATGTAAGTTATCATATCTGAAAAGATATAAACATAGAGTATGGGATTTGATTGACTCCTTTAAGGCTTTTAATATAGTGGCTATTACCATAGAATAAAACCAAGATGAAAGTTCACTAGTTGCTTTGGCTACCAATTTAGAGCCCCTCAAAGAATCCTAGGTAAAGAGATTCTCCATTGAGCTAGTACCTTGTCCTTCTATTCTTGAGAATGTAGAAAGTTTCCAAGTCTTTAATGATGACCAATATAACATTCAATTTTTAACCAACTTAGGATATTTTGAGTCCCAAATAATTGATGATAAAGAAGGTAGTTAACTCTGCCAAGAGGATTCAGGCAAGGAAGGTGTCCTTTAGCTCAAAGAAAATTGTCTCCCATTTGGAATGGTTTCCTTAGAAAGAGCATTTGATATAGATCCCCAATCCCAACAACAAAGGCAGCCCAAGGTTAGTAAGTCTAACTTCAAAATGGATAATTTGGGGGATCAAAGTATCCCACTCTATGTCAACATTGGACTTAATTTCACTCCAAAATAAAGGCAATGGGTGAAATATTTACTCACTCAATACAAAAATGTGATTACATGGACGTATGAGGACTTGAAGTTTAATGACCCCAAGGTCATAACCTATACAATTCAACTAAAACCATATCACAAGCCATTCAAACAAAGACATAGACCATTAAACCTTATCCTAGAACCTCTCATTCAAAGAGAAGTAGAAAAGCTGTTGAATGTAAGGATATTTTTTTCCAATCAGGCATTCTACTTGGGTGGCCAATTTAGTCCCATTTAAGAAGAAGAATGGAGAAATTAGATTATATTTTGACTTATAAACTTGAATAAAGCTTCTAATAATGACAATTATCTACTACCCTTCCTAGATGAGGTTATTCAGATAGTCAGAGGCTTTGAAATAATGTCCTTCTTGGATGGATTTTTAGGTTATAACTAAGTGTTGATAGAATCAGAAGATAGAATCAAATTTTCATTTACCACAAATTGGGGTACTTATGCATACAAAAGGATGATTTTTGGCCTAATTAATGTAGGATCCACCTTTTAGTGAGCAATGGATCAAACATTTTAAGGATTGATAGGTAAATGTATAATCATCTATGTGGATGACCTCACTATTTTCTCCAAAAATAGGAATGATCATGTAGGCCATCTGCAATCAATCTTCAAAATATGTCAAAGGTTTGGCATCTCACTAAACTCAAAGAATAGCATATTTGGAGTTACTGAGGGTAAAATTTTGGGACATATCATTACCAAAGAAGGGATCATCATCAATATAGATAGAATCTAGGGGATTTCAAAGATTGCACTACCAAATAGCAAGAAGGAGCTCAAGTCTTTAGGAAAATAAATTTTTAAATAAAGTTCATATTAGGATTTGTATAAATTATGAAACCCCTAAATGCAATGCCCAAACAAGATGCTAA
Source organism: Torreya grandis (assembly GCA_037957365.1). Lineage (NCBI taxonomy): Eukaryota > Viridiplantae > Streptophyta > Pinopsida > Cupressales > Taxaceae > Torreya > Torreya grandis. Next base: position 1,066,633 of record JARHVA010002544.1, read on the forward strand.
AGTGGAATGGACATCAGAGGCCCAAAAGTCTTTTCAAGACATCAAAGATGCTATATCTTAGGTCCTAGTACTAATTAGTCTAGATTTCACAAAGGACTTATACTTATACTCATTTTCTTCAAAACATATGATTATTACTATCATAACACAAAATAAAGATGAGACTAATCATCCCATTGCATTCATGAGTATGAATTTGAAGGATGTAGAACTCAGGTATTCCATGATCGATAAGTAAATCTTCACTCTTGTGAAAGCAGTGAAGAAAATATGCCACTATATCTTGAGAATAATCATTTTTGACCCTACTTTCAAGATTACCTTGACACAAAATGAATTGGGAGAACACAGAGGCAAATGGATGGCAAATTTATAGGAATTTGATATAGAAATCAAGCCTATTAAAAAAAATTTAAGGTCAAGGCATCATCTAACTCATGACTGAACTTGACCCATGCATTATTATTGAAGAGGTTTGTGAAGCCTAGGTGTCTAGAGGGGAATGGTATACTAGCATAATTCAATATCTGCTTATAGCTACTTATCCCTTAGAACTCAATCAAGAATGAAGGAGAGATATGAGGCTCAAAGTTGCTAACAACATGATTAAGAAAGGAGTTATTTATAGGAGAATATATGAAAGCATCTACCTTAGATGTATATCAACATAAGAGGCTCAAGATATTATATAAAACCTACACTAAAAGATAGGTAGTGGTCATCCATTTACACTAAAGCTCAAAAAATCCTAAGAATGGGTTATTACTAGCCAATAGTCTTCAAGGATGCCCATGCCCATGTAAGGACATGTCATGAATGTCAGACTTTAGCAAAAAGATAAGTACATAATGCAATGCCCAAATTATTTTTGATGGAAGGCCATTTGCCCAGTGAGGATTAGACTTCATTGGCATCATTAACCCAAAATCTTTAGTAGATCATAAGTTTACACTCACTACCACATATTATTGCATTTGATGGACTAAGGTAGTGGCCACCAAGAATTATAGAGCACAATATGTGATTCACTTATTATAAGAACACATCATAACTAGATTTGACACTCCCATATCTCTAATTTATGACAATGGGCCAGTGTTCATATCAACTAAATTTATTTAATGGGCTCATGACAATCAAATCACCATCAAGTCATCTTCAAACCATTATACTTAGGGAAATAGATTGGTCAAAGCAACGAATAAAAACATGATAGATGCAATTAAGAAATTGACTAGCGATAAGCCTAGGGAATGGCATAATCTACTTAAGTATGCCCTGTGGGTAGCCCAAACAAGATATAAGTAGGCCCTCAAGGCCTCACCCTATCTATTGGTGTATGGATGATGACCAGTATTCCCAATCATGTTGAAGTTGTTGACCTATTAATTCATGCAATAATACATGGAACCAAATGATAAATTAGAATCTTGATTATTTAATATAATAAAAATGTAAGACTCGAGGACTAAGGCCCTACAAACTTTTAGTAAACATCAAGATGTATTCAAAAGATGGTTCGATAAAAGGACAAAAGTTAATGAATTTAGGATCTCTGATCTAGTGCTTCTTTGGGATAAATCCCATGAAAAGAAAGGGTAGCATGACAAATTTACCCCACTATAGATTGGACCATACTAAATTTTAGAGATCCTAGGCAATAATACATTTCATTTAAAGGACCTTTAAGGTGATGAACTTACATATCTAGTCAATAGGAAATTTTTGAAACATTACTTCATGGTTATATCATTTAAATTTACCCTCAAGTGATGAAGAAGGTGTGGTAGAGGTACTAGTTTAGGTTTCTTGATTTCTAATTTAGGTTTCCTACTTTTAGTTTAGGTTTCCTACTTTATAGTTTAAGTTTCCTACTTTCTAGTTTAGTTTTCTTGATTTATAGGTTAGTCATTTTGTTGTTTCCTATGACAATATAATTGGTTCATCCTGACATGACCAAACTAACATCTTACTAGCTAGGATCCTATTCATGCTTAAATTGATATATGGGAAAGGTAAACTACAAAGGGACTCACAATTTTGGGTCTGTTCACAAACTTGGTATACTTTCATGTCTGAGATCTTCAAGATTTGGGTATGTAATAACAGTCATTAAGGGTTGTATTGTAATTGAATATTTCAATCAGGTGTGTGAAAGTTGCTCTTAGATACTCTAAACAAATTTAGAAAGTTTTCACACTTATTTGGACCAAGCACACTTTTCATACTAATACTTTTTTAGACGTGATAATTATTGGTACAGATGTAGCTAGAAGGGATGTTCTGATAAATATTTATTTTATAACTACACTAGTTGATAGTGGTTTCATCTTTCCTTCTTTCATTCATATATATAAAAAAAGAAAAAGAAAAGAACCAATAAAAAGAGCGATCAATACAGCCCAAAGAAAATCAAAAGGGGATCAAAGGCTCATATGATAAAATAAGGTCAATTTACCACACATCATGCTTAAAAAATAAAGGAAGAGGAGAGAAGGAACTTAAAGGTATCTCTATCAGGGTTATGGATGGTTGGCTGGCAATAAAGCAATGCCTGAGCTTTCCTGATTTAATAAACTTTAAAAGAACCAAATTAAAACCTACAACTATTCCAAATCTTTGTAAAGATCCTCATAATAAGGGTTAAATAATATCACTTTAGCACACACAGATCCATGGATGAGAAGGCAAGGATGTTGTATGATGTAGTTGGGAGTCTCTTTTATATCTCTAATTCAAGTATTTCTTATGTGACATGGTTCATGCCTGATTTTAAGTTTTCCCCTTTGTTCTATAGAAGTTTTGCAGATTGCTCCTTAATCTCAACACTCAAAAGTACAAATAATGGTGTTTTAAGTATTCATATTAACTTATTAATGTCTTTTGGGAGTTTTGTACTTATGCATGTTTTGAAATTCATGCACACTTTGAAGGACTTGGCACTTCAGACATTTTGTTTGATATTTTTATCATCAAAACTTCTGTTCAGATATTTTATTCATCAAAGAAACTATCCAGGACTTGTTCAGATAGTTTGTTTGGAAACATTATGCTTTAGATACTTTGTTCAAAATAGTCTTCATCAGCATTTTTGTGTTCTGAGTTTTTGTTCAGAACTCCTTCATCAGCATTTTTGTTTAGAGCTTTTGTTTGGAATTTTTGTGCATACATTGTTTTGAGAGATTTGGTCTTTGAACATTTTTGTTTGAGGTTTGTGTTTGGATATTTCAATTCATGGGAATTGTTGTCTCGGTCCCACCATGAAACCCAACTTTTAACTATTGAAATATCTCTAGACTTAGCCAACAAAGTATAACTACTACACGACACTTGTTAAAAATATGCAAAATATGTGGCTTCCCCACCAAATAAAATAAAAAGGTTTGAATTATATAGGAAAATCAAGTTTATTAATGTTTGTCATTAAAATCACATGAATTAGAATTGAATGCAAAAGATATATCAATGACTTGTGGCTTTTGATGTGTTCTTTGATCACAAGCAAATTTTGAGCAAAATTTTTTCTCTATGAATAAATCCCTAGCCACCTACGCATCAATTACAAAGAAGAAACCAATAGAAAGGAATTTTCAAATTCCAAGAAACTAAATTTGAAAAAATGAGTCATATTAAAGTAGATAATCATCCTGAGTGTTTAGAGGAGTGTTTCCACCATTTCAATTTTTCATTAAGGATTTTATAGAGTATACAAACATTGTGTTCAATGCTATAAAATTTAATGATAGGTATGCCAACTATTCAGACCTATGAGACTCCATTGATGATGTATATTCCTTTTCCCATGAATAAAATATATTACCTGTGTAGCTCTAATTGGTGAAAAACCTACTCTCTCTCTCAAGAGATAAGGATTGCACTTTGCAGTAGTTAAACCCAAAGTCATTCCATGTATCAACCTGATGTGAGACTTATTTTTCACTAGCAAGGTGATAGCCAATGTCTTCATACATCATGTGGATCATAAGATGATCATGGCTTGCATCTTAGGCAATGATTTCCAAAGGTATTTATCTTTACCAATTCTATATGTTATGTTCGACATGCACATGGTGGTAGCATGGAATAAGATCAATTCATTTGACAAAACTCTGAGTGGTTAGATTTTTCCTAGGGAATCTATGGTCCTAAAGGAAAAAGACCATGTACCTATTAAAAAATTCATAATGGGGGTCCACATCAGGATGGACCTTTTAAATAGACTATATGACATGCCAAGTATCCATTTTCTCCACTTGGATTGGGTACCACTTCTAGACATGTTGGTGACCTATGACATGAATTTTTCCATAGGGGAGATTATCAGCTTTAAGCTAAGGGAGCAAGTTCTACATAAATGCAAAAGGTCCAGTTCAACATGCCATTTATATATGATGTCATACCTCCTTGATGCAGTAATGGGAATTATATATAGGGATTATGGGGAGCTTTAGATCCTAGCTTTGGATGGCATAAATAATTACATCTATGATTATTATTCATTCATGCACATATGTGCATACACCAAGCATATTACTCAGATTACATAGGATGTATATCCTTAGGTATGGTATGTTATCCATGAGGCCCCACTACCCAAGATATCTAAGAGTATAGTGAATACATTGGCACCTTGGGGTGACTATTAGCTATACCCAGATTATACAATGATTCTGGTCATTAACAGTAACATCAACCCCTTATGTCTCCCCTAGTATGTGTCTGATAAGCTTGTAGAGCAAGATATTGCATTCCATCTTTGGTGGAGTTATAAGAAGATTTGATAAAGAATACAAAAAGCACATTCTACAGGTCCCATATGATAATAGGATGAATGTGTTATATAATGCAAAAAATATTTTAGGGATGTAGGAAATAAAAGGAAGCATGATCAGGTGGCTACCCTAACTCATAGATATTAGTACCCTCATGGTTAAATTTATAAACATATATAAGGCTTCAGTATTCCATACTAGCATGTTCCCTATGACTATGATTTGTTATTCTTGAATGCAAAATATGATGCCCAAGTCAGGAAAAGGGCACAACTTGTGTGGATGAGAGAAGAACATTTGAAGATAATTCAAGGAGAACCTTCAATTTTGGTTCAAGAGATGAATATAAGGATTTAACCACCTATAAGATGGACTACTTAAAATTTTTAGGTCAACAAACCCTTACAACAAATAGAGGAAAAATGGGAGTCTTTTGAAGAAGCTCCCCAAGTATTGAATATTGTTAAGATAGAGCCTAGTGTGAGTGAAAATGAGAATAGAGGAGCTCAAGAGGATCCAATTTGATTAAAATCCTCTGATTCAAAAGGCCAAGGTCACCTAGATGTATTTCCCCTACATAAATATATAGGTAAAAAAAATTTGTGTTTCCCCAATTCAACGAGGCTCTTCCCCAACTAAGAAAGCTACAATTTGCTATAAGAGGAAGCCAAGGGCTCCCCCCCCTCTTAGGGAACCCAATTTATGATGAACCACAAGTAGGTACATCTTCAATTTAGCAACAAACTCTAGTGGAACAAGAAATGGGCTAAGAGGAGGAATTAAAAAGAGCAAAGGTATTAAGCCTCATAGATGACAAAGGGAAGTCAGGTAAGAAGGCTCAGACTTTAGTCCCTTCTTCCCAAATTTCCTCTTTTGTTCCCCTTTCTTCAATAAGTTTATTTGATTCAATTCCCCTTAGTGTTGTGGCATAAACACCTTTGTTCACTCTAAAATTAGAGGATGTCTCTTTTACCCTTGTTGTTTCTATTTCCCCAATAATCCCAAACATATCTATTATAGTCACCACTATGGAAATTCCCTCTAAGACCACTATAGCCCATACTAAAACATAAAGGAAGGATTCTAATAAGGTTTAAGTGGTATTGGTAAGATCCCAACTTCATGTATCATCTACTAAAATACACTTTCCAATGCCTTCCACTATCTCTTCCCAAGATACTATTGTAACATCCTCCAGGAAGGATAAAAGGGGAAAATAGGTGTATACAGTGCACCCACTACCCCAATATGGAGGTGTGGATTGGTATAAAATCATATGGCCCTCCATTCCTAACTCAGTACTCAAGGTATGTTTAGACAAATAATCAGAGGATCAATAAATTGAGACTATAGCTAAGGACACATAGCCAATAAACCTAGTGCAGCTAGTCATCCCTCCATGGGAAGCTGATCTTAGATCAAAGACTTCTCAAAAGCCAAATTTCAAAATTATGGAATTGCCATCAATAAGATCCATGTTTGATAAACCCTTAGGAAGTGTCCAAAAGGTTAGGAATAGGAAATTGGAAGATGAAGTAGGAAGGGAAATCATTTTTGAACAAAGACAAGAAGTATTTACATTAGCCAATAGGAAGAAAAGGAAATTAGGGTAGTCCATATATATAGAGAAATTTAAGTCCCTTGTTGAAACTCATAAGGATGATTTTAAAGCATTACATGAGGGAAATGAAATGGCCACGCAAGAGCTTAAGCAAGAATTAAAATTAATAAAAGAGCAGTAGCAAACAGTCCACATTCCTTAAGGAAGTGAGATTGAAGTTCAACATGTTGCATCAAAGATATACAATGCTCTTGAAGCAATTGATGCAATGAGGGTATAATTGTCTCCCCATATAACATATACTCATAAATTATTTAATTCTTTGAATCAAAATGAGAATAAATTGAAATTTATTATTTTTTATACTACTAATAAGGCTTATAGCCATCTTGATTTGATGACACCATTGAAGGCTTCAAACGCCCTTAACTTAGTGGTATTTAGAACTCAGAAGGCTAGAGAGTGGATCACAATAGCTTAGGAAGTAATGACCAAGTATTAGGTACATGAATCTCTCATTTTTCAAATCTTAGAATAATTGAAGCTATCAAAGGCAAGGGACACTACTGGTAGACTTATTAGTAGGATCAATTTTGATCAACTCCTTCAACAAGCATCTGAGAATTTCAAATAGAGCCTTCAAGTATTATCACTTGAAGAAATTGTGGCCAAGTTGAGTTTTACTAGAAAGAAGGTGATGGAAGTATAAATTTTCAAGATAAACTTTTAGAACACTAAGGTAGAGCATGCCAAGCTCCTCGAATAAGTAAGCAGGGTGTAAAGAGCCTCATTACTCAACTTAGACATTATAAAATAATAGCAAGATCGATGACACAAATTTTATCTTGAGTTGGAAGTAAAGAAGAAGACTGATGATGTAACATCCATTTTATCACTAGTATCTATAGCAATGACTACAAGAATCAGTGTATCCATGCAAATGTCTGTCCAACCTTAGTTTAAAGGCTAATTTTGTGCACATCAATATAATGGCATTAATTTTGTACTCATAGTCTACTTTTTTTAGAACTTGAATATGAAATTTGTATGGATTATTTGTAACCATGCACATGTTGCATCACATTGTAAAGGCTAACTTTATTTTTGACAATTATAAGTTAACTATGAATATACATACATACAATTTTGAAACTATAATAAGAACTAAGGTTCTAAGTACTCCATGTAATTATAATTTTGAATGCACTTGGGTGATGAGATGACCCCTCCCCAAGTCTATATATATATATATATATATATATATATGTCTTGAATCCTCATTTTTAAAGATCAAAAAAAATCAATATAAGAGCAAGTCAAATTTTGATTGTCATTCATGTGTTGGTGCCTTTGATTTCCATATTTTGTGTAATCAAGTTTTATCTTTTTTCCTTATTTGATTTAGTAATTATAAGTGTACAATATCTATGAATAATTCCTTTTGTTATGATTAATATGATGCTTTTAGATGTGAAATGGTTATTAAAGAGTTAATAATGATTACTAATTATATAAAACTAGGTTAACTATCTCATCTTTCTAAGTGTGTAGAGGTGTTTTCTTAGTATAGTATTATATGTGTGTGTCGTAGCTACCTTATATACCTCCCTAATCTGAGTCATAATCTTTTGATTATAGGTGTGTAACAACTACCCAAAAGGAGAAACCTTTGATTGAGAACCTTGAGTTTCTTATATCAATTTTTCCCAAACTACTTGACTATGTTTATATGTGTGCATGTAGTAGATTCTAGTAGCAAACATTAGTTTTCAAGACACTTGTCCATAAATAATCCAGCCTAAAGGTAATTCTTGAAGTCATAAATATCTCTTTTCTACTATGCCCTCCCTCTTTTGGAGTTTGTTTTTGAGATATGCCCACTTTAGATTAGTATCCACTCATCCACCAACTCACCTAATTTTTAACTTTATTTTAGACATCATACATCCATACATAGTCCTAGTTAATAACCTACATGCCCTACCTATTATTCCACCTCCTAGTTGTTCAACCGCATACCTACAACTCATGCCCTAGAGTGGATTCTACATCCATTATGATCCTAAAATGTTAGAGGCTACCTCATATGAAATGGTGTGCATAAAAAATTCAATAATCATACCTTCAATTTTAAACTTAACTATAACAGTTGATCATGATGGTTTGTTTCATGTTTTCAAAATTGTCTATCATAGTTACAATTTTGATCAGTAGTTGTGATTTTACACTTATCATAAATGATTTTGAATATACCTAACCACCCAGTTGTTATCATGGTTTTCATAATCACTTATTTCCATCTATGATTTTGACTTTTCATAAGCAATTTTAACTCTCTAGAATAAATTTTGAATTAACATTGACTATATATAAGTGATTTTACCTTTTGTAATAATGATTTTGTATTCATTTTTGCATTCAAATTATCCTTTTTGAGTGTATTTTTAGATCATATTTAGTGAATTTTGAGTCATTATGAGATGCCCCTTGGCCCCATAAGGGGTGTTGCCCCTTAACCCCACAAGGGGTGCTGCCTCTTGATCCCACTAGGGGTTACCACCCCTAGACGCCAGTAGTGTGGCCCTCATTCAAAGGGCTATAATGTAAAAATCATGATTTTTTCAGTGTTTTTATTTAGGCTTATTAGGCTAACCTTTTATTTGAATTTTTACAGTGGTAATTTTGTCTTGATTAAGGCTACTAACATTTTTATTATAAATATTTGGCTAAAATCTTGTCTTATAGGTCATATTTTTTATTTAACATCATGTCTTGCAGGTTACCCATCAATATTGCCAAATTAAAAATACTAATCACTTGCTTTATACGACACCTGTTAAATATTTTGGTCATTTAAAAATCATATTGTATATATTTTATATATATATCATACTTTATTAATTGGTTAATTAATATTTTTGCTTGCTTGAGTGTCACCTAAGTGTTATAGTGGTGTATTCTCTCCTCCTTATGTCATAGTAGCAAGTCTCGAAAGATTAAAACCCACTAACAAACCCTCCCATTTTACTTTTTAGGAGGCAAGATGGCGTAGAAGTGATACCCATGCATTTTTCATAGTCGTAGGGGGATTATGATCATGTATTTCACCACCACACACAAATCCACACTTTGTGTTCTAGCAAAGTCTAAATAAAAGGGAGAGTTATCATCAGGCCAAGCAGGATACCCCATATAAGATCCCATGAAGGTGAGGAGTTAATTATCCAATCTAAGCATTAAACAACACCCTATGTAGAATTGGACCCCACGTACCTAGTGTATATTAGGGATGCCCTTAGAGATCATATACAACCTAAATCAGGACCTTCAATCATAATAGGTGACTTACTACTAGAATCAGTATCAGTTCCTAAGTGACCATTAAGTTCAAATGGGATTGAGAGGGTTTAGGAGATTCCATAATTGGTCATTGGCCTACAGCCTCACTCATGAAACCATTAAATAGTGAATTCATCATGTTATATTCCTAAGTTGGTCAATAATTCTAGGTTTGTGGCTTGTTTATTTTGTTGTGTGTTGTGGAGGATTATATTATTTGAATCCCTTAAACCAAACACATAACCTTATCCCCTAGTAAAACCTAGTCCCTAAATTAATCATCATCATCCCTTGTCTTAGACCTTATCATATTCCATCTCATCTAATTTTATTCATATTTTGAACTAATCACACCATAATCATAACTTGGTCTTTACCTTCTCCATATAATCCTTAGGGTCCTAGTCTAATCCTATTGCTCACCTCATCTTAACTGTGTCACTAGTCTTGAACTTGTCTAGCCTAATCACCTTGTCCACCACTTTATCCCTTGCAACCTATCCTAGTCATAGTCTAATTTGTCATTACCTTGTCATCCCCTTGACTCTACTAGTCATCCTATCAAGTCTATAAATCCTCATCCACATTGGAAAACAACTTTTTTTACATATTAGGTTCCTCATCATTAGATTTCTTGTGTCTAATCAAATTTGAGTCATACACACCATCCAATCCTATCAACCAAGTCATATCAATCAACTTAAGTCAATCATATTAGCCTTAAATTAGTCTTAATCCAATCATTCCTAGTTAAAATCATGTCTCTTAGGCCAGTATATCCCCCTGTCGAATCTTAGAGCTTGTCATAGCTCACCTAGTTGAGTCCAATCAAAATCATCAAAGTCTAGCTCTTGTCCTAATTTGATCTTGTCTTACCTCATCAAACATCACCTCATGTCAAACATATATTCAAACTTGAGATCAAACTATAGCAATCCTTCATACAATTTTTTTCCATGCATTCCATATTCATCCCTATATATTTCCATTCAATCCCCTACACCTGTTGATTGGGACTAGCAAACCACATCATCTATAATTTTTCTCATATTCATCCATGGCATACAAAATAGATTTGGTCAATACCCTAATTTATCAATGCCTCATGGCCAATAGGTATGTACTCCTTTCTTGTCTCATTGAGATGAGCACTCCACATCATATAGACTTCACCCCCATCTACCCAACATTACCTCCAATCTACACCCATCCACATTATTTTGCTCCTATCCCTCATCCTAACCTATCATAATTAAACTCTTTGAACACCAGTCATCTACCCCTTCCTCTATTAGCAAATGGAATCCAATCTCGGCCACCTCATCTACTACTAGTCCACCCACCCAATCATATCAAGACCCATATGGTCTAAATTTCAATGCTTCCACAACCAATTCATGAAGTGAAGAGAGACCATATACTCTTCTTATTATATCCTTAAAATCCTTCTTTCATAAGATTTTTACCACATAAATTATGGTCTATCCACCCATAAAACATCTTGATCTCTCCAATCCTAATCCCTATTGGTATAAATTCAACCACTATTATATATATCACCAAATCTGGGGTTATATCAATAATCGATGTCATAATTTCCAAAACTATGTCCAAGACCTCATCAACCATGGTGACATTAAAATTAATAATGAAATAGATGGGTATACATCCAAGGGTGAAAAATAAGAGGAATGTTAAGATTCCATTCCCCATCGTGATCAAGCTCTTCTATTTCTAAGCCAAGGTTAAGACACTACATCCATCTTCCATAGTCCCCCCATCTTTGATAAATCCTCCATCGATGATGAGTCTATTTACCATAAACCTAATCCTCCCTTTTCTCATAAGTCCTTATATGGACTTATATTTATTGAAACTAGTATCCCTTCATCATATTCCTCTCACCCATCATATCAAAAACACCATGTTGAGAGGTCACTTACAGACAAAGAATCCTCTACTAACAACATTGCATCCTGTACATCAGAGTCAACATTGGAGTCAACACAAATTTTATCTACATCAGGATCATGTTCAACACTAGTATTTGAAATAGATCTTTTTTCAGAATCATCATCCTTAATTGATGTTGGAGATCATAACCAAGCCTAACATTTTGAGTATACCTCTAATCTAGATATCAACCAATCATAAGGAATATTTTTTGATCCTAATCAGGATGATGAAATCATAATATTTTTTTTACAAGTTTTATCTATTAAAGATAGTTAGAGTGCATCTGATTCCATGCTAGATGTATGTCTTACAAGTAGTCTTAGTGATCATTTTGTTGACATTGAGAAGATTTTTTATGATGCCAAAATTGGGTCTCCTAGGAACCCTTATGAAGACCATGTTGCCTCACCACCACTCATTGACCTCATCATACCATCTCCACCACCTTCATCCATCATATATCCTTTTCTTCCAATTAATGATCATTTAATCACCTCCCTCCATAGGGATGAATAAGTACATACATCATTGGACTCATCCTCACACAACATATCATGTACTAAAAATACAAAGGTCGAAGACAATCTCCAAAACTTCATACATGATGATCAAATCATTTTTGATCTAGTAAGTCAAAATCAAGAAAATTTAAATCATCAACCTCATCAAAATGTTTTTTCCCATAATGAAACCCTCTTTGAGGCACTAAGGGACCATCATAGTCAAAATAATCATCATCTATCAAACCCCTCTAGTGAAGCCCAGTCTTAAGAACTAGGGGTTAGTCAAAGTCAATTCCAATCAAAAAATAAAAATAATGTAAAAATCACTATAAATATTGCATAAATCCTTCAAATAATTAGATCAAAGATAAACCAAAAAAACAAAGTATTTTGGATCTCTTAAAGCTTTTTATCATATGCTACCAATCAAATATAGGATGCCCAACCTCTCTAATGATGTGTGTGACTGCTAGTCCTTACCCTAAATCACCCATCACACCTCCCTATCATTATCCTATCATCCATTTAAGTCTTATACATCACCATGAAATCTAAATGCTAACTCCATCCATTTCACACCTCACAAACCCAAGCAACATTGTCTCGTGTAGGGGTGATGAAGACACCTGGTCTAGATGTTTGAATGGATATCAATCAAGAATAAATGATCATAAGGGAATAAATACATAAAATAGTGCTAATATGATCCTACCATCACATCTATTCCAAATAGGTTTTGGTTGAATATCAAAAAAATATCTGCATCTTGCATATCACCCACCTCTAATAAATTGAGATGTTAAAAAAAGTAAAAAAAATCATTCATCCAATGGTGAAAACCAATATTGTAGTGCCTTGGGCAAGAAACATGATGAAAACTAGTTTTCATTGTCATGGTAAAATAATTTGTTGTCCATATTTTGCCTCGCCACTTGGGGGCAAAATACACTTCATCTCTATTGTCATATCCCATGGTCTAAACATCTTTATCTATCATTTCCATCTATCCCTTATCCCTATCTACTCTATTATTCCTTGTCATATTTACCTTCATAAGGACGTGGAATACATCTTGAGAAAGATTCTGGAATCATCTTGGCATATACTCTAATAGACACTTGGGCAACTAGATATATGGTTCCTTCATGATGTGGTCATTGGCAATCCCTAGTCCATTCTTCCTTGGTCCTCATCCCTGTATCAGCATCACCTTAATCCTTTTGTCACCCCATACATTATTCCATCTATATTTATCATATTTTTTAGGCTTGGTATTCCCTTTTCTAGTAACCCCCTTTGCATAGTGTACATACATATTCCAAAAATCCCTAAAAATTGAGATATTCCAAAAATTCAAAAAAATATAAAATCCATAAAATCCCAAAGCCTCTAAGTTGTCTTGTCTTATATATTGAGTATCCCAATTGTCTTATCCTATGTCCTAAGTTGTCCATCTCATTTTCATTCTACCTTTCCTTTTATCCTAATAGTCTTGTCATTTTTTCATCCTGCCTTATCTCAACATCCTAGTCATCTTGTCTTATGACTTACGCATCCTTACCCAAAATTATCATAGTCCCTAGTCTACTCCAAGTCCATGTCTTGTCAAAATTATTATCCTTAATCCAAATTCAAATAATCATGACCAAATTAGTCTAAATTTTCACCAAATCAATCATCCCATCGACTCTCATCAGGATAACAAACAAGATATTAACTACAACACATATTTATGTAGATACTTGTGTTTGTTATTTGTCTGCTTCATGTTGTTTGACTTATTTTCATGTCTTTTATCATGTATATATATGATTGTGTTATTTTTTATTTATTTTTATATGTTTATTTTTAGTCTTTCATCAAATATCTTTTTGTCTATTGGGAAATGAGTGAGGATGCTATGATGGAGCCAAAAATTCTATAATAGTGTTTTTTGGTACCCTATGTAGAGTTCATCATTTCCCTTTTATCATCATGCACTGTGGCACAACATCCTATTATATCATGGGGTATACTTCCTAGTGTTATATTTACATCAAATTGATTAGACTCTAATGAGACTTATTACGATAATGATGGATTGATAATGGAATACATTCAACATTTCTCTTATATCTAACCATCGTAATCCCATCATAAAGTTGATCATTCCAATCCACTCATCTAATATCCAATCATTCCTATAATCCATTTATCATCCCACCTATATCCTCTATTTACTCATCTAGCATATCTCTATTTATCAATATCTAACATCTCATCTTGCATAATTTCTCCTAGTCCTTTATCTCCATGTATAACATCTGAGTAACATCATTTATCTAACAAGTAACATGTCTAAAAATCATCATCATCCTAATATTCTAATCCATCATTTTCATCCTTTAATATAGTCTAAACTACATTGGCTTCAGGTATTTTCAAACTATGTAGGAAATACTTGCCACATAATGTGTCTAAGGTCAGCTTGTCCAATCTCTCCACTTTCTCCATCATTCATCATCACATCTCTATTGTCTCTCATCATCCTCAATTCTTGCATCAGTCAAATCCTTGAGATATAACATTAATCATTCATAAATCAATCTATTGTTCAATAACCATATCCAAAATCACCTCCCTAATAATCTTGTCAATCACCTGCACTTGTCGATTGGGCCTAATAAATCATAACATTCATATTTTCTTCCATCAGTCATCCATTATCACTAATTGGTCAATTCATCATTTAAATTTTAATATTTCCTCCTTTGATTGAGGCCTAACAAAGACCATAATTTTATTATCATCTCTCACTCCCTTGTATGTGTGATTACTAGGGGCATCATCACTATTAATCACATTATGGCTCATTAATTTGATGTAATGCAATCCAATTCTTCCCCTTCATATCTTAGTCACTCGATAATATCATTTATTCTCTCTCATCTCCTTCATAATATTGTTTGATTTCAAATTTGAGCTAAAATTAACATTAATCTTATCAAATCATTATTTTATTTTGGCTCGATGCTTTCCCATGCATTCATCCTTACTTAGGATATGTTGATAGCTCATGGCCTTCTCTATCAATCATCTTGGTCTATAGCTCTCCCTTGGTCTCTAGCTCTCCCTAGCATATGTCCTTGCCTTGGATAAGTCAAAAGATTGTAGATGTATTTTTGTCTTATCATCATCATGTTATGGTTGATTCCCCCTTGGGATGTGTCGACAATCATGACACCATAATTTTTACTCCTTTTGCATATGTATTTGTCATGGGCATCATCAATTTATATCTCACCACTCATGTTGATTTCATCTTATTCATCATAGATCCCCCATCTAGCATCCCATCCCCTTATCTACCTATTGCATCTTGACCCTCATTTCTTCTTTTCAAGTGGCTATCTATCTCATCCCTCCCTGCATGTCCCCTCGAAGGGGCATCATATCCACTAACATCATTTATTAACACTCATCTATAAGTGTTTTTCTTTTTTGAAATACCATTAATCATTCTACTTAATTTAGTTGCAATGCCCTTTCAAATAAGGGGAAAATGTATGTACCTAAAATTGCTCGCCTCATTTATCATCACTAATATTATTATTTATCGACACTAATTTCATCTATTAATTGTCTATCTCATTTATTCCCTTATAATTTCATATAATAATTCACTAATTAATTCCTCCTATCTAACATAACCCCTTTAACCCCCTCTTATTTAATTATCTAAGTCCCCTCTCCACATTTCATATATCACATATATCCCACCTATTATTAATCCCCTCATTTCTTCTCTTATTAACATCCCATTTGCTTAATAAATCTTCCCATGCTCACTTGTGAATTTTAAATTCCTAAAAACCTATCTACCTATCTCCTAGGCTCTCCTACTTGGCTAGTGCCTAGTCTCTACCACCCTTATCCTTTTCTAGAGAGTTCTTTCTCTAGAAAATTCTAAATAATTTTAAATTCCTTAAAATTCCCTCCTCTCTCTAGTGTCTTCTTGTCTAGAGGCTTCCAATGAATTTTTAAATCATTGGATCTCCCTCCATGGCCTATATAAAACCATGACTCCCTCCAGTCTAAACTATGATCAAATCAATCACAAATCTCCATATTCCAATAAATCCAATAAATCTATGAATCTATATTATCCAAGTAAGATAATATCATCCTAAAATTTTGAGTTTATTTGTAAGTAATCTATAATCCACAATCACTTGTCTTTTTCTTGTTTTGATCTTGATTTAGAGCACTGAGCTTTAGGATTGAAATGTTAGTTTTTAATGTTCATTATCTTTGCATTTTTTATCCTATTGGCTCTAGATTTTACTTGTAGATTCATAATTTGGGTGATTTTGATATAATTTTTATAATCAAATCCATTGCTCAAATTCATCATCTCACATCTTGGTCGAGGGATAAACTAAATAAAATCATCTAAAAATGAAAAGGTAATATACACAATGTTGATGGATTCCATGAAAATGAATGTCTTAGATAAATTCAATTGGATGGTTGAAGATTTTCATCTCTTGTTTAAGTGGATTTTCTATGAAATTGTTTGAGTGCAGGAGGATGTGATGGTGCAGGTGATAGTGTGGGCAAAGAAATATAAGTTTTCATGATATCCTCATCATAGTAGAAAGACATTGATTATACACCACAACATAAACATTTCTTAAATTAAAAAAAATCATCATATTCATCAAATTCATAAACAAGTAATTATAAAATTGATTATGAACTATTTAAATAAATAAAAAATAACATACTATGAAATAGACTACATTTTACATAACATAAAAACCCATAAGATTATACTGTTTTCAAAATACTATATAAAATTATATTTTTTTCAAAATTGATTTTCAAAAAATTAATAAATACAACAATTGTCATTGTCAACTACATTTTTTCCCTCAAATTTTGCTACTTCTCTCCCTTTAAATTGATAATCAATAAGAATTTATTCATTAGCTTTAATATTTAAAATTACTACTAACATGGCATAATGAGGTTAAATTATAGGCATCATCTTCTTTATCACTAGCACACTCTATGGATTGAAAATTGGGATATGTCTGTTTCTCTTAATTTCTGCTCGTTTCTTAATTTGGAAGCAAGTAATGAAACTAGTAATAGGGTGTGTAAAGGGATATTTTATAAAGTGCATGCATGATCTAGACAATGATGGTAACTCCTCTTTGGCTTGGAAGGAATAACCTATAGTTAATAAAGACACTATAAAATGGGTTGATAGATGGCTGGTTGAGTGGACTACCTAACATGAGCTAGATCTAAGAAGTGTATGCTTGTTAGGAGGCTGTCAATCTACTATTTATAAAAATTAAGTTGATATAGTTGAAAAGAATGAATACTTGCATTCAATAAGATGGAAGTAAATGCATGAAATAAGAAGAAGGTAAATGTTCATTCAAATAAAATGACTAAATGTAGCAAAAACAAGTCAATACTCATGTTAAGATAGTCAGGGTCAGGTTTAGAGAATCTAGGGAGGTTCTATGAATAGGTAAGAACATAAAAAGTAGGATTTGATTGGGGTAAGGGGGTTAAAATAAATTGTTATTTTCTACCATAGTGATCATCGATGGTTGGGTGAACCATCAACAGTTGGGCTGACCATTGATGGTTGGGTGACCATCGATGGTTGAGGTGACCATCGGTGGTTGGGATAACCATCGATGGTTGCCTATGTATTTTTATAAATGTTCAGAAATGGAAATTCAGACTAGGTAAATGGTTAGGTGAGGCTTGGAATATGGATTTGGTCAGAAATAAAAATCCAGAAGATGAGTTTGGATCAGGTTTAGGTATTTAGAAATCAAATGAAATGAATAAACAAATGCAAAGTTATCATCAACTTGTTAGATAGCTAAAGCAACTTGGCCAAAGTGACAATACTTTGGACATCAAAAGTGATTTGGATAGAGGTTTTATTTTTCATTGCTGCTACCTACTTGCTAAAGGAATCTTTGGATACTTGTACAAGAAGATTTGATAGCTTGGATGCAGATTTTTGGATCTTTTTATCTTTCTACTTCTCTCCTTTTATAGGATGAAGTTACTAATTATGTAGGAGGAAGTCGCTAATTAGATAGGAGGATAAAGTTTCCATTTACAATGCTTTAAAGATTATTACCATCAAAAAATGGGAGTTGATAATTTTTGCCATACACCATACATAGTTAGAATTGGCTTTTAAAGCAGGCTTGGAGGACCTAACCGTCGATGATCAAGCTAGTTGTTAGTGGTTAGGATGACCATCGATGGTCAAGCTTCTAGAGGTAAATAAGTTAAAAGGTGGTGGATTAAAGAGTTAAGTTATATAAGTTAGGTTAGGGGGTTCAAGTTAGTAAATTAATAAATGGGTTAAGTTAACTAGGTGGTCAACTAGCTTCAAGGTTGGGTAGGAGTTCAAGGCATTTTGACATCTAAAATTGTACAGTTTTTAAGTGTCCACATTTTGCCATTTTTTATGTGGCTTTGAATTAACAAGCTAATATATATATATATATATATTTGGTCAAGGTTTAATTTCCCTGAGTTTGAGAGGGGGTGTTCCCCCTCAAACTGGGAGTCGATAAGGTGAAACCAAAATTGGGTTAGGGTTTAATAATTGGTAAAGGGTGAAGCACAAGGTGAATGACACAAAAGGGTTGGGTATTTGAGTCACAAACATGTACATAAAATGTGACTAAGTGTGATAATTATAATCATATAAAGACTAAAGTTGTCAATGTTGATAAAAATAATGTTGAGTGCTAAGGAGACATATGACAAGGTAACCAGTCCACAGAGTTGGTTATAACTGGTCGAGTCATTCTTATCAAGTCATCTAGACAAGGTCAACTTTGTTCATAAGTATCCAGGGTAACAAGTGCTCTTATAAAATAGCACAAATGATCTGGTCATGCATGAAGTGGTATAAATTAAAAAATTTCAACATGGTAAGGTTGGTTAATGTGATCAAAAGGACCAAGGCAAGATCATCACAAAACATGAGAATGTTTGGGTCAAAAATGGCTAACATTGAGGTAGACGTGGTCAAATAGGTCTATTGGAGAAGGGTAAGCTCTAAAAGGGAAATTTTTGGTTGGGTAGATATTAGGTGATCTCTTAAAAGGTTAGCACTTGGGTAGGGTGCCTAAAAAAATTTAAAAAGGGTGGGACCCCAACCATCAATGGTTAGGGTTTTTTATAGGGTCGACCATCAACAATCACCTTGACTATCAATGGTTAGGAAAACCCTAAAAATTTAGATAAAAATAAAAATGTGAAATGATTTCACCATTTTGACTTTTGGTAGTTTGTGCTCTAGCTATTTTGTGCATTTTACCATTTTGGTGCTTGAACGTGCTAAGGTAGAAGTCATTAATTTGGTGATCAAGTGTTTTAGGCTTATCAATTATTGATTTGATAGAGGGTGGATGAGGATGTGGTTGAGTAGTGAGATGAGGGATTTGACCATGGAAAAAATTGTAAAAGGAGATGGGTTGTGTTTTGAATTTGATAGGAAAGTTAAATTTATTGTGTGGGAGTGGTATTGAGTACTTATGAATGATTGGGGGATGGTTGTAAATAGGTTTTGATAAAAGGATGCCTTAGTGTAGGTTTTGTTAAATTTGAGAAAATTAGTGAGGGAAATGGGGATTAGAAGGGTAGAATAAGTTGGTAATAGGGTTTATAGTAGTCTTAGGTAGGTGACTTATAGAAGTTAGGTGTTTTTGTAGTTGTTGAGAGAGGTTTAGGGTTTTAGGTGCATTACCGATGGTCACACACAGTGACCGTCAATGGTTGAGGTCTAGGGTAAAAGGTCCTAAAATTATTTTTGATGGTTCAATGATTGTCTTGAAAGGATGTGTCAATGATTTTGGTACTCATTGAGAGATGGGATCTGACCATAAACACATTTTGTTGCCAATGGGGGAGATGAGCATCCTACTAGAGGATGTGACCAAGATTGCATGCCTACCCATTTGGGGGGAGCTGATTTATCACATAGAGAGTGAGGAAGGGATACCACATGGATCTAATATATGGAGTAGATCAAGTCCAGGCCAGGTATCATATAGGTGGGATTTGTTATGGGCCACTATACCAAAGGCCTTCAGGGGATAGATGTTTGATGATAATGATGATGATGATGATGGTTGTGTCCTACTTTGCACTACTAAATTTTAGCAATGATCAATTTCCATACCTATCACTAGGGGTGCTGATGGAGATGTTCTTAGGGAGCATTATGTTTAGGTGGGCCCCAGTGTTATTAGTGTAGATCTACATGGAGCTCTAGGCCTTCATAGCATGTAGGTGATATAGGATCAGTGTTGGCTTCATGCTCCATTATTAGGTGTATGAGCATATTCAAGTGGTGAGACCATTGGGGATACCATGGGATGGATTTAAACCAACAAACTATAGAGTGGGTTTCATAAGGTGGAGAGGAGATTATTCATTGATAGGGGAAAGTGGTGGCACCAAGAACATAGAGTGGTTCAAGGATGTTTTGGAGGGGTTAGTGGTAGGAAACATAGTGTGGAGGTCATATGTGAGTTGGCCAAGGTGGGTAGGGTATAGCTACCACACACTATCATTATAGATCCGGCACTAGATATATAGGAAATGAGATGGTGAGACTAAGCTTATCCTAATTGACTAAGTTCAAAGGTAGTTTGGCTTGGTGCAGGGGATCCTAATAGATGTTCCATGATACAGGAGGGGGGATGCCAAATTTTTGCTCCCAGAGCCATAGCTATAGGATATTGTTTTGGACCATGAGGTGATGCCAGTGAGAAACATCATAAATGATGTAGGTATTATGGATGGTTACGTACTATGATACCAAGCCTGATATGCAATGGTTGATTTTGGATGGGATGACATGGGGTAGTAACCCATGGATGTGGATCTAGTTGGGGAACTAACACAAGATGGATAGGGGTAGTGGCACTGACAATAGAGTAGGCCCAAATTATTAGCTTATAGGGGTAGGTGGCCACTCTATAGAGTAAGATCATCATATTATAGGGTCAGGTGGCCACCTTTATTGGAGAGTGAGATCAAGTGAGGATCTCTCTTAGGTTAGTGATATAGGAGAGAGATTCACTAAGATAGAGGGCAAGAGTGGCTATAATAATAGTAGGAGGACCACCTAACGTAATTATGAGGACATAGTACTTAGCCACCATTGAGGAGTTGAGATATTATGAGGTGATAGTGTTAGAATAGTTTCCATTAGAGATGAGATATGTAGAGTATAGGGCTAGTTTAGTAGGTGGTCCATCTATAGCTACTCCAGGAGAGTGGGCCTCGATAGTGAGGTAGGCAAGGATATTAGGGGGACCACCACCAGATAGAAGTGTAGGTTTAGGTGTAGATGGGGTTATCAGTAGTAGTGTCCAAGAGGTTTGATATGTTTTGTGATAGTTGTATAGCTTTTTGATACTGACCTGTGTGATGATGGCATGAGATGTATATATGAAAGAGAGAAAGAGAGATTTGATACATTATTCCATGTATTTCTTATATTATGATGTATACTTCACTAAAATGTATGAATTAGATGATGATGTATATGATGATTATGTTGTATGATGTTCATGATTTATATAGATGTTGATTATGATTAGATAAATATAGATTGTGGTTAGGATGTGGTTATGATGATATGGATTATGGATGAGATGTTGAATACTTGATGCTTATGAGATGTTGGCTTGTTGACCTAGGCATGTGATGATGTTTATTGATGTGCATGTTTTTAGAATTTGGTGTACATAATTATGGATGAGTAATGATTTTGTTTATGACATGATTATAGATATGTGGTAGACAATGTGATTATGCTATTGGTAATGTTATTTATAGATGTGTGTGCTTTGTTCATTGGATGGATATGATATATATATCAACATGGATGGTTTTGATTATTGTTATATAAAGATGTTTTTTATGATATTATTATGGATATGTGATTAATGATAGCACAGATGATGTATATATGATTATGTTAAAGAAAATTATGGCATAGTTTATAGATGTGACATGATTTTTATTTGGTAGATATGATGCGACTCATGGATAATATGTATGGTAAATGGTATGATATGGTTTATGTTATTTTTTGATATGATGTGTGAATATGGTTATTAATGTGGTTTATTTATGGTTCATTAGTTTTAATGTTTAGGATTGTGCATGGTGTATGTTTTGATATGAGGAAATGGTAGGATGCTCATGCCCCATGCTCTATAAGGTGATGTGTGGAATGTGTAGTTTAGGCATATGATGACATGTTAATGGATAATATGGTTTGTTTTGTATTTTGATAGATATGATGTTGAAGCTTATGGATGATTTATGTGATGATAAGATGAGGGAATTAAAATGTGCTTGTGATTTTGAATTTAATATATTGATAGTGTTTGGTGATTATTTTATGGATGATGTGTTTGTTCATGGTCATGATCATGGATAGGATGGTTTGGATTATGGTTTAGGATATGAGTGATGATGTGAATGATGTTTGGGTGCATAGATAGGATATGGTTAATAATGTTGTGATGTCTATGGATTAGTGTGGCAGATTAATGTTTTGAATGTTTGGATATGATATGGATTAATGGAGATATATTGAAGACAAATAAAGTAAGTGTAGATAGAAAACTAAATGTGGGAAAGGAATTATAATTATGAGACACGTGTCTACATGAACTAATAATGATAGGGTAATAAAAAGGCATGAAGTGTTCATTGATAAGGCCTAACAAAACCAAAGGTGGATGCAATTTAATGAAAATCTAATGCTTTACATGAGCATGATTTGATTGAAAAAGAAGGTATCATGATCACTTTGTGTCAAGTAAGCTCATAGTCCCTTTATTTTAGAGAGTTTAAGAATGGAAAGTAGGTGATAGGTAGACAATTGAATGGGAAATGGGTAATATGGTAACTTGATGTGGGCTAGCTTGCCCCTTCTATAGGTGACCAAAGAACCGTAATAGACAAGTCCATGCCTTAATATAATGTCTAATTGATGCAGAAGTCTACTAATGCCATATGTAAAAGCTGACTGTGGCTTACTTTCTTTGATTTTGACATAAGGTTATTTATTGCTTTTGTTGTTTGGATAGGTTGGTGAATCTGATCAATGCGAGAAGCTCCAAATGTTTTTTTTGACAAACTTAACTTAGCCATCCTTCAAGGGAGTGGTCTAAAGTTAGATTTTTAGATCTATCCTTCAAGGGAGTAGTCCATCTTAAAGCAATTTAATTTTTGGTAGTTATCCTTCAAGGGAATAGTTTGTAATGCTGGAGATATAGACCCAAGTGATATTTTGAGATCCTAATTTTATTTTGAATGCTAGTTTTAGACATAGACAAGTCTATTTATGCTTAGAGGTGTACCGTTATGGAGGAAAGACTTTAAGCACAAAAGGTTAATGATAGATGAAGAGAGTGGTTTAAGAGATAATTGATCATGGGATTCCATCTGATTAGAGATGAAAATTATCCATGAGAACCATGCCATGGGTAGAGCCATGGTATCCATGCTTTGGATGAGGCTATAACTATGATGGATAATCACATGGTCCTATTTGGTAATCAATTATCCCCAAGAGGAATAGGGATAGGTAGGTGATGGGAAGTGAAAATCTCATAAATCAAGGGACGAGCTTAAGTTAGACACAAAGGTGAGTTCAATCCTTGTTTGAATAATAGAAAGGATGTAGATGCAAAGTGTCGAGAGGCTTAGGTTTTGGTTTGCCTTAGAGAGAAGACAAATGATAAGCTCCTAATCCATACTTATGGGTTATGATGTAGGGTCAAAGCCAATTGAAAGCAAACTTGCCTCTTTTACTTTTCTCCATACTAGTTACATGTTGGTTTTCCTTAAGGATGAGGTCTTCGATATTAAATTCTCTCTCTTTTAAGTGTTTTTTGTAAGTGTGATTGATTCATTCTTGATAAAAATGAAGATGGTTAATCGCTATGAGGTGATGTTCCTTAAGTAACTCAAGTCATGTGAGATGTTCCTAATGATAATCTCTCTCAAAAGGGATCTCGTGCAAAGATATGTGAAGAGAGGGAATTTGGATTTCAAGGGGTAAGGTTTCTTTTACCCTAAATCTAAGAGAGAAAGGGGTAGTACCCATAGAGGTTCGAATGCTAGTGTAATAAGCCCATAAAGTGAAAGGGATGTGTTAGTACCAATCCCAACCTAAAGCACTTATGACTTTAGCTAGCATTTTGGTGAGGGTTTTGTTAGAGGCTTATGCCTATCCATTTGCTTATGGATGATAGGGTGAGGAAAAGCTTAATTTGATGCCAAAATCATCACAAAGACCTTGGAATTTCTTGTTTTTAAAGGATTTTCCATTGTTAGTGATGATCTTATGAGGAATACCAAGGTGGCAGATGATATGGTGATTGATGAAATTAATAATCTTTTCATCTTTGGTTGAGATAAGAGGAATGGCTTCTACCCACTTGGTGAAATATTCAGTAGCCATAATGATGGATTGGTGTCATTGTAAATAATGAGGATTGATTTCCCCAATAAGATCGATACCCCATTGTGAGAAGGGCCAATAGTATTTGGATACTCGAAGGCCATGGGTAGGTGTGTGATGTAACTTAACATGTTGTTGACATTTGATACACTTCTTTACATAATCACAATAATCTTAATTAAGGGTGGGCTAATAGTAGCTAAGGTGAAGGATACGTTTAATGATAGTTAAGCCACTAAAGTGTCCCCCACATATTCCATCATGGGAAGCATCATGACTACACAAACAATGGCTAAGGAGGTTTTTGAAGCCATATTTATAAAATATTCCCCCTTGTATGGTGTAATGTGAGGTACTCTAAATAAAGGCTCTTTAGGCATTCCTTGAAAGGTTGCGAGGAACAAAGCTAAGGTTAAGGTAGTTGAAAGTTTGGTTGTACTAAATGTCAAAAGGAGATGCTTCTACACTAAAAATGGTGGGAAGCTCAGAACTGATATATAAGGGTGTGATAAAATGATGGATGGTGACCAATAGTTTGGATTTGGCCAGTTGGGATGGGATCTGGGAAGCCAAGGAAGCCATCATGTCAGTGAACTTATCGGTAGATCAAAGAATAGACTAGATAAGGTAATGATCAAAAGATGCTAAGAGTAAATCTATGAGTTGTTTGTACTTCAATAGGAAATCATTTTTACATTGGTAGGATCTATTGACCTTATTGATGACAAATTTGGAGTTACCAAAGATATTGATTGTTTTAACTCCTAAAAGTAGAGCGGTTGGAGACCTATGACTAGGGCTTCATAGTTGGCCACATTGTTGGTGCATTTGAAGTCAAGTTTAAAGGAAAGAGGAAGAGGTTCATTTTTAAGAGGAATGAGAATAACTCTATCACCCCCACCATGTTGGCATTTGGAGCCATAAAAAATATAGTCATTTGGTAGGTGGGTTCTTCTTGGGAAAGAGTTATGATGGACTCATTTGGAAAATCAAGGAGTGGTTGATTGTCTAACAAAGGAGATTCAGCTAATTGGTCGGTGATGACCTTTCTTTTAATGGAATTTCACTAAAGGAACTCAAGATCAAACTCAGCTAGGATCATGATCCACTTATCCATACATTGGTTTTGGTATGATTTATAGTGCATATACTTAAGTGGTTTGGTGTTAGTGATGACATAGGTTTTGTGATTAAGAAGGTAGTGAACGAGTTTGGAGGCCATAAAGACTAAGGCAAGGTAAATTTTCTCAAGATGAGTATACCTAGTCTCGTACTCTATAAGTGTGTAGCTAATGTAGTAGATGCCTTACTCTTTGTTTTATTTATCATGATGAGTAAGCATTGACCCTAAGGAATGGTCTGTGGTGGATATATAAAGGTAGAAGGGTTGGTCTTTGCTAGGAGGGATGAGGACAGGTAGAAAGAGAAGGTACTCCTCAATTAAATCAAAGGCATATTAAAAGTCCTTGGTCCACTTAAAAGATGTGTCCTTAGAGGAGATGGTGAAAGGGTTGACATCTACCTAAAAATTGGGAGATGAAGCAATGAATGGATTGGAGCTTACCCTACAGGTTGTAGAGTTGTTTAAGGTTGGTAGGAAGAGGCATCTCCAATATTTTTCTAAATTTGGTGGGATCTATTTTGATTCCATGAAGAGAGATGATAAATCCAAGAATATTTCTTGATAAGACCCCAAAAATGCATTTCTTAGGGTTAAGCCTGACATGATAATGGTTTACTCGATCAAAAATGATTTCAAGAATGGCTAGGTGGTCTTTGTGATGTTTGGATTTCCCAAGGAGGTCATCCACATAGTCCTCTATAATTTTATGGATGAGATCATGAAACATGTAGGTCATGGCATGTTGATAGGTTGTTCTAACATTTTTCAGACCAAAAGGCATAACCTAATTATAGAAGGTTCTCCATGGGGTGATAAAAAAAGTTTTATGTTGATCTTTAGGGGAAATCAAGATCTGGTTATATCTCAAGAAACCATCCATGAGAGATAACATCTCATGGCCAACTGTAAGATCAACAAGTTGGTCAATGTTTAAAAAAGGAAAGTCATCCTTTGGGCAAGCGAGGTTGAGGTCATGAAACTTGATGCAGAGATGAAGTCCCCCTATGGTCTTAGTGATAGGAACAATGTTAGAAACCCATTATGGATAGTCAATAGGCTAAATGAAGTCAACAGATAAGAGATGTTAAAGTTATTTGATAAGAAGGGCTATGCGAGGATGCATCCTACAAAGCTTTTACCGAACCAACTTAACCTCAAGATGGGTGATAATGTTGTGGAGGGAAATAGAAGGGTCAATCCTAGGCATATCCTAATAGGACCAAGCAAATGCTATGCTAGGGTCATGAAGGAAAAAAGGGTAATCTTATTGCTCTATATAATTTAAGGATTGGCTGATCTTGACGATATAAGGGTTATCCTAAGTACCCAAGTTGACATCGATAGTGGATTCATTCAGCATGGCTAGGTTCTCATGAGGAAGGAATTTAAGAATAGAATAATCCCCCACATTGAGTTAAGTGAGAATAGAATCATCGTTATGATGTTGGATAGTGTTGATGGTAGGAGATCTCTTTCTATCATTTTAGAATGGGTGAGAGGAAGGATTTTAGTTCAGCCATCCTTTTGGTAGGTTAGGGGGGCCAAGCTAATGGTATTGAAAAATATATATATATATGGGATGACATCAAAGTCTTCAGTCTTCAAGGAAGCTTGGGTTGGTGAAGATGGGATGTCCTCATCGATGGTGGCAATGGGTTTTGGTGAGGTGGGTTCTTGTAGTGGTATGAATCCAAGGTCGAATAACTCATGAGTTTTTTGAGTTTTGATGATGGGTAACTCATGAGATCCTTATTTATAAAGGTCGAGACCAAAACCCTTCCAAGCACACCTATAAAGGTAAGCTTTGGCAAAGGTTGGTTTGTTGAGATAAAAGAAGTCAAAGGTGAATGGTTGGATGGATGAGGTAGTCGTGGAAGCAAGAAGTGGTTTATCAAGTTCCCCATAGATGAAATTTATTTGATTGTTAAGGAGCCTAAAAGGGATGATGGTTTTGATGTTGGGATCATAAGAAGGGTCATGTTTGAGGTTCCCATACTCTTACGGAGTAAGGAAAGCATCCAAGGCTAAAAGGTGATATTCCCCAAGTGAGAGATGTTGGAATGTGGGTTCCAAAGGATCCTCTATAGGGATCTAGGAAGAATGGATAGATGAGCTAGTTGAAGCTTCATCACTATTGTGAGTGGGACTGTTGCTAGTTTTGGTTAGTAGTAAGGTAGTGTTGTTAGTAGTTGATGGTGAGGTGGATGAGGGAGGAATGAGAACATCATTAGGCTGATATGTCATATTATAATAGGCAAAAAGACTAGGGTCAGCTTTGATGGTAACTTTTGACACTTGGATTTTCACCCTTAAGGAGATGCCTAAATCTCCTCATCCAAGTGGCACCATGGAGACATTTCTCTTGTTATGGGTGACAATATTGAGAAATGAATCTCTAGATAAGGGGCTAGCTCCTCTTGATGCACCTTTAAAGCTCTCTCTCTCTAACTTAATAATTTCATATGAAAATGGATTGAAAAAATGAATGAGAAACCAAATGCTGATGCACCAATATATAATGTCCTCCCAATTGGAAAACAAACTATTTTTCACACAAAACTCAACTCAAGATTCATTGTTACATCAATGTTTCATATGCTAGATTCGAGAAGGTATATGATTATTAAGAAGTGAATGAATGATTCCAAAGAGGAATAAAATCATCGACCACTTTTAGGATATCTCTACACTTAGAAATTAATACTATCAAAGACCTACAATAATCTCCTTTCTGTAAATGGTAGACCATCAAGAGTAAAAGCTAGAAAAGATAAACTTTCACTAGACTAGACCAACAAGATTTAATTCATTACTCAATATTGTATCATATGAGTGGCAACAACACTTGTTTATTTATTCAAGATTTCTTTGAATATAAATTTGGCTAGATTTTTACCAATAATTAGTAGAGGATGCTAAAATAAGCCAAAAGAATGCATATATATAGCTTTTGAGAGAGAGGTCAAGCAAAGGAAGTTCAAGATTCACTTCGACACATGTCCATATGTGAAAATTAGTTACAATTGCATGTGGAAGAGAGGTGGGGTGAGCTACGCCATGTCAAGAGGTCTAATTATATGAAACTAGTCATAAGAATGGTGAAAAGTGGCATAAGACCTTCAAAATTGACATAGGGAACAGTTTCTATCGAAAATCATCTATGAGTGTTTGAAACTAAAACTAGAGGAGCCAACACATATCAATACTAAGTAAAATGGGACTTATGGTGACAATTATAAAAAAAAAATACTAACTACTAGCCATCCTTTGGACACCTATGTTTTTTTATTTCATTGAAGCTCTTTGATTTGGTCAGCTACCAATAATGACTTGAACTGTCAACCTGTCCATTTTGCTTGCTTTGTCTACACTAGATGCTCAAGACTCAACCATTTGTTACCTCCATGTTTGCTCTCATGTTCCTACCAAGTATTTTGACATCAATGGCTATTTTACATAGTTTTAAATTGACATTTGTGGGGCCATCACTCCTCAAGTATTTCTTTTAGACATTTGTTTCCCTCAGACTTTTTGTCTCGACACTTTTTATAAAAGAATCCATTGAGGCTTTTTCTTGGCAATTCCTGTGGACAATCTTCCTGAACATTCTTTAGGGTCTTTTTTTTCCTTTATATCAAATAAAATTTTTGAAATAATTGGGCTTTGACATCTTTTTTATGGTGACAAGTTTTCTGAAAGAATTCCTCGAACAATCTTTTTGAAAGAATTCCTTTGAGCTTTTGTCTTTTTGCCCTTCAGCTGAAAGAAATGGTCCTTCGACAATCTATAAATGACCCTCTATCACCTGGAAATGTCCCTTTATAAAAGTTGAAGTGCCCTTTGTACTTTTTTAAAGTACCTTTTGGCCTTTTGAAAACATCCCTTCAGAAAATTTGAAGTGACCCCATTGGAAAAGTTGAAAATGACCTTTTTGGAAAGATGGAGGTGCCCTTCAAAAAAGTTGAAGTGCCCTTCAAAAAAGTTGTAAATGGCCCCTTTAGATTGAAAAGATATCTTTCAGGGAAATTGTTTCAGATAATTTTCCTGAAGGAATTAGTCTTCATCTTCTATAAATTTGTCTCAAAGAAATTGTCTGAAATAATTCAGCACTTGGCTGAATGAAAAGTCTGAAAGAAATAACACTTAGTCAAAAACAAAAGTCCCAAAAGGATTACTATGCAAAGGCTTCTAAAAATACCAAAACCAAACTTTCTAAAATATTTAGACTTTTACATTTATTGTGGTATTTATCAAATAACACTTCTTCCAAAGAAAATCTACATACTAGTTAAGCTTTCCAATAGGGGTACCTAATTTTGACCCAAAATGTAAAAATTTGGTCAACAAATTGGTGACTCATAGGGGTAGTATGCCTACTATACTAACCAAACCAGTAGCCAAATTAGTCCACATGGAGTCATCTAAGGACACTCAAACAAGGAAGCATTATCCATGACTCAAAACCTTGAAAAACACACCAGATCGAAAGGAAAACCCACACTACAAGACACAACACACAATAAGACACAAAATAAAGAAAGACACAAGACAACTCACACTCGTGCATAAACACTTAGGTAACACAAAAAAATTAGGAAACTATGTACAATTGAAAAGGAGAACCTTAGTAACAATGCTTTAGATATATCTCATTGACTAGGATATGTAGCTCCTCTCTATCCAACTTTGAGAGCTGGAAAGCATTGTGTTATTCGCACTGTGTGATCATATATGGGCCACTCCACAAAGTATAAAACTTTGTGTGTCTTCCAAGTTTGGCCCTATCTTCATCCCATTTTATAACAATGTCTCCTTCTTTGAAGCTCCTTGGCATGGATTTCTTGTCAAAATACTTCTTTTTTTGTTCTTGGTGAGTTGTCATGGTGTGCATAGCTTAATTTATTGCCTCCTCAAGCTCCATAAACTCACATAACTTGACCTCCATGCTATTATTCTCCATCAATTGTAGTTGATAGGTAAGATCTAAAGTTGGTAACTCAAGTGAGATAGGAAGCCTAGCCTCCCTTCCATGCACAAGTGTGTATGGTGAGTTCCCGATTGCTCTCTTTGGGGCGATCCTATCAGCCCAAAGGGCTATCTTTAACTTGGAGTTCCAAGTCCTTTGATTTCCTCCATTGTCCTCTTTATAATTCTAATTAGATTCTTTTTTGTGGACTCAGTTAGTCCATTTTCTTGGGGGTAATATTTTGAGGAGGTGTTAAGGAAGATGCCATGATTCAAAGCCCATTAACTTGTCCTTGCTTCTAGAAAGGCCAATGCATTATCTGAGATGATTGTTAAGGGAGCTCAAAATATGGTCACGATACTCTCATAGAAGTCTAGGATTGAATTCTAATTTGCCTCTTTAATAGCTACAGCCTCCACCCATCTTTTAAATTAATCAGTGGCAGTCAACACCCATTTGTGGCTAGCACTAGAAGGAGGATTTATTAGGCCTATGAAATCCAAACCCCATTGCATAAAGGGTTGCTCAAGTTGGATTGGGTGAAGAGGAAAGATAGAAAGCTTTTGTTTGCCATAAAAAAGAGCACACTTTTGGCATTTTCTTACCCAAGCATGGGTATCTTTGAATAGGCTAGGCCAAAAGTAACCAACACTCATAATCCTAGCAGTTGTGGTTCTTAGAGAAAAATGACCACCAATTGGTCCATCATGGAATTCAAACAATACTTTGTCAATTTGATCTGAATCAAGACACCTCAAAATCACACTTGAAAATTCCTTTCTAAATATCACTCCATCAAAAATTACATAAGGAATGGATTGTAGCCTAAAGTACCTTCTCTTAGCTCTATCAAGACCTTGTGGACACTCACTAGTTTGAAGGAAATGGATCATGTCCTGTGTCCAATTTCTCATAAATGAAGGTGTAGTTTTCATAGAGTCATCTTGAAGTACTAAAACAACTTATTTTTGCTCTTTCAATTCTGAAGTGAGATGTTCACATAGCCCTTTTCCTTTCACTAACTTAGTAGTTTTGATCTCCACATCATATTCTATCACCCTTTTGATCCACCCTACCCTCTTTTCATTCAAATCTTTGTTCAATAAAAAGTCTTTCAGATTAGGATGAGGCACAAAAATGTGAATCTTTTTATTCAACAACATATACCTGAACTTCTTTAAGCTCCTTATAATTGAAAGCACTTATTTTTTAACATATGTATATCTTTTTTCATAACCTTCTAAATCTTGACTAAAGAAGACAATAGGATGTTCAAAATTTTAAGAATTAGCTTGGGTAAGCATGGAATAAATCACCTCTTCATTCCCAAAAATGTAAAAATTGAATTCCTTGAAAAATCTTGGACTTGCAAGAGTAGGAGCTTGGGCAGTGGCTTTCTTGTTAGGTTGTGGAGCTAAAAGCTTCACCAGGATGCGAACAGGAGGAGTTGCTGAAGTGTCACAATAACCGGCGTCGATCAAGACAACTGACATCGGTCACCTCCAGACAGATAGAGACCGACGTCGATTGCCTGTACGGTTCCAAAACTGTGAGTTGACGAACTATTAGTTTAACGAACCGGTTGTTTGTATGTAAAAGACTATTTTTGGTCTTGAGTTGCGTGTCTAATTATTGTCATTAGGGTCTAATTATTGTATGCAT
This sequence comes from Torreya grandis, assembly GCA_037957365.1. Lineage (NCBI taxonomy): Eukaryota > Viridiplantae > Streptophyta > Pinopsida > Cupressales > Taxaceae > Torreya > Torreya grandis. The sequence goes on from JARHVA010002544.1 coordinate 1,099,041, forward strand.
GAGATCTATATAATAGACTCATGGGCTGTATTGTAAAGTGTGCTAGATAGCCATTGTGCTTGTAGAGAGAGCAAGAGTAGCTCCTCCTAGTCCCAAAGGGGTGCTGAGTGTGTATGATTAGGGAGAGTTGTAAGTTGTGCAAGTTCTGGTAGAAGATCCACCGGGGTACTGGTTGAAGAATCATAAGGACTTGGTGAGGCAAGGACAAGGGTTCTTCAGGTTGTAGAGACATCTACATGGTAAGTAAGGTCTGGTGATTTGCAGGTTATTGCAAGAGCAGGGAGATCTACTTGGAGTACGGTTGTGTACTTGGTGTAATGGTAGCATTATTACTGACTGGTGAAGGTGAACAACAACTCTGTGTTTGAGTTGATTGTTGTGACCGTAATTGAGAGAGTGAACTATTGAAGGAGAATTACTGGTGAGCCCTAGAAGTGTGGGAGCTCTAGAGGTGTGGGAAGAAGTGTGGCATCTTCTTTATTGTATTTCCTTCTAAATGAGTATTAATACAATTGGGTATTGTCTCTCATATTATGTGTTGTTTCCTATTTCTAGTTACTTATCATTCTAGTTAAATTTTGTGTTTAGTTGCTTATACAAAGGTAATCATGTGTGCTCTTATGGAGCAGTAGATCCTGACAAGTTGGTATCAGAGCAAGTAGACCAGGTTGATACCAATCTTGACAAGTTGGTATCAGAGGGTGGTTAAGTACACTAACAGGTGGTCAGAGCGTGTTAAGTGTTTTGTTGATTATAGGTCACTCTTAGGGGTTTTAGATTGAGTGGGAGTATAGCAATGGCAGAAGAAAGTAAGCTACGAACGGAGAAACTGAATAGCACGAATGGTCAATTACTGATTGATGGAAAGAAAGAGCAAGTAAAGAAAGATTGTTGGTCGGTAGAAAATCAGCATGAAGGAATTAAAGAAGTAGATGTTACAGGTGTTGTTGCATAGGATGCTCTGGATAAATTAGAATCTTGGTTTATAGATTATGTTGCCTCTTTCCATGCAGCCTAAAATAGAGCATCTTTTCATGAGTATGTCCAAGGAGACTTTGGAGAGATTTATTTAGGAGCTGGTGAGCCTTGTCAAATTATTGGCAAAGGGGAAGTGAAGCTAAAATTGTAGATGGCCAACACATGGGTGTTAAAGGAGGTCATGCAAGTCTCAATCTTGGAGATGAGTCTAATTTCTTTAGAAAAGTTGGGTGATGAGAGATGCATAGTAACTCTCACAGCGGATGCACTTGAATTAGATGGTGGTAAGAAAGTAGGTATCCTTTATCTATCTACTTATATTACTAATTCACCTTCTGTTATAGAAATGTGGCTTTGTAGGCTTGGTCACATGTGTAAGAAGGGAATGGACGTTCTTGAGTCAAAGGGTATGAGTTTAGATTCAGAGGGCATAGATCGAGTTCATTGCAGGAAACAAAAATTTGATGTTTTTGATAAGAACTGGAAAGCCTTGGTGTTCATGGAGGAGATGATGGACAGAGATCAGCTGAGGGGGATGGATTATTTTGAGCAGGGCTGTGTTGATTTGGACAAAGTCTTGATCCAAAAGGAGCTCGTGGGTCGAAGTCATCGCTCACAAGTAAAACATAGAGACTGACCTCGATTAGAAAACCAACGTTAGCATCCAGACAGGGACCGACGTCGGCTATGTGTAGCCCAACGTCGATGATTCTGGACAAGTAAACACTAGTGTCGGTCAGGGGGAACCGACGTCGGTAGTAAGGGTCAGTTGCAGGGAACTGATGTCGATCAGGTACAGACTGGGAGATGACTAAGATCGGTCACTGGAACGGGTGTTGGGCAGACAGAAGCTGTCAAGGAGTCTCAAACACCCATGTGGAGGACTGAAAGGGTAAGTCAAATATTCATTGTTCACCTTCTTTATACTACTTATTGCTCACTGATGGTCAAGAACCAAGAAGACGTGAAGAGGCAATGCAGGTAGAATCCAGGAAATAGTGGGAGCATGGCATGAATCCTTCAGAAGAAAACCAAATGGGAGATTTGGTAGAGTTACCAGTCGGGATGAAAGCACTGATAGATGAATGGATTCCCAGGTTAAAGAAGAGAGTGAATGGACACGTGAGATGGAAGGCCAGGGTATATGGTCTTGAGCAAGTTGCAGGACAGTGGTACAGGTTTGATAGGTATATGACAAAGCATGGCTTTAGTCAATGTCAATGTCAATGTAATCATTGTGTTTTCTTTACCAAGTTGTATAATGGTTGCTACATTATCATGTTACTGTATGTAGTGGGGTCACACATGCAGGGAGTTTTTGAGCTAAAGGTAAAGATAGTTCAGAGGTATGTCATGAAGGATTTGGGAGCAGTGAAATTCTTTGGCATGAGAGACATGGAAGATCATAGGTTGATTTTGTCTTCAGTGGGAGCTGATTTGAAGAAGGTATTGGCGGGGTTCAATATGCAGGATGCAGAACTGGTAAGCACACCAAGAGCTAGATAGTTCAAGCTGAGCTTAGAACAGTGTTCAAAATCACATGAAGTCTAGTGTAAACCTGAGTTTTCCCAAGCAGTGGGAGTTGTCAGAGAGTTTGGAGCCAATTTAGGGAAGGTGGATTCTCAAGTATCTGAGAGGGACTAGCAGCAGGTTAACACATTATGCAGGGTTAAGGTATTTACTACATGGAGTTGTAGGTTTGAATGTGGCAGGTTACTTGGATGACAGGAGGTGCACCACAGGTTGTGTGATGGTTGGTCTTCAAGATTGAACTTGAAGAGGGATACAAGCTAAGAAATGAATTAAATGAAGGTATAGGTACAGGTACAAGTGCAGCTATTTATCTCCAAGTGGGAGATTTTTAGGTTGTGGAGCTAAAAGCTTCACCAAGATGGGAACAGGAGGAGTTCCTGAAGTGTCACAGTAATTGGCGTTGGTCAGGACAATCGATGTTGGTCAGGAGTGGACAGGAAGCTATCAACATCGGTCAAGGATCGGCCGATGTTGGTAACCTCTAGATAGATAGAGACCGACGTCATTCACTTGTGCAGTTCCAAAACTGCGAGTTGACAAACTGTTAGTTTAACGAACTGGTTGTTTGCATGTAAAAGACTATTTTTGGTCTTGAGTTGCATGTCTAATTATTTTAATTAGGGTCTAATTATTGTATGCATGATATCTATATAATAGACTCATGGGCTGTATTGTAAAGTGTGCTAGATAGCCATTGTGCTTGTAGAGAGAGCAAGAGTAGCTCCTCCTAGTTCCAAAGGGGTGCTGAGTGTGTATGATCAGGGAGAGTTATAGGTTGTGCAAGTTCTGGTAGAAGATCCACCAGGGTACTGGTTAAAGAATCATAAGGACTTGGTGAGGTAAGGACAAGGGTTCTTCATGTTGTAGAGACATCTACATGGTAAGTAAGGTCTGGTGATTTGCAGGTTGTTGCAAGAGCAGGGAGATCTACTTGGAGTATGGTTGTGTACTTGGTGTACTGGAAGCATTGTTACTGACTGGTGAAGGTGAAAAACAACTCTGTGTTTGAGTTGATTATTGTGACCGTAATTGAGAGAGTGAACTGTTGAAGGAGAATTACTGGTGAGCCCTAGAAGTGTGGGAGCTCTAGAGGTGTGGGAAGAAGTGTGGCATCTTCTTTATTGTATTTCCTTCTGAATGAGTATTAATACAATTGGGTATTGTCTCTCATATTATGTGTTGTTTCATATTTCTAGTTACTTATCATTCTGGTTAAATTTCGTGTTTAGTTGCTTATAGAAAGGTAATCATGTGTGCTCTTATGGAGCAGTAGATCCTGACATTTCTTGATCTCTTCAAAACTTTCTTTCCTCCTTCTTGTCCAAGTGAGTATCTCATCCTTCCTTAGCATAGATGTTAGAGGTTTGACCAAATTATCAAAGTTAGGATTAAACCTCCTAATGAAATTGATCTTACCAAAGAAACTTTGTAAACCCTTCTTATGTTTAGGAAAAGACAATTCCAAGATGGAATTCACCCTTCCCAGATCAATGAACAAGCCTTTCTTGGAAATAGTATGCCCTAGTAGTTTGCCTTCATGGATAGAAAACACAAAATTTTTTGGGTTTATAGAGATCCTAAACTCTCGACACCTCTCAAAAATCTACCTTAGGTGCTTCAAATGATCTTTTTCTTCCTTGTAAAAATTTATCGCATCATCAAAATATACCAATACAATGTCATTGATTAGTCCTTGAAAAACCATATCCATTGAACATTGAAAAGTAGCTCCATCATTAGACAACCTAAAATTTAATTTCCTATAATCATATGTACCCCATTTATTAGTAAATGATGTCTTATATTGGTCACTTTCTTCACCAAAATCTGATTATATCCAGAATACCCATCCAGGAGACAAAACATTTCACTACCAACCACAACTTGAAAGATTTGTTCCATGGAAGGGAGTGGGTAATGATCCTTCAAAGACACTCTATTCAAGTCCTTAAAATTAACACACAACCTTATTTCTCTAATTGTTTTTCCTAATAGGAACTAGGTTTGCCAACCAAGATGAATGCTTAATGGGAAAGATGATTTTGGACTCAATCAGTATGGTGAGTTCTTTCCTCATGAGAGGCTCAATATTGAGATTGATTGGCCTTTGAATTTGCTTAATAGGTTTAGAATTCTCGTCTAACTCTATAGTATGTTGAGCGAGATTCAAATCAAAACCTTTAAATCACTATACTCCCATGCAAAGACATTAGAAAATGCTTTGCATAACTCAATGAAAGCATGCTTCTCTTCATTAGTACTTACCTTCCCAAGCACAAGAAATTTATCTTTAAAGATCTAAACCATCTCATAGTTTTCCTACTTTTGTATATATGCTTATCTTCTCTTTCTTCATCTAGTCATCATCATTGAATATGCTCTCAAGAGTGACTAAGCCTTTAGGGAGTTTGTTAGACTTCAATTACACAATATGCCCTCCAAATTGTTGTTATAGTTTAGACTAATTCTTGGAAGAAAACTCAGCTTCTTCTTGTAGAAAAAGTTTTATTTATTGATCACTATCAAACACCATCCAATTAGTGGCATTATCTAGTATGGAGGGCCTTACAATCACTTTTAGATGAGGTTGGTTCTTGTCTTCTTTTATCCCTTTTGGACCATAAAACTGAGCTCCAATTGCTACCAACCTATCATCATGCTTATTATCTTCTCTTGAAATAGAAGTGATGTTGCAGGCTTTGAAATCTTCCACAAGATCGCACATTCTATGCTTATAGGACTTAAGTAAAGAGTTTTTTGTCAAATTCTACCCTCTAACTTGATTCACAACAAGCTCACTATCTCCATACACTTTTAGTTCCTTAACTCCTCTTTTTATAGCACATTCAAGGCCATGGATAAGGGCCTCATACTTTTCCAAATTACAAGTGCAAGAGAATAGAAATCTGAAAGTTGAAAAATACTTTTCCTTTGAAGGTGAAATTAACATTACTCCACCACCAGCTCCAATCTTGCTTATAGACGCATCAAAGAATAACTACCATAAACCACTTACCTCTTTACTTAGATTCATTAGATTGAGTATGAAGGAATCCTTCTCATGCATATACTGCACCCCAAGACTAGATTATTCAATAAACTTGTAAGGATCATTCTCATAGTTGTCATCTCCCCATTCATCTAGGAATAAATTAGAAACTCCCTCAAGGGAAGATGATGGAGATTGGTCAATATGAAGTTCCTCTTCATCAATGATAGCATAATTAACATTTACCACCTTAGGTGAGTAAGGTTCCAAGTGATCTCTATGAATAGGTTCTGACTCAATCTACACTTTAGTGCCATAATTTGTCCTAAACACAATGTAGGACCAATTGGCTACCAAATATCCACCTATCTTGGATGTGAAGTCTCTTGATAAGCAAAGATAAAAATAAGGAGGTAAATCTTCCACCACCACATCATGAGGAATTTAAAAATTAGGACAAGCATAAAGGATAAAATTCAAACCTTTAACTACCCCAAAAGTCTTGGTTGGTGATCCATCCAATTACAAAACTCCTTTAGTCATTGGCTCATACTTGAGGCCTAGCTTATCTACTATACATTTGGGCATAACTGATGTGCTTGCTCCACTATCTATGATGTAATTATGAACCAATAAATCACCAATGATTATAGATAGGTAAAAATGAGGATTCTTCTTATCTTTCTTCACTTGACCATCTATAGATTGAGTTTCATTGACCAAAACCACATTGTCATTTCTAAATGGACTAGCTTGTTTACCCAATCCATGAAATTCATTTTGGAGTATATATTTATACCCTGGTAATGTTAGATAATCACACAATGATATTTTCATATGAAACTTCTTCATTTGGTCCACCACATTGATGGAAGGATTACTCACCTTGGGGTTCTCTTTATGAACATTGGCACCTTGTGATGTAGCTTGTGGAGGTAGAGTTGTAGTAGCTAGCCTAAAATTTGGAATCCTATAATTTTATTATATTTTAGGAGATATATTAGACCCACTTACCATAGTATATGATGTATGAGTCACAATATGTCCTTGATTAACTCCTTGAGCTTCATCAACAACCCTCCCTTTGGACCTAGTATTAGAGGCAACACTAGTATTCTGATTGCTTGTATTTCCCAAGTAATTAATGGCACAAAACTCACCCTCTAAAAAATTTATGAGGGTAGCATCATTATAAGGTTGTTTATTTTCCACCCCTCCTTGTATGTATCTTTCAAAATTTTAAACTTGGAAAGATTGACTTTCTTGCATTACCATGCCTTGATTATGCATCTAATTTGCATAAACAACATGCTCTTGATCATGTTTGAAAGTGGATAGTTGGGTTTTTCTTGGAAAAATTTGTTTTGAGTGGAGATGAGGGATTTGGAGGATGAGGGATAATTAATATTATAGCTTTGATAAGGCTTGACATGGGTGGTTTGGCCTTGTCCTATGCATTGTTTTGGAAAGGAGGTCTACTTGTTTGCCCAAATTGATTATATGTTTGATATGGTCTATAACCTTAAGCTTGTTGTATTTTGAGGGAAACTAACTCATTTTTAAACTTTGAAGAAAGATTTTAAATTCATGGATTTAATTTTAAGGAGAAATGGTAGGCATTTCTTTATTAGGCAAAGGGGCTAAAGTGGGCAATGCACCTTGACTAGGAGAATGCAAATAAGGGAATAGTGGCATTGGGTGTCTAGGAGGTATCTTTCCCACTTAGACAAGACAATTCTTAGCATTTATGGATACTTCATAGGTATCAATCAATGTGTTTCCACCCATTTATTTAATCATCTTGGCAATTTCACTATTTAATGATTTTAATTAGTACAAAAATGCATAGTTTGATATTGGCCTCACAAGAGTTGGGATTCTATCCCAAGTTTTTTGGAACCTAGTATTAAAGTCTTGCATAAATTCATGTGTTTCCCTCTTGATTTTGGTCAATTTCTTGGATATAGATAGGTAGTCACTCTTCTTCCCAAACCTATTAGTCAATAAATCTCCCAATTCATCCCATGAATTAATTGAATTTATAGGTAGAGTCCCATACCAATCCAAAACTTTTCCTTTGAAAGACAAGGCCAATAACATAATAGCTACATTTTCTTGGGTGATGTTGTGAATATTAAAAAAGTTTTATATATTCCTAATGAGCTCAATGGTAGTAATAGGACCATCTCCACTAAAATATGGGACACTTTTGAGGGTTGCTCCTGGGATTTGATCATATTGGGTAAGATGCAAGGGAGATGCCCCAGTGAAAGGCACAAAAGGTTGTCTTCTAGCCATCTTGGAATGATCACTATAGATATTAGGAATGGAATGTAACACAAACTTAGAAACTTTAAACACAAAATCTCTTTTTTAAGGATGAGTATTGACAAACCTAAACCTTTTGGTGGAATACAGAGGTAGTTGCACAAAGTCAAAGGGTGTCTCTTTAGCAATAGATCTAGTTGTCACCTTTTGCATGGAAAATAGGAGTGATCATCAACAAAAGACCTAAATTCTTCAATGGAGTCACTAGGTACTGAATGTAGATGCTTTTTTCATCTTTAACTATGCCAAGACCAGCACCAACCTTAAACAATATTGTAGGACTTGGAGGTCCCATCAGGCGTGCCAAAAACTATTGACACTTGAATTTACACCCTTGAGGATATGCCTAAATCTCCTTATCCAAGTGGCATAATGGAGACATTTATCTTAATCATATGCTACAATATTGAGTAATGACTTGAATCTTGTTAGTCTAGTCTAGTGAAAGATTATATTTTCTAGCTTGTACTCTTGATGATCTACCATCTGCAGAAAGGAGATTATTACAGGTCTTTGATAGTATTATTTTCTAAGTGTATATATATCCTATAAGTGGTACATGATTATATCCCACTTTTTAATCATTCATTCCCATACTAAGAATCATATACCTTCTTAAATCTAGCATATGAAACATTGATGTAATAACAAATCCTGAGTTGTGAGTTTTGTGTGAGAAACACTTTGTTTACCTTTAAGTAGTAGTTTCAGTAAATTAGAAGGACATTATACATTGGTGCATCACCATTTTTTTTCTCAATCATTTTTCTTAATCCCTTTTTAGATCCAATTTTTAAGTTAGAGAGAGAGCTTTAAAGGTGCATCAAGGGGAGTTAACCCCTTATCTAGAGATTCATTTCTCAATATTGTCACCCACAACAAGAGAAATGTCTCCATGGTGCCACTTGGATGAGGATATTTAGGCATCTCCTCAAGGGTACAAATCTAAGTGTCAATAGTAATAAATTGACCTTCATGCTCAAATTTAACACATTCATGTAAGGTAGAAAGGACACAACTCATGGCATGGATACAAGGGCATCTGAGTAACACGTTGTATTGGAACTTTCCCTCTATAACATAAACTATGTTGGGAATGGTGTGAGGTCCCAAGTAGATATGGAGGACCACTATCCCCAAGGTACTAGCCATGTTATCATTAAAAGAGCAAATAACCATTGCACTTTCTGACATGATGTTCTTGGGAAGCTAAAGTTGGTCATAAGCATGAGAGGAGATAATGTTGATGCTAGATCCTCCATCAATCATCACCTTTTTGATGTGGGTTTGATTGATGTACACAGTGATGAAGAGGGGAGGATCATGATCCTCAGTATGAACAAGAGGTATTTTAGAATCTTGAAAGGTGATGAAGGTAGAAAGTTGGAGGGCTATAATAAAGTGTGTAAGAGGTTGGGGATCACCTAGTTGAACCTCTATAAATTGTAGAGCCTCTATTAATGCCTAATGATGGTGGGGTGAGGTGTTGATCAGTTCATAAAGGCTCATTTTCACTAGTGTCTAGTAAAGTTACTTTAACATAATACACTAAATAAAGTCAGAAGGGTTGGAAGGAGAGGCTCCAAAAATGGATACTTTGGGTTTTAGTGGTGGCATAGGTGAAGGTGTAGGTGTTTGGTTCTAGTTGGTGGGTTGAGGGGTTGAAGGATATGTCCATGGAATGGACACTTTAGATTTATCATTATCCTTTTATTGGGCCTGAGATTGGGTAACCATATGAATAGTGTGGATGGGGGGATTTGTTGGGTTGGATGGCTACTTTAGTTCTTCCTCCTCACTCTTGGGTGAGAATGGGGGAGTAGGTAAATGTTAGATAGGTTGAGTTGATGGTTGGATTGGTAATGGGGGTAAGAGAGGTTCATTTGATAATAAATCATCCTCATCATATAGGATATGAATGAGTGCTTGGAGAGATTTATAGTTTTTCATGTCATGTCTCAATGCCCTATGGTATGCACATATCAAGTTATCATTGAACTAGGAGGGTTTGGCATTGGAAGGGTGTAATGGTTTGATAGGTGGTAAGATATGGAATAAGTTTGAAATAACATTTTTAGGATGGTTTAATAAGATTCATTTAAAGTTGTTAGAGGTAATGGGTTTATATTTTTAGAAATGGGAGCCTTCTTAGAAGCAATTCTTACCCTAGAAGTTATAGGTGGTGGAATGGTTTTAGTTGGCAGTTGGGATTGCTTAGTTATGGTTGGCTTCAGGATAAATGATTTGAAAGTGGAATATTTAGATGATGAAGGGTTGGATATAGGTGGGAAATTAGAGGTGGATAGGTTAGTTAAGAATGAAGGAGAACTAGATGATTTAGTAGGGGTAGGTGTAGATAAAGAAAAGGGGGATGGCTTACTAGAGGAAGAATAGGTAATTGGGATGGTAGAAGGATGGGGTCTTAAGATAGAAGGTAAGTGGGAAGGAGGTGGTATGGGTCTAGTTAGAGGTTGAGTTTTGGGAAACTCTACCTTCTTAAAGGGTTTGGTTATGGGTTTCTTTGGTGGACTAGATGGTGTTAAATCCAAATTCAAAGAGGGGTGAGTTCGACTAGGTGTGGGAAGAATTATTGGATTCTTGATAGGTTTGGTAAAAGAGGCATAAGGTGATTTAGCAATGTTAAGTGTAGGTGGTTGAGATGGTCACCTATGGTTTTATAAGAAGAGGTATCTGATGGAGTGGTAATAATGGGTTTAAGGGTGGATTCAAGAGTGGTTGATGACTCAATTTTTTTTTGGTAAGGGAGCCCAAGACAATGCCAAAATGTGGCTCTTTCAAAGTTGGGTTGAGAAGTGAACTCTAGACTAGTCTAGAAAAAGGCTTGTCGATGGATTTGGTTCCTTGGTCATTGGTTTCAAAGATTAATCCCCTAGGTGGAGAAGAGGGAATGGTTCCTCCATCCTTGTTCTTGATGGGAGGTTCCAAAATTGGTGGTTGGGTGGATGAGGTAACCTTTTCTTGTGGGATGGTTTTCAAAGAGGGAATGGATATTTCTATGATGGGGAAGGTTGGTATGGTGTCTTCAAGTGAAGGTATGGGCATGGTTGCTTCATTTTTTTGAGTGTCCAAAGGAATGGAAGGCAATTCTACCTCTTCAATAGGTGGAGTGGAGGAAGAAGAGATGATTGAAGCAAAGGTTATCTCCTTCGATATTTCCATCAAAGGGGAGGTAGATAAGGTTAAGGTCTTATCAAGTGAAGAGAGAGTAGTGGTTGATTCCTTTGTTTAGGTTTCTAAAGGAATAGAAGGTGAGTCCATTACTTTTGTGAGTGAAATATAGGAAGAATTAGTTTTGGTAGTGGTCTCCTCAACACTAGCTCATTAATAATAACATTGATTGTAAGTGCCTCATGAGAGCGAGATGATTCTAATTTGTTATCATGGTGATGGGTAGAAGGAACATCATTGGCAAAAGGTTTGTAGAATATGTCAAGGGATTGATTAGGAGATACATTAGGATTATCAAATGCAAGTTTTCCACTGTCGATTAAGCTTTAGACTAGATTTTTGAAGGTATTGCATCTATTGATGTCATGTCCAATAACTCAATGAAAGGCACAATGGTCATTCTTGTTGTACCAACTAGGCACGGGGTGAGAAGCATCAAATTATTGGGATGGTTTGATAGTTGGAAGTTGGATGAGGTTAGATTTGAGCAATTTTTCCAAACTAAAGCATAAGAATCCCCTATGGGAGTTTATTATTTTGGAGGAGCTCAATTTTGGTTTTGGTTTTGTCGGTAGGAAGGGTTGGAAGAATTGGTTTGATGGGGTTAGTTGATAGTTGGTGGTGGAATAGTTTTTAGGACTACTGAGTTTGCAGATGCTTTTACTTTAGTAGTGGGATGGTTGGGTTGGTTAATGGTTTTGGTGGAGGGAGGGTCATTGGATTTAAAGCTATAATTTTTGTTTTGTAGTTTCAATTTCTTTTCATAAATGGTTTGGTTTTCAAGTTTACGTGCCATGATGAATGCCTCATTAAAAGTTATAGAAGTTTGAACTTGAAGAGTGGGAATAATATGTTTGCCACAACCCTAAGAGAAGAGCTCAATCAACTCAAGTTGGGGTAAGGAAAAAGAAATTTGGTTGATGAGACATCTCCATATAGATATAAAATTGGCAACTGATTCATCATCAAATTGCCTAATAAAATAGAGGTTAGTAATAGAAACCTTTTTAGATATATTTATTGAGAAGCGGTCTAAAAAGATTTGGGCTAGTTGGGAGAATGAAAATATGGAGTGCTTGGTGAGAGCAATATACCAATTGAGATTTGGTCTTGATAAAGACATTGGGAAGGTATGAAGGAGGAGAGCATTGTCATATGTAATCAAATAACAAGAATGATGAAATGTTCTTAAATGTTTTTAGGGGTCCTCCTTACCTTGAAATTTGTAAAACTTGGGTAATTCTCATTGAGGAGGATAAAAATGGATAGGAATAGATGGATGGATGGGTTTGTTACAAATTTAATCATAGGATAAAAGGTTATGATACCCAGAGATAGATGACTCCAGATTGGTCATTTTGTCCATTAACATCTTGACCAAGTCTGTTTGAGGTTGGGAAGCTGCATAATTAGGTGGTAAGCTTTGTTGAGGTTGGGTAAAAACAATGTATGGATAAGTGATAAAGGGTGTTAAAGAATCCACATATTGGTAAGTGATCATAGGAGGTTGGGATGGTGCCACATAAGGGTTGATTAGTACAAACATTTGGGTGGAAGGTGTTATGTATCCCTGTGGGTTAGAAACATATGGGTAAGATGTCATGGGTACTTGTTGGGGGGCTGATTTGGGTTGGTTTAGAGATATGTTTTGGTTAGTGGTATGGATGTAAATTGGGTTGGAGGTATGAAAGTGCTAGTCAGTTGGTGGAGGATGGTAACTCTAGTGGTAATAGAGGGAATATTTGAGGTATGGAAAGTACCAAACTCTAAAGTGGGGTAGAAATTGGTGGGTTGGTTGAACTAAGGGTAATGGTAGAACTAGAGGTAGAATATACCCCCATGATAGAAGGAGTATAGGTGACAAAAGGTAAAGTTGATCCAATGTTGGATGTATTAGTTAGGGTAGTAGGTGTTTGTTTATTGGTTGGGATGTTGGATGGAGTTTGGGAAGTGGTAGTAGGTGAGATATTGGAAGAAGAATAGGCTTGGGTGAGCATGGGTTGGGTTGAGGTGGCACCCAGTATAATATGGGAAGGCATACCATAGGGAGGATCTATAGGAGGAATAAAATAAAAAGGGGTATGGTTAGATAAGGTGTTAGGTAATGTTGAAGAGCCATGGGGTTATTATCAAAGAAGGTGGCAAAATCTAGATCACCCTCGACAACAATCAAAGTCCTAGTAAGAGGGGGAGATAAATGAGGGGAACCCTCGCATTAGAGGTATACTCCATAGAGGAAGAATAATAAGGTTGTTGTTGGTTAGTTTGATTCCTCAGTTATTGTCTAGTAAAGACCATGAGAGGAAATAAGAAAGAAATAACAAAACTCATAACTCAAACACAAAGCAAGCAAAATAAAAAGATATCAAGGAAATCAAACATACACTAAAGTGAATTTAGCAACCTAGGGTTCTTTTTAAATCACTTTTGGCTTATGCCTTAGAAATTGTGAAGAAAAAATTTGGTTTGTGGATTAGTTACTAAAGAGGAAAGCTAAGGTTGGTTTCAGGGTATGTTTGGGTGCTCAAGAAAGAAATTTATATTGATCTTTAGTATGTCACTTGGCATTAGGGCCTACCCCCTCACTTCACACACCACAACAATAAGGGTGTCAGGTGTTTAGCCAAGATATATTGAAATTCAGATTTTATACTCAACCAAGTTGGTTCTCCCCTTAGTAATGACTTCCAAGTATGATTGTTGGGAAAGGGTAAGGTTTACTGCTAGGTGATGAAATCCTAGTTAGGCCTTGTCTCAAGTTTGTTTTGATGTGTTGATTGGTTATGTGGTTTGGATAAGTGTGTGATAACAAGAGTGAAAAATATGATTAATTAGTTTGTTATTAAGTTACTAGATGAACTAAAACAATCAAGCAATCAATGTATTCAAAATATTTATTTTAAGCCCAAAAAAAATTCATATTTTATTCGATGAGCATACAATAAAGGAAGAAAAAGGGATGTTAGGTCCCACTGAGTGTGCCAAAATATTTCTATTTTTTTCCTCTCATTTATTAATTTGGAATCAAGTAATGAAACTAGTAATAGGGTCCATAAAGGGATACCTAATAAAGTGCATGCGTGATCTAGATGATGATGGGAACTCCTCTTTGGCTTGGAAGGAATAACCTGCATATAAGAAAGATACTAGAAAATGGGTTGTTAGATGGATGGTTGAGTGGACTACTTAGCGTGAGCTAGATCCAAGAAGCGTATTCTTGTTAGGAGGTTGTCTATTATGCCCTTAACCATTTATGTGTCTAGGGATATGTGTGGTTAACTTGTGGCTTACATACCTATTTTATTTACTTGTTACATTTCTCTATATTCTTAGATAGGTCGGCTTATGGAATAACCTTAGCAAAGTAGACTATATATAGGAGGTAGCGATTAGTGTTTAATCATCATGTTAATTATTCTTCTATTAGTACATTATTTTGGAGGTTGCCCCCTCAAAGTGGATTTTATATATTATCCAGTATTCTATTCTACTGTCAATTATCATGGTGTAATCTCTCATATTTTCTTATTCTACACAATATAAAATCATTCTTTGTGAATATCTAAGTAATTTCATTACAAGTGGCATCAAATCTTCAATTTGGGAAAGCTTCCTATGACATTTTTTTTACATCTAGTGAGGCATGGCTTCTAAGAACAGTGAAAGTGAAAAAACATAACTTGCAATCTATGAAGAATTGATTTTTTCCATTAGCGCAGTATTGCTCGAAATGCTTTTTTGAAAAAAAAATGATTAAAAAAAGTTTGGAATTTTTTTCCCCTTGCACACTTGTATTCATCGGATTCATCTCGATGAGATGATCACAATGGTATATTATATCGATACACTTTTTTGGTATCAAAAATTTTAATCTAGTGCATAAAGGTAATCATTGGATTTATCTTGACAAGGTGATCACAATGGTACAATTTCTTGGTACACTTTTTTGGGGGGGGGTCAAAACCATCCTAGGGTTTGTTTATGGTAGGTCCATCAACTTAGGGAAGAAAAGGGGCACCAAAAACTCTTAAGACTCCTTCTGCCAATGACATGGAATCTAAAACTTTAGATCTAGTGATTTATCAACTTCAAGAGGACATAAAAAACTTGGTGAGGCATGATGACTTTGTTGCAGTCCAAGCTGATGTTTCAGGGATGCATAGAGAGATTAATGGAGTTCATAGTGAATTTTATCATATCACTATGTAATTAGCTACCCTCACATCTCAATTTTAACCTAAAACCCCTCCACTTTAGCAAACAAATCCTCCTCTAAACAAATCTCATGCTAGTATGAAATTGATGTTGCTAAAAGTGAACATGTGTAAGTTTGATGGTAAGGATCCTCTCACTTGGATTAACCAAATTGATAATTTATTTGAGCTGCATCAAACCCCTAATTCTTAGAGGGTGATGGTGGTGTCCCTATATATGGAATATGAGCAATTCATTTGATATTATTGGTTATGTGCTTGAAATAAAAATAATGGTGCTCATGTTACATGGACTATTTTTATTGAGGAGTTGACATCCCATTATCAAAATAATGCCTCTGAGAACTATTTCAACCAATTAGCCAAGCTATGGTAAATAAGACCTATGAAGGATTATATTCATCAATTTTAGAATCTCTCTTTACGAGTGGAAAATATCACTGAGAGAAATTTGATAGATCTATTTTTGGGTGGCCTCAAAGATAACATCCAATATGAGGTTTGAATGTTTATCCCAACATCTGTATCAGAATCTCTCCCTAAGGCACATATGATAGAAGAAAAAGAGATGGTCAAAAGGAAAACTTTCACTACTAGTCATGATCATAACTTTCCAACACCATCATTTCCACAACCCACCAGATTAACACAATGAGAAATTGAGGAGAAATGAGCCAAAGGGTTGTGTTATGGTTGTGACAAAAAATGGAACAAAGACCATCGTTGTGCTTAAAAGAAGCTATTTTACATTGAAAGGGTAATGATGATGAAGATGATGCAAAAGTACATGATGTGGATGCAGAAGTTCCTAAGGAGGAATCTAAAGACTCTTAGTTTACTATTTCATGACATGCCCTATCAATTATTATTACTCCCCAAAATATTAAGGTGATGGGTTTCCTTAAGAAACAGAAGGTCACTATCTTGATTGATTCTGGGAGCACACACAACTTCATCCACAGTAAGTTGGTTGCTCATTTGAACTATTTCATTTATCCAGCTCCATAATTTTAGGTTATGATTGTAGATGGTGGTACTATCAGCTGTTTAGGAAAATTTCAAAGTATTAAGTTGGCCATGGGAGACTACTTATTAGATTCTCCTATGTTTGCTATTCTGATGGGTGGAGCTGATATTGTTCTAGGAGTCTAGTGGCTCACCACTTTGGGCACTATTGAGATGAATTTTCAAGAATTATTCATATATTTTCATTCCAAAGAAAGGAAATTTGAACTAAGAGGATTAAAGGCTAAATCTTTCCAATTTTTTAGCTCCCATCAAATGACAAAGATTCTTCATAAGGGTACTAAGGGATTTGTAGCTTGCTTATTTTCTATGGAAGTACAGCCAACTCAGCCATCTTCACCTCTTGATCTGTAACAAATATTGGATGTTCATTCCATTATTTTTGGAGACATGAAAAAAATACTTCCACCTAGATGCATGCATGATCATGTTATCACACTTATTCCTAAGAATACACCACCCAACATCAGGCCATACAGGTATCCCTATGCCCAAAAAAGTGAAATTGAAAAGATGGTATAAGAGATGTTGGATGCAAGAATCATTCACCATAGCCAAAGTGAATACTCTTCACTAGTTTATGGTTTAATGTGATGCATCTAGGTATGGTATGGGTGTTTTAATCATGCAAGAAGGTAGACTACTGGCATTTGAAAGTCATCAACTCAAGGGTAAAATTCAGCACAAGCCCATCTATGAGAAAGAAATGATGGTCATTTTGCATGCAGTCAAATAATGGAGACCTTATTTGATAGGTCATCATTTTTAGGTAAAAATTGATCATGATAGTCTTAAATATTTATTAAAACAAAGTTTGTAATTTCAAGAACAACAAAAATGGGTAACTAAGATGCTAGGCTATGATTTTGAAATAGTCTACAAAAAAGGCAAGGACAATGTGGTGCCAGATGCACTATCTAGAAAAAATGAATCAATTGAGACATTGCTATATGCCATAACCATTTTGTAGGCAGATTGGATAGAGGAAGAATGATTAGAATGGGAACATGATAGTACTGCTCATGATTTGATTCAAAATCTTTAGCAAGGTTTAGGTGGATTTGAAAAATTCACATGGAAAGGTAATGCATTATGGTATAAAAATAGATTGTACCTATGTAAAAATTCTCTTCTTAAAAAAAATCCTTCAAGAACTTCATGCAACTCCAATTGGGGGTCATTAAAAATTTTTGAAAACCTATCACAGGATCAAGCAGGATTTTTTTAGGGAAGGTCTCAAGGGGGGTCTCTAGAAATATGTGGTTGAATGTATGATCTATCAATAAAATAAAGGTGAAACCATCAAAAATCCAAGTCTTTTATAGCCTTTATCTATCCCTAGCCAGCGTTGGGAAGAGGTATCCATGGATTTCATTATAGGGATACCAAGATCTGACAGTCAAAATGTTATTGTGGTTGTTGTAGATCATCTCAGTAAGTATGTTCATTTTTGTTCATTATCCCAACCATTTGTCACTACTATAGTAGCTTATGTTTTTCTCAATACAGTTCAAAAATTACATGGAACCCCTCAGATCATTGTCAGTGATAGAGATCCCATTTTTACTAGTAATTTTTGGATTAAGTTATTTACATGTTTAGGCACCCAATTGACTCATAGTTCATCCTATCATCCTCAATTTGATGGACAAACTGAGGTAGTCAATAATTGTCTAGAAGGATATCTCCATTGTTTTGTTTCTGATAAATAGGATAAATGGGTTCATTAGCTGCCACTTGTTGAATGGTGGTATAATACTTCTATTCATAGTTCTTCTAAAATGTCTCTTTTTATGGCACTATATGGATACCACCCTCCATCCATCACTTCAACCTTGAAGGTCCATCCTAAGGTTCGTGAAGTTGAAGAACATATTCACCATCAATAGGAGGTCCTTACAAGTTTGCATAAAAATTTAGCTATGGCCCAAAATCACATGAAGCAACAAGCAGATCAACATAGAAGTGAGAGGAATTTTGACATTGGTGATTGGTTCTTTGTTCACTTACATCCATACAAACAGATGTCATTAAAGAAAAAAAAAAGATAACAAGTTGTCCCCTAAGTATTATGGGCCTTATCAGATCTTGCAGAAAATTGGCAGTGTGGCTTACAAGTTAGATTTTCTTTCATCCACTTGCATACCTCTAGTATATCATGTATCATGCCTATATAAAGTCATTGGATACAAAGTTACCATTCAAAAAAAATTACCATAATTGGATGAGGAAGGTAGATTTGTTATTGATCCTAAGTTGATCCTTCAATGGCATACCAAGCAACTATGTTCTAGAGCAATTACAAAATACCTGATCAAATGAAAAAATATGCCATGTGAAGATGCCACTTGGGAGGATGAAGCATTTGTGCAGCAGCATCTAAAGTTGCCACAACATTGAGGACAATGTTGTTTTGAAGGGGAAGGGATTTTTATTCCCTTAACTATTGGTGTGTATATAGATATGTGTGGTCAACTTGTGGCTTACATACCTCCTTTATTTACTTGTTACATTTCTTTATGTTCTTAGATAGGTCGACCTATGGATTAACCTTGGCTAAGTATACTATATATAAGAGGTAGTGGTTAGTCTTTAATAATATTATTAAGTATTATGCTATTAGTGCATTGTTGTGGAGGTTGCCCCCTCGAAGTGGCTTTACTATATTATCCAATATTCTATTTTGCTATCAATCATCATAGTGTAATCTCTCATATTTTCTTATTCTATGCAATATAAAATCATTCTTTGTAAATATCTAAGTAATTTCATTACATTGTCAATCCACTGTTTATAAAAATTAAGTTGATATAGATGACAATAATGAATAATTACATTACATAACACTAAAGTAAATACATGCAACAAAAAGGTAAATACTCATTCAAAGAAAATGACTAAATTTAGAAGAATCGGGTCAATACTCATGCTAAGATAATTGGGTTCAGGTTCATAAAATCTAGGGAGGTTCTATGAACAGGCAGGAACACTTTTTGTAGGATTTGATTAGGGTAAGGGGGTTAAAATAACTTGTTATTTTCTACCACAGTGACCATCAATGGTTGGGTCAACCATCAATGGTTAGGTTGACCATCAACAGTTAGGTGACCATCAATGATTGAGGTGACTATCAGTGGTTGGGCTAACCATCGATGGTTACCTGTGTATTTTTGGAAATATTCAGAAATAGAATTGTACACTGGGTAAATGGTTAGGTGAGGGTTGGAATATGGGTTTGGTTAAAAATAGAAAGTTGGAAGATGAGTTTGGATAGGTCTGAGTATTTATAAATGAAATGAAATGAAGAAACAAATGCAAAGTTACCTAAAACTTGCTAGATAGATGAAGCAATTTAACTAGAGTGACAATACTTTGGCCTTCAAAAGTGATTTGGATAGAGGTTTGAGTTTTTATTGTTGTTGCTTGATTGTTGAAGGGATGTTGGATAGCTATACAAGAAGATTTGATAGCCTGGATGCAAATTTGTGGATTTATGCATCTTTTTCACTTCTTAATTATCTTCTTTTATAGGATGAAGTTACTAATTATGTAGGAATAAGTTGCTAATTAGATAGGAGGATAAAGTTGCCATTTATGATGCTTTAAATCTTGTTGGCATCATAAAAGGGGTATTGCTAAATTGTGCCATGATTACCTCATACATATTTGGAATTGGACTTAAAATTAAGCATGAAGAACCTAACCATTGATGGTTAGGCTAACCATCAACGATTAGGTTAATCATCGACGGTCAAGGTTCTAAAGGAAAATATGTTAAAAAGGGGTGGATTAAAAAGTTAAGTTAGAGGAGTTAGGTTAGGGGGTTCAAGTTAGTAAATTAATAAATGGGTTATGTCAACTAGGTGGTCAACTAGCTTCAGGATCGGGTAAGAGTTCAAGGCATTTTGACATCTAAAACTATGCAGTTTTTTAGTGTCTATGATGTGTAATACATAAACTCAGGGGTAGTGTTGATGAAACTAACAATAATTTTAAATGCATAAAAACACCCATCAATATGGGTTGATCATGCATAAATCAGGGTTCCTTAGTGTTGTACAAAATCTCTCTTTCATTTTCTTTGAATTATATCACATGCTATAAGTTGACATACTAAACTTGTAACTCACCACAGAAATCCAATCTGTGAAACTTACACTAGGCTATAAAAATATGATATTGACATACCTAATGCACATCAAGTATTACATCCAATATTAATTACTAATAATGTGAATATACCAATACCTACATTATGAATATTTAATTCCCTATCATATAACTTTTTATCCAAAATGTAGAGGCCTCATAAAGTGTTGGAAGTGGAGTACCAACTGACCATGCCCCATAATATTTCTAATAGGGGAAAATAAGATTTATATTTTAGCAACACCTCATTAGGAAGTTCCAAATCATCTTTGGAATCTTCCTCATAACTTTTAATCTTAACCTTCCCCTTATCTTCATATAATTTATGCAAAATTGGTCACATCTTACTATTTATCCATGTAATGGTGTAACTACTTTAGACCTCTTCCTTTTCATCACATTTCCCTTATCATCTTTTTTCATTTCTATAATGTCTACATATTCATATGTAGATGATAATGGTGGTGACAAATAACAAATTCCATTTTCATAGATTGAAATATAAGTAATAAAAACAAGTAAATTAAGATTACAATAATAATGGGGAAATTAAAATGAATAATAGGCAAGAGGAGAAGAGATGGGGAAATCCTCAAGAGTAAAAGATGAGGATGCATGAAAGAGTTCTGGAGAGGTTTCTTCCCTTTTAAAAGAGGATCCACTATTAATAATCCCCAAACATATCCTTGAGAATACATGCAAGAGCAAAAGAGTTTCAAATATTTTGTAGGAGGATCACCCAGAAGGACCCAAAACAACCTCCTAGAGTACAAGTCGGAGATATGATGAAGAAAATGCTCAATGAAAAAGACTCATTCAAAGAGGTTATGTTGAATCCTAATCATATGAAAAACATAAATAATACAGATTTTCAAAAAATAAGGACATATGGTAGCTACAAACAAATGTCATGGTTTGGGTAATGTTCTTGTTCCTTCTCTTAAACAAGGTTTTATTGTTGATAAATTAGCTACACCCCTCACAATTTAACCATATAATGAGAAGACATCTAATTTTACATTTATGCTCAGCCAAAGAGGGTTAATTTTTATATTTAATGGAATTTGGCCTACTCTCTCTCATATACATGAGTGGATAAGCTAACATTGGGCTCCTATCATATTATAAGAGGTGGAAATCTTCCCTTGTGCATAGGTTTTTTCATTGCATTTCTTTTAACCAGTCAGAATGGAATGATATTTTAAAAAAGGGGCCCTAGTTTAATAAGGGGTCAAAATTGTTCATGAAGCCTTGGTATACAAACTTTGACCCCTTGACTGTAAACCTATCCCATGCTCTAGTATGGGTGAGGCTACCAAATTTGCCTTTCCATTTATGGACCCTACCAACCCTTAAACAAATCAAAGATGTTATATGTGTTTTTTTTAGCCAAGAATACTCAATAAAGGAAAGATTCAAGTCAACATATGTCTGCATTTGTGTGTTTGTGGACTTGAGAAAAGGGCTCCCTGCTAATTTTTCCTTAGTTTGGGGTGGTTCAATAAGAACCCAAAAAGTAGACTATGAAAATATTATTTTTAGATTAGGAAATGTTTTGAATATGACCATTTAGATGTTGCATGTCCACATCTACAAGCTTCTAGTCAAAACCCATTAGGTAAAAATATGATCTCAGGTGACAATGGTTTCTAAGTGGTTTAAAGAAAGAGAAAATAGAAAGCTACTTGGTGGAAGGAAGCCAGAATGGACCACACATCATTTGAAGCAAGGAATCAAAAGAAGGATATTAAGGAATGAAAACACAAACTCCCTTGGAAAAAGTATAATAAAAAAAAATTACAAAAAATGGAGATCACTATGAATAACATGGATGAGAAAATAGAGTTTCCCCTAGAAGAAAGTTAAAAATCAGCCACAAAGAGGAAAATGGACCAGAGAAGCTCTTCTTTGAATGAAATTGAATGAACCTCAAATCTAGAAGAGGGATGAGATTTACAACTTCAAAGCATCCAACAAGTTTGGAGGGAAAAAATAAAATTTGATATTAGTGGCTTAATTTATAAATTTTCTTATTTTTGGTTTAATTATAAAGAACATGCATGCTTGTTCCACTAAAAATACATATGCATGTTCTAACATAAAATAGGTATACATGTAAGTTGGTGGAGTTTCATGCATGCAAGGATACTTGTGGATCTTTGCATGTATGCAAAAATCAAAACTTGCTATGATAGGAAAAAAAAGTTGCTCATTTTATTTTAGGAAAGAGGAATCTTTGGGGTTTTATAAGATGTAACTTGGAAACTTTCCATTATATATATATATATATATATATATATATATATTAGATCAATATCAAGGTTACATGGGTCCCTTTCCCATAAACATAGAGACTAATACCAAACCTTATGGCCTAGCTTAACAATGGAATTATCAAGGCATATGACTAGCCTAAAAAATAGACTTTTTATACAAAAATGTTTATACAACATAATCAAACCGATATAAAATGAACCAACTACCTATCTTAGAGAATAAAATAGGAGAAACCAACCTCCATCATAAAAATAACCTATTGTTTCACATTCCTACTTTTACTCAAGAATTATTATTCAATTTCTTTCCCAGCATTAACAACCTCCAAACCTGATTCCAACACCCTTGATTTCTTCAATGACTTAGGATATTAGACCTTTTTAACTTGAGCGCTCTCCACTACAACTGGATGGACTAATTCCAAACCTTTGTCAAAACTCAGAGTCATAAAATCTATGGTCTTAAAAAAATTGGACTTTTTTGTAGCTTCCTTGCACTTTCTTCTTTTTCCTCTACTCCTGCCACCATGGGGGCTCCTAAAACAAGCCTCTTGCAACACCACATGCTAACCACTTTATCACCTTCAGTCTACCCATTGACCTATGTTGAGCTCACCACACCTCTAACTATGGAATGGGAATCAATAAATCTTGCACAAAAGGCATGGATATACCTATAGAATTTTCTTTGCCAATCTCCCCTGAACAGGGTTATTCAACATCTTGAATAAATTTTATTAAAGAAACAAGCATTTCTTTTATAATGTGAAACATTGATAGAGGAACATATCACAGACCATCCTTAATGGAAAATGACAATTTTGGAAATGGTCGTAAAGGTAGAGAATCTAAAACTGACATCAAACCAACCCTGTGCTTAGGCCAATTATAAAACTCCACCATTTGCTTAACTTGATTCCACTTAGAAACAACTAGACACAGGTTAATAGCAAAAAGAGATGCCAAATCAGAACTAACATGCAATCTTTTACTCTCAAACAACACTTCCAAACTAGAATAGGTTCTAGAGCATCCACTACTTCTAAAATGGGAACCCAAAAACTGTTCATCAGCCTCATTTCGGTAATATTTCCTATGAAACCCATCTCCCTAGATTTGGCCCCTCCAAACCTTAACGGCCAACCCAATGATTCCACCAACTCAGACTCTATACTATGGAACCAAACCAAACAAGCTTTCAAAAACCATAATCCAAATATGGTGTCCATATCAATGATAATCATCCTCTCAAGCTCTTTGCATGAAATTCAATTATGACCCCATCACTTCCACATACTTGCCATAAATACCTTCATCATTATCACTTTTATCACCTGAATTCATAAACAAAGCTCATCGGAAATAAAAAACCATTATGTCACCTCTTTATTATAGTTTATTTATTTATCTATTAGTAAAATTAAAAAATTAGAGGTCTACCAATTCCACCCCCAACCAATCACCCCAACCTTCCTTAATATTATCTACCCTAAAAACCTCAATTTTGATCAATTCCTGCATTGACTAGGAAATCGGCTACTCGATTGCTTTTCTAAAAGCAATGAGAACATATCCACTCTTAAAATTGATTTAGTTTAGGCCAAATAATTGAAATAATATTCTCTAATTTCTAGGATTTGGCCTTTTGACCTCTTAAGGCCTGAATAACAACCTGAGAATCTGCTTCAATTTCCAAAAATTATATACCATAATCAAGAGCCAGCTCAATTCCTACTATAAAATCCTAAGCTTCTGCTGCAATATTAGTTCCATCAAGCAATTTCAAAAAGATAACTCTCATTAAGAAGCCACTACAATCTTTGATAACACACCCTACCCCTAAAGCTCCTAGATTCCCTCTACAAGCACCATCAAAATTTAGCTTAAACCAACTTGGTTGTGGAGGAGTCTAGATTGCTTCATTTGTATTCCTTTTTTTCTTCTTATATACTATTGAGCCTTTAACTTGGATGGGACTTAATATTTTTCTAATTACCACACATCTGCATATCCCATTGATTCAAGAAACCTTGTTTCCTCTTCATTTGCATTGAAACTACTTCAGAGATGGAGAATTCCATTTCCCTTAAAATTATATGTAATGGATGTTTTCTATCCTCAAAAATATGAGCATTTATTTCTTTCCAAATTATCCAGATTATAATAGTTGGACTACATCTCCACAAACTACTGAGCGAATGCTTCACATCTTCCATTGGCAAAGAAGAAAAGGATTGATAATAGTAGGAAGCCAAGCCCAAGCCTAATTAAATTTATTACACAACCAAATCTAACACCAATTAGTAAAAGAATAGTTAAATAATAAGTGATCCATAGTTTCTTCCTCTTCTTTACACATACAACATCTTGATGACCCTACAAAACCCAATATCTTGCAATGATTTTGGGTGAGAATGCAACTCTAAACTGCCAACCAAGAAAAAGCCCCTACTTTTTGTAACCCTTCCTTTCCCCAACATAGCAAATTGGCCCAATCTAGAGAATCATCTACTGCTTCTGCCATCTGATAACCTAGTTTTACTATATAAGCCTCTATTTTTTATCCAATCCAATGTAGTTGATCTTATTTATTATTGAAAAATACTTTCCTTGGCATCAAACTTTCTTCCAACACCCTTACTTTGGTCTGTGGGATTAGAAGATCTGACAAGCTTTTCCACCTATAGTCTGGTCTCCACTCATTAGTGCAAAGATCTAAGTAATCTATCACCTTGGACCTGCAAAGATTTTACAAAAAAACTTTGATTTCCATTCCTTCAAAAAAATTACCATAGGGTGATGCCCATTCCAATAATCCTACCATAAATCTACTTTCCTTCCATTATTTACTATCTAGGAAATACGTAAATAAATTATCATTCTACATTTTAGCAAAAACTTCCAAACATGAGAACCTCTGGGGGGATTAGCTACTAAAAAAAACTCTCTTGTAACTCTAAACCAAGGTACCTAGCCCTAAGAAGTCTACACCATAGCTTATCTGATTCATTCAACATCATCCAAACCAATTTAGCCCCCAAGGCTAAATTCTGAAGTTGAAGATCTTTAATACCTGCTCCACCTCTTTGTTTCCTTTTACACACCTTTTCCCATTTCATCAAAGGAATTTTTTTATTCTCCCTAGTCCCTTACTAGATAAAATATTTTATAATATTATTCATAGTTCTAAGCACTTGATCTGGTGGCTATAACACAGATAAATAATAAGTAGAAAGAGCACTAAAAACTACTTTAATTAGAGTAATTCTGGCTATCAAAGAGAACCACTTACCTTTCAAATAACTTCGAAGAGATTTAAATATGTTAGTCAATTCTCTCCATAAACCAATTTTTCCCTCCCCTTTATATAAAATGACCCCTAAATATTTCCTAGTAAGCATTCCTATCCTAAAACCTAAGATTCTTTCCAAATTAATTTCTTCTTGTTTCATATAATTGACAAAATAGATTTTAGAATTACATTTGTTCACTCTCTAACTAGGGGCTTCTTCATATTTTTTCAAAATCCTCTTTAAATATATAGCTTCCTCTAACCCTACCTTTCTAAAGAGAAAAGTATCATCTGCAAACTAATGATGAGTGAGATTATCCACTATTTGAAGACCCTACAATATACCTCTCTGCTTGGCCTCTCTTACTGCTCTTCCCAATGCTTCAGCCATCAAGATAAAATGAAATGGGATAGCATATCCCATTTCCTTAAAACTCTATAAATTTTTAAAAAACTTGTTGAATTTCCATTAACCAACATTAAAAAATTAGGGATCAAGACATGACTAAAAAACCTATTACACCATTCCACACTGAATCCAAATTTCTTCAAAATATTAAATAAGAACCTCAAATCCACCCAATCATAAGCTTTAATAATGTCTATTTTAACCATCATACCTTTTTTATGGTTATGCAAAAGGGAATGAATAATTTCATGAGC
Organism: Torreya grandis; assembly: GCA_037957365.1. Classification (NCBI taxonomy): domain Eukaryota; kingdom Viridiplantae; phylum Streptophyta; class Pinopsida; order Cupressales; family Taxaceae; genus Torreya; species Torreya grandis. Next base: position 1,125,678 of record JARHVA010002544.1, read on the forward strand.
CACAATTATCCCTTCTTGAATACTTCTACCAGGCACAAACCTACCTTATTCTTTATAGATCAACTTTTCTAATAGTGGTTTAAGTCTATTTTAAATGGCCTTAGAAATGATATTATACACCATATTACACAAGGCCATAGGTCTAAAATCACTAAAGGAGGATTGATTTTCCCCTTCAGGAAATAAATATAAGAATGTTACATTCAAATCTGAAGCTACTTTCCTCTTTATTTTGGATTTTTCCATCATCTGCCACATGTCCTCTCCCAAAATATCCCAAAAGGATTGAAAAAAAGTTATTAGGAAGCCATCTGGATTTAGGGATTTATCCTTAGCCATTGAGAACACCACTTTTTTAACCTCTTTCGATGAAAAGGGAGCCATAAGCTTAACATTCATGGCTTTATAAATCAATGAATGAACTAAAGATAAAAAGAAACTCTGAGCTTCCCTATTTGAACTATCCTCTTCATTCAACAAACTTTGAAATAAATGAGTTTCTTCAGACCTTATTTCCTTTAGGGTTTCCAAAAACACCCCCTACCTCAATCTAATACAAGCAATCCTAGTGACCTTTCTTCTTGATTTAACTGAGAGATGGAAAAAAACTAAGTTTATGTCATCATCTTTAAGCCAATTTTCCCTAGATTTTTGTTTCCAAAAAAATTATTCTCTAAAAAACAATTATGCATAATCCTTAACTAAATATTTCTTAAGATTATAAGCTTAAGCATCCATCCCCCCTCTGAATACTTTCTCATTTAAACTATAAAGTTTGGATTCAATTCTCAAATTTTCCTAAAAAATATTCTTGAAGTGTTCTTTATTCCATATCTTGAGTTTACCCTTTACAAATTGTAGTCTTTTAGACATTTGATACATTCTAGAACCTGGAGGTAGCTAACATTGATCCCATCAATGCTGAATATACTCGAACAGAGAAGAATCTCTTAGCCACATTAATTCAAACTTAAAAGGGCATCTTTCAAGGGGATTATCATAATCAATTTTTAAATAAATTAACCAATGTCCTGAACTTGATTGAGATAAAACTCGACTATCTAACTTCCACTTACTCTGACTCCAATGAGAAGAAATCAAAAAATCTATCCAATATCTCTAAAATATTTTTAGGACCTAACCTCTTTTTATTCTAAGTGAACCAACCTAATTTTTGTTCCACATGTTCCAAAGTATTCTTTGCAATAAACATTTCAAAATCTTGTGAGACTTGAGAACCAAATTATGCACCTCCTTTATTATTTGTCTTTCATTATATTATTAAAATCACCCCCAAAAATAATCTTATCTATCTAATTTTTTTTAATATATTATAAATATTAGACCACAAGATAAGTTTCAAAGAGGCCCCCTAAGGTCCATAGATATTCAATATTAGAAACTATAAATTTGAATGGAAACTAGACAATCTACATAATTGCCAATTCTACCCTGAATCCTCTAAAACAACTTTAGTGGTAAAGGGAGACCAAAGAATATCCAATCCTACTAATGCTCCCACTACTTTTATAAATAACCTTTGCCATAATTTCCAAATCTTATTCAACAAACCCTCTGCTTCCCCAAAACATAACTTAGTTTTTTGAATAATTAAGACATCCAATTTCTCCACACTTAGAAGATGTTTTACCAAGAATATTTTATTAGGGGAATTATGACCCCTAACATTCCAATAAATTACTTTCATGAATCCAAAGGAGGGAATTCCACCCCCCACCTTGCAGCATCAACAAATTTTTCTAAAGTACCTTGTTTACCACCCAAAATCTCACCTGTTACTTTGTATTTTTTAGATTTGCTTCATGATTTCTTCCTTGGACCCTAATTAGGATGGCTAAGAGAACATTGAGTTTGGTAAATTGAAATAAATTCCCTATAATTAAACTCCCCTTTTGAATCTTCTTCCAATTCTTCTTCTGAATCTGAAAAATCTTCTTCTGAAACCACAACCTTCCTATCTCCTTCCACTATTTGCTCCTTATCGATTTGAGAGAGAAAACCTTGTTGTTTTTTTAAAATTAGAGATCTAATTGATTGTGATTATTTTTCAATAAACTCACAACTCTTAATAATCATTACTAGAGAGATTACATCCATTGTTCCCAATATTTCAAGCAACTCCTTTGTTTTACCTATTTTTTGAGATTGAGTTTTCCACACTACCTCCTTCTCCTTCTCCTGGTCCTCTTTTTGCTCTTCATTTTCCTTACCTCTATTTTGATCCCCTTGAATCTTTTCCAATCTCCATTTAGGCACCATCTTCACAGATTTGGTATGATGGGAACTCCTACTTTTTTTACAAAATTTATGGATGTGACCTAGCTGATGACATTTATAACATCTGAAGGGGATTGTTTCCACATTGATTCTTTGATACCAAATCCTACCTTTCATCTTGATTACAATATGTTCTGGAATATCTTGATCCAAATCTAGAGAAATTCTAATTCAAGTAGGTTTCCCTTCCACCTTTTAATGAATACTCATCTACTTCCATCACCTGGCCCATCAATCCACCCATGGCTGATAGACATTATTTGCTCCAATATTCTAAGGGCAGTCCATAAAATCTTATCCAAATCAGATAACTCCCTTTCTAATCCCTCATAGGATCAAAATTAGGGCTCCAATTTTGAAGCCACAATACAACACCATTAAAGGACCAGGAATTATTTTCTAAATCCTTTGTTTTTTCTTCCAAAGAGTGAAAAATAACCACAATAAATCCCTTAGGAATAAAACTTACTAAAATAAAGGATCCCCAGTTCTCCTTAATCCAAATTTTGATAGCTCCTATCATAGGCCATTTTATAATACATTTATAGATTAGGGCACAATCCATCAATAGTTTAATCTTAACTAAAAAGGATCTAAAATTCATTTCAAAACCCTAGCTTTGCCAATCTTCACTCCATCCCCCAACATCTTCAGATGATTATTTGAATAATATTCCACTTGATCTACCACTTTAGTTAAAATCAGTGCTTGAGACAAATCCTTGGGATTTGCCAGGCTCTCCTCCCTATTAAAAATGAAAGATTTGATATTTTTTGAATCCTTACACAAATTTTGAGCCTGGGTCCCCAAAAACTTCCCTTTCTAGATGGCCCCTATTTTTCTTGACTTCACTTCTTCATTCCACCACTCTCTTTCTTCTTTGATCACTACTGCCAACACCTTTTTCTAATCTTTTTTTCCATGATTAACTTCTACTTTCCTTCCCGACCCTGTTGATTTGAACTTCAACTATTTCCCAACCCTAGTCTACGAAGTTGAATCCTTCCCTTGTAATCATTGTCGCACCTTCTCCTACTCCTCTTTCAACTTCTCCTTTTCCTTCTCCTTGTTTCATGCCATTTCACTCTCCTTTTTACTAATATAATTTTTATTTATAAAAAAAAGATGACAATAATAACAATGAAATGTAAATTAGGGAAAATATTTAAGATAAAATATATAACTATATCAAATGAAAAACATAATTTTTTACTAATTTATGTAATTTCAATAGTTTCAATAAAAATATGTAATGAAAATAATTGTATATGTATCACTAACTTACCTAATTTAATTCAATTTAACCTAATTTCACTTTACTTTCCATATTTTTTCCTATTTATTACTAATTGACCTAATTTTAATTTAATCTCACTGTAATTTCTTTAAGTTTCACTATTTTTTCTTATTTTGCTCAATGTCTCTAATTTCTCTTGTTTGTCACTATTTTTCCTAATTTCATCAAGTTTGGCTTGATTTTACTTCATGTTTACCCTAATTTACCCAAGTTTAAGTAAATTTTGTAATTTTTCATAATTTCTCATGTTTGTCACTAGTTTCCATAATTTCATAAATTTGGCTTGATTTCTTCAATTTTGGCCAAATTTCATCAAGTTTTGTCAAAAATTTTAATTTTTGCCTAATTTTACTTGAATTTCCCTAGTTTTCCCAAAGCATCATTAATTTCTAAAATTTCCCTTATTTTTTCTATTTTTCCTAATGATCCGGGCAGCGATTTAAGCGATAATTCAGGTGACAGTTCCACCCCAATTGATGACAGAACTTCCGGGAGCCATAACTTTTGCACCGTAGCTCCAATTGACTCACCATTTAAACCGTTGGAAAGATAAGAATGAGGATAACATCGTGAAATGGCATGAGCTTTGCTCAATGAAGTTTGACCCTTGAAAACCCAATAGAAGTGCCTCAAATTTTAATTTTAGTAGTGTAGTCTAAAAATAGTAAGTTTCTAAAAATAGTAATTCCTCGAATTATGTATTGTTTTAAATCTTAGAAGTCAAACCACTTAATCTCCCTCAAGATAGGTGACCTTCCACATCCTCCCCATGCTTTCAAAATGTGTATAAATGAAGAGGTAACCCAAAATGTGAAGACAGACATCTCTTCCCAGAGATAAGCATATATTTGTATTGCGATCTTGAGTAATACTACATCTCTTCTTAGAGAATTCATTGTTACTGTGTTATTTCTATGCTATTGAGATATTTATCAACTAGAACTTCCAAGTTTTGGATCAGTGGTATCAGATCGGTTTGTCTTGAGAGTGTATGATCCTGAGGATGAGGTCAGGCTACAAGAAGCTTGGGTGGGAAACAACAGAGCTTCTAAATTTTCCACCTGTTCACTCCAAATGACTTCAAATGGCAGACGACACCAAGACATCTGATCCTTTCAAGGAAATGGTGAATGAATCCCTCCAACGGCAACAAGCACAGATGATATAACAATTTGCCTAAATTCTTCAAACACTTCCGATGGGAAATCCTAGCTCCGCGGCTCCACTTCCTGGCTCCTCATCCAGGGAACATCCTTTCAGTGCCCCAACACCCTTCAAGGTTTAGGTAAATTTTGATATTCCTACATTTGAAGGCAAAATCAATGCTGTTGTAGTAGAAAATTGGTTGGATCAACTGTCTTCCTACTTCTCTATAAATAAGTTCACCGATGGAGAAAAGATTACTTTTTCTCTTTTGAAATCATCATTGCCTATGAAAAACTGGTGGGAAGTATACAAAAAGAGGTTCAGTACAGATGACATCGGCCTCGAGGTGGAACCTACCTGGGATGATTTTGTGGAAGCTGTGAAAGAAGAATACTATCCCATTGGAGCATATGATGATCTGTACATACAGTGGCAACAACTTTGCCAAGGTAAGGACCAATCTATTCAAGATTACACAGACACTTTTCATTCTTTGTCTACAAGATTGGGCATTCAAGAAAGTGAGAAACATAAGACTCTCAAATATCATGGTGGAATACAATGGTACATACGGGGGGAAATGGAACTCTTCAATTTGGAAACCCTCGGTGAGGCATACAAATTTATAGTGAAGATTGAACAGAAGCATGGCAGAAAGAATACGAAGAGTCAACCCTCAAAATGGAAAAGTGACAAATAAGGTCAAACACGAGGCCAAAATTGGAAGCAAAAGGAGTTTCAAGATTAGAAATCCTAGAAGGGGAAGGCTAGAAAATGGTGTGATTAACACAAAACTAAAAATCACTCCAAAGAAGAATGTCAAGCCATCAAGTCACTACTTTTTGAGTCAGAATACTCAACATCTACTACTCTGCCTCATACACAACCCACAGTCAAAGAGGACGAAGAAGAAATTGTAGATGTTGAGCCTGACACCATTATCGCCTCATCACAGACCCGTGAGGAAAGACCAGATGATAAGGAAAGATTGTTTCACTCCAAATTATGGGTAAAAGGTAAGCCTTTGCATTTCATTCTTGATAGTGGGAGTCAAAAGAATTTAATTTCTGATAAAGTTGTGAAAAGTCTAAATCTATCCATGAATCCTCATCTAAAGCCCTACAGTATTGGATGGTTGAGCCTAGGGAGAGACCTCTATTTCACCCATCAGTTTCTTCTTTCATATGTTATAAAACCATTCCAAGATGAAGTCTTGTGTGATGTGGTCAATCTAGATGTTTGTGATGTACTCTTTGGTCAGTTGTTCATGTATAAGCGACATGGCATCTATGAATCATGAACCTGAAGGATCACCCTCTCTCTTGGAACATGGCACTATAGGGTACCAGAGGTACCACCTCCCACATCTGTCTCCCTGATCAGTGCTAATCAATGCAAGAGATTGGTGGAGAAAACAAAGCAATTTGTTCTCATGGTGGTCAAACCACAGAAATCCAAGAAGGCTGATGTTGCAGTCCTGACTACACAATCAACACAACAATAGAAGCAGATAGGATGAATCACAGGAGAATATGATGACTTATTTAAGTCACCCATAGGAGTTCCATTGCATTGCCAGGTAAAACATTCTATCGATTTGATCCCAGGATCACCTTTGCCTAATAGTCTTGTGTATTGCATATCAGTTTTAGAGAATGATGAGATAAAAAGATAGATTCAAGAATTGATCCAAAAGGGTCACATCAGGCCAAGATATTCACCTTGTGGTAGCCCAATTATCTTTGCACCAAAGAAAGATGGAACATGGAGGCTTTGCATTGACTATCGAGCCCTGAATGAAATATCTGTGAAGAATCATTATCCTCTCCCCAAGATTGATGGCCTATTGAACCAGCTCTGTGATGTGAAGTTCTTCACCAAAATTGATCTCAAATCTGATTATCACCAAATTCCCATCGATCCCATTGATGTCTGGAAGACTGCATTCAAATCTAAGGAGGGGCTCTTTGAATGGTTGGTTATGCCTTTTGGCTTAACTAACACACTTGAAACCTTCATGAGGATGATGGATGACATCCTACGACCCTTCACCAACTCATTTGTGGTTGTCTACTTAGATGACATACTCATCTATAGCCGAACATGGGAAGAACATTTGCAACATGTTCGTAAGGTGCTTCAAACTCTTTGGGAGCACAAGTTGTATGCAAATCTTGACAAATGCACATTTGGGATGACAATAATTTAGTACCTTGGGTATGTTGTGAATGAGGAAGGGGTCCATGTTGATCCAAAAAATATTTGGGTTATTCTAGAATGGCCCACTCCACGGACCCTCACAGAGCTTCGCAACTTTTTGGGTCTTGAAAATTTCTACCTCAGGTTTGTTCTTGGATTTTCACATGTTGTTTGGTCACTAACCCAAGTGACTAAAGGAGGAGCTAAAGCTACATTTCAGTGGGTTGAAATACAACAAAGGGCATTTGAGAATTTGAAGAACAGACTTTGCTCAGCTCTTGTTCTTGCCTTCCCATATTTGTATCAACATTTTGAGTTGATGACATATGCATCTAAATATGCCATGGGAGGTGTCATCATGCAACATGGCCATCTTGTTGCATATCATAGTGAAACTTTCACTGATACAGTCAAGAAATATCCAATATATGATAAGGAGCTCTATGCCATTGTGCAAGCCTGCAAACAATGGAAACACTACATCTTGGTGAAAGAAATGGTCATCCACACTGACCACAGACCATTGGAATTCATCCAAATGCAAAGAAAACTATGAAATGAGAGGCACCAAAAGTGGGTCACATATCTTCAACAATTCCACCTGATAATCAAACACAAAAAGGGGAGCTCAAATATAGCTACAAATTGTCTGAGCTGCCCACCAATTACTGCACTCACAACAGTTCTTGACCTATGCAGACATGAGACTACCACTTGGGGTGCTCTATATGAAGCAGATCCTACCTTTGCTTATACATATCAAGAACTTCAAAAAGGTAAACATGTTTTTTATTTCTATTTGCAAGATAATGTCTTCTGTCATATGGGGCACAACTGTGTTCCAGTTACAGAGCAACAAAAGATGATATGGGAAGCACACTTCAGTAGGACAGTTGGACACTTTGGTATTGAAAATACATTGGTAGTTCTTCAAAAACACTTCTACTAGCCCCATATGCGAAAGGATGTGGAAAGATATCTCAAATCTTACACCCTATGTGCGATAGCCAAGCCAACAAATAAGGATCAAGGATTGTGCATGCCATTGCTAGAACCAACCAGGCCTTGGGAATCTGTCTCAATGGATTTTCTCTCAGGTTTGCCTACATCAAAACATGGTAAGGACTATATTTTTTTGGTAGTTGATCATTTTTCAAAAATGGCTATCATGATTGCTTGTAAGAAAAATATATCTACTGAGGAAATTGCTCAACTATATTTTAGTCATGTATGGCTCCATTTTGGTCTCCCCAAGTCCATTATCTCAGATCGAGATAGTAGGTTCCTAAGCATCTTCTGGTCCACTCTATGGAAGATGATGGATACTAAGCTGATAAAGTCCACAGCCTTCCATCCACAGACTAATGGTCAAATAAAGGTGGTAAACCACTTGATTGTTCACATGATTTTGATGTATCACTCCAAACATCCATGCACATGGGATGAGGGACTTCTTTTCATACAACATGGATACAATCAGGCCCTGCACAGCTTGACCAAGCACAGTCCATTCCAGGTATGTTTTGGGTTCCAACCCATGGCACCAATTGATATAGATGTTCCATTTTCCACCATGGAATACACACCTTATGGAAGATCTAAGGCAGCAAAAGCAACAAAGTTTATTAAACAAATGCAACACATCCAACAACAAGTTCATGACATCCTGGAGAAGATGAACCAAAAGTATAAGCAACACCATGACAAACATAGGATTTCACACCATTTTTCTATGGGTGACAAGGTTTGGTTGCGACTTTAGAAGGAATGACTTGCAGGCCCACACATAAAGATTTGGCCTCTACAATATAGTCCCTACACCATCACCAGAAGAGTTGGAGAAAATGCTTTTGAGTTAAACCTACCAGCCTACCTTGGTCTGCATCCAATATTCAATGTGGAGCTCCTCAAACCATATCACCCACCTCTATTGGACACTTCAGTTGTAGCAGAACAACTAGACATTGATGAGCTTGATCCACAGAGTTTTGCTCCAGTAGAAGAGGATCAGATTGTGGATACCTAGATGAAGACAACAAGAGGATGCTCTATTCCACTTTATCGAGTGGTCAAAAGGGGCCAGCTTAGCCATCAAGGTGAGTGGCTCACAGAGAATCAAATCAATAAAAAACTATCACACCTGATGGGGAACATTGATGCAATGGGTACCATTGCTTTTCAAGGAGGGAGGAATGATTTGGGCAGAAATTTATGCGACAATTTGCGTGATAGTTCCACCCCAATTGATGACGAAACTTTTGGGAGCCATAAATTTTGCACCATAACTCCAATTGACTCACCATTTGAACTGTTGGAAAGATAAGAATAAGGAGAACATCATGAAATGGCATGATCTTTTCTTAATGAATTTTGACCCTTGAAAACCCAATGGAAGTGCCTCAAATTTTAATTTTAGTAGTGCAGTCTAAAAATAGTAAGTTTCTAAAAATAGTAATTCCTCGAATTTTTTATTGTTTTAAATCTTGGAAGTCAAACCACTTAATCTCCCTCGAGATAGGTGACCTTACACATCCTCCTCATGCTTTCAAAATGTGTATAAATGAAGAGGTAACCTAAAATGTGAAGACAGACATCTCTTCCCAGAAATAAGCATATATTTGTATTGCGATCTTGAGTAATACTACATCTCTTCTCAGAGAACTCATTGTTACTGTGTTATTTCTATGCTATTGAGATATTTATCAACTAGAACTTTTGAGTTTTGGATCACCTAATTTATCTAATTTTCCTTATTTGTCACTATTTTTTCTAATTTCATGAATTTTTGCCTAATTTTATCTTAATTTACTCTAATTTTCTTAATTTATACAATTTTCTCTAATTCCCCATTTTTTTTCTATTTTAACCTATTTATCACTAATTTACCCAATTTCGTCAAGTTTGGCTTAATTTTACCTTATTTTTTCTAAGTTTTTCTAATTTTTTGTAATTTTATATCATTTCCCCAATTTCTCTAATATCCACTATTTGTCACTAATTTTCCTCTAATGTTGTAGATTTGGTCAGATTTTATCAAGTTCAAAGTATTTTTATTCTAGTTTCTCTAACCTCCCTAAGTTTCTCTATTTTTTGTAATTTTTGCCAATTCCCCAATTTTCTCTATTTGTCATTCACCTAATTTTGTTAAGTTTGGCCTAATTTCTTTCTAATTTTATCCTTTTTTTTCCAAGACTCACTCATTTCTAAAGTTTTCCTTAATTTTCCCAAATTTTATAATTTCCATATTTGTCAATAATTACCTAATTTCATCCAATTTCACTCTATCTTCCCCAACTTTCACTAATTTTTATAATTTCACCAATTTCTCTAAGTTCCTCAATTTCTCACTAATTTCTCTAGTTTCATAAGTTTGGCCTCATTTTACTCTATTTTTCCCAAGTTTCACTATTTTTTCTCTAATGTTGTCTTTTTCTCAACATTTTCACTAATTTATCTCATTTTCTTAACGTGCCACTAATTTTTCTAATTGACTCTAATTTTACTTAATTGTCTAAAATTTTACACTAATTTTCAAAATGTAAATCTAATTTATCTAATTTTATCATGCCTTTCATTAATTTATGTAATTCTTATGTTAGAATTAGCTACAAGATCTAATGAATCTAATAGAAAGCATAAATAAGAGATAAAATAGTAATAGTAATAAATAATAACTATATATCTGAGAAAATAAAATAAATGAATAAATAACTCAAATATGATGAATTACTCTGATAATTCAATATTAATCTAATGTAAAATACACAAATAACCATTGCTTATATAGAGCAAGGCATGCATGATAAAGATAAGGTAACTCACACAACACGTATAGTTCAACTAATATCTGACTACAAGAATAGTGGAGTGCAAATCTACACTAACAACATAAATGCCCAACTTTTGTAAATGATCAACACAAGTTGACTACTAGTTAAGCAATCTTATCCTAACTTACCTTGATTAGTGGAGTGGAACTCCACTGTAACAAGATAGGTGTCCAAGTTGACTACTAGCTAAGCAAGCTTATCGTATCTGGTGCAAATTATTAATAAACATAATAAACTAATTACAATAAGTAATTAGTGTACCAATCTAAATAATAAATATAAGTAAATATAATAAAACAAATAAATGTACCAACACCCCCTCATAATTGAGGCTTAGGTAGGGCTATGCAGATAAGAGTCCCAACAATGTGTAGCCATATTAGATACTCTGTACAAATAGATGAGGAAAGAAGAAAACCTGAAGGAAAAAAAACTCCTCCTCAAACTGAAGGTCTAGGAGACCCCACTGAAGAACTAATGTCTCCTGAAGAACTGATGTCCCGCACCCTCAAAAGAGATTGTAAGTGAAGATATTTACTCTCAGTGAAAGGTTTAGTAAAAATATCTACAATCTGCTCCTCTGTAAGACACTATTGAAGATCAATGATCTCCACCTGAATCAGCTTCCTGATAAAGTGCATATGAATCTCTATGTGTTTGGTTCTCTGATGATGAACCAAATTCTTTGAGATCTGGATAATACTATGGTTGTCACAGTAGATGACTGATGGCTTCCAAAATGGAACACCAAGCTCAGTGAGAATATTTTGAAGTCAAATAGCCTTAGTAGTGGCATTAACAGTGCCACAATACTCAACCTCTATAGATGAAAGATCAATAAAATTTTGCTTCTTACTCTACCAAAAAATGGGGCTAGATTTGAAGTGAAATTTGTAACCAGAAGTGGACTTACGATCATCATAATCACTACCCCAATCAGAATTTGTGTATCCTACCAAGTTTGAACCTGTACCTATTGTATAGTAAATCATGTATTTGATAGTGTCCTAAATGTAGCTCAAAATATGCTTGGTAGCTCTCTAATGAAGATCATGTGGTGTCTGCATAAAGCATGAAACCATGCCAACTGCATATGAAATGTTAGGTTGTGTATGATTCAGACAGATGAGGCTACCTACAAGTTAGAAATACAATGTGGCATTAACCAAGGGAGTGAAACAATGAACCTCAAATCTAACTCCAAATAAGAAAGGAGTTAGTGTAGGCCTACAATCAACCATGTGAAACCAAGCTAACAAGTCCATGGCATACTTGGGCTGTGAAAGTGTAATCCCAAAAAAATATTGTGCTATCTGAATCCCAAGACAATAGTGCAATAAGCCCATGTCTGTCATAGAAAACCTGTCATGAAGTGCAATCTTAACACTACTGATGGTGGATGTTGTGTTCCCTATAACAATAAGATCATCAACATATAGAACTAAGTACAATAGTGAATCCTCCTACCATAGAATGTAGAAATTTAGATCTGAGTGACATCTCGAGAACCCAACTGAGAGAAGAAATGTGTCCATCTTAGAATACCAAGCCCTGGGGGATTGTTTTAGACCATAGAGAGACTTCTGCAAGTGGCACACCAATGAATAATCCTAAATGAAACCCTATGATTGCTTCATATATATCTCCTCATGAAGATCCCCATGAAGAAATGTGTTCTTCACATCCATCTACTGTATAGCCCAACCATGAGCTGCACCAATAGCTAGTATCAAGCAAATGGAATTCATCTTAACAACAGGCACAAAGTTTATTGTATAGTCAATGCCTTCTTCTTGAGAAAAACCTTTGGCCACTAAGCATGCTTTATACTTATCAATATTTCCATCCATTGAAAACTTAGTCTGATATACCCACCTACATCATACTAATTTTCTTCTCTTAGGAAGAGGAACAAGATCCCAAGTGTTGTTCCTAATCAATGAGTCATACTCTTCTTCCATTGTTGAATCCCACTCAATTGTCCATGTGGCTTCCTAAAAATATTGTGGATTAGAAGCTGTGGCAATGTAGGAATGTGGAAGATCATACTATGACCATGCTCTCCTTCTATTTGATGGATCCCTAACAAGAGGGTATGTATCCACCAAAGTCTGTCTAGCCCATAAAGGCATCAATGGGTGAGGAGGAGGAGGAGGAGGAACATGACTTGCTAAACCCTTCTAGGGAGGTATTACCTCATCATCTCTATGAGTAGAATAATTAGGAGTATCATCATCACTTATATATGATTCTTCTAAGGAAGAAGAATGAGAAATGTTAGAAGACAAGTCTAAAGGACTTTCTACAAAGTAAACACTTCTCACTATAAGAAGCTCATGTGAATTTAGATCAATGAATTGATATCCCTTAACACCATCAGGATATCCCATAAATATGTAAGTTCAACTTTATTGTTCTAAAGCATGGTACTTGTTTGAAGGTATGTAAGCCCATGTTGGACTGCCAAAAACTCTAAAATGATACACATCTGGCTTCCTATTACACCAAGCTTCAAGAGGTGTTATCCTCTTTAAAGAATTGTGAGGAACTCTATTTTATATATATGTATCATAATTAATCACTTCCACCCAATACACAAGTACTAATGATTTTGCATGAATCATACAACTTGCCATCTCTTTTAAGAATATGTTCTTCCTCTCTACTACACCATTCTACTAAGGTGTGTATGTAACTAAATGAAGAAGATCAACTCCTTAAAGAGCACAAAATTATTCAAACTTGTTGTTCACATATTCCCTCCCATTATCTATGCAGAGAATCTTGATATACTTCCCAAATTGTTTCTCTACTAAAGCTTTGAAGTCTAAAAATTTATCAAATACTTTACTCTTGAGTTTCAAAAAATAAACCCAAGTATATCTAGAATAGTCATCAATAAATGTGAGAACATAGCAGGTTTTACTAAAATATAAAGTAGGTAATGGACCCGTTAAATCACTATGAACAAGTTCAAGGACTTATGTAGCCCTCAAAGCCTTCCCTTTATCAAACTTATCCTCTAAATGTTTGCTTAAGGCACAACCATGACATACACCCCCTAAAAATTGAATCTATGAAAGTCCTGTAACCATCTCCTGCTGACTAAGTTATTGTAAATAGTGGTAGTTTAGATGACCAAACCACTCATGCCATAGCTTGCTCATTTAAGTAGTGTGTGAGAGTAAAATTGTAGAGGAAGACTGAGGTACAAAGTGGGATAATGAATAAAGCCAAGTATTATTGTCGACTTTTCCCACTGCAACTAAGGCATTATCCTTTAATTTTTTGATTGATACAGAATCAGGTGTGAACTCAACTTTCCTACCAATATCAAAGTAAGTGATTTGGTAGACAGAGAGAAGGTTAGTTGATAACTCTAGCACATAGAGGACATCCTCAAATACACCACTATCAACATAAATTGTAACTTTTCCTATAAAATCTACCTTAGAATCATCACCTATGAGAATATGAAGCAAGGAACTTGGTTCTAATCTAGAAAATTGTTCTTGATCAGAACCCATATGGTACAAAGAACTTGAGTCAATTACCCATGACTTGGGAGAATTTGCTAGTGCAACTAGTGTCATAGATTTCCCTTTCCCTGATTTGAAAGAGTGGAAGAATCCTTTGATCGATTGATGTTATTCTTTTTGAGAAAACCCTTAAGTTCATCAATCTCTTTCTTCCAACAATATTATTCACTGTGAAACCCATTTTTGCAATAAGGTCAAGGAGTGCTATTCCTTTTCTATGAATCCCCTTTCTTTTTAGTGGATTTATAATCTCCTTGTGAGAAATATTGTTGCCCTTTATTCTTATCTTTTTGTGACTTATTATGATTATTTTGATTCTTTTTACTTGAACCTATATTTAATGTTGATGTTGAAACTTGTTTATGCTGAAGTTGACTTGCAATTAGAGCTTGAGATTTGGATGATTTGATTGAACCCATAGCTATTAACTTTTCTTCTTTAGCCATTAGAATCTTAGAGAATACCTCAAAGGTGGGCATTTGATATGATGTGCCTAATGTGAGCTTATGAGTCTGAAAGCTAGAAATAAAAGATGAATATTCAGGACCTAATTTATGTAAGGCACTGAAAATCAATTAAATATCTCTTTAATCAAATTTACATTCAAAAATTTGTGCTCTAAGATCTATGACTTTAGTGATGTAGTCTTGTATTATAGCATAATTTTTAGGATCCAAACTAATGAGTTCGTTGTCAATTTGGTAACCATGAACCTCATCTATTTTTCCAAACAATGATGCTCATTTATCCCAACCCTCTTTTGGGGTTGTACATTTGTCAAGATAGAAATTCAAATCTAAAGACATGTAAGACTGAATGCATCCAATTACCTTAGTAGTTTCAAAGAGAAAGTGTTGTAACCTTTTTGCATCAGTAGGTAGAGTAAGAAGAGTTATTATGTAAGGCATATATCCTAACATCATTGATGCATTCCATGCATTCTATTTCCATGTGTTGTAGTTATATGTTGTTAATAGTGGGAACTTAGGATTCCCCATGATGCTTTTGGAAATAAACTATCACAAAGCAGAAATCAAAGTACATAATACACTATAAAACCCCCTTGAATTACTTAGTTTTATCTTACCCAACAAGTATTTTTTGGCACTTTATAATTGAGTGCAATTACAAGGGTGGATTATAAAAAGCTCAATTAGGCCCTCTATTCTAAAAGTACAAAAAATATGTACTTTATTACAAAAATTTATACACCAATGCATTTTTCTCGAAAAAAATAACTTTAAAAAAAATAGGACCTCAATACGAGGTTGTATGCAAAATTTATGAGGCTCTGAAGTTACAAAACGAGGACGGGCAAGAGATGCTGTAGAAAAATATGCATTTTGAAAAAATCTAGACAAATTTAGAAAAAAATGAAAGTGCAATAGCAAAGAACATGAAATTTTAAGCTATTTCAAAAAAAAATTGCTCAAAAATACCTCATGATATTCAAATGACGGGCTCCCGAAGTTGCCCTTTCAATTCTACCTACTAATCTGTGAGGCCTGTCAAAAATTATTTTTTTTGGATCTGCATAGTCCATACAGTCATACTTGGGAGCAAAAAAAATTTGTCTTCCAGGTAATTGTGTCCAAATTGGACAAATTTTATATGGATCTATAGGTTTTGATGCCTTTCAAACGTAATTGTGAGGTCCATTTTACTCAGAAATGTTCAATTTTTAGGTACCCACTATATTTAGACGTGGTGCTTCTAGATCAAACCCTTGCCAATTTCACCTCTTGTTTCCAATTTGGATAAAATTATAGATAATTTTGACTATGTTGGGCACTTTGAACTCAATGGTGAGCTCAAAAATTATCTACAAAGCTCCAATTTGTGCCTATATACAAAATTAAAAAACCGATCCTATATCTGGATATTTTTTTCTTGAATATTTATCAATCTAGAGATTCAAGATAGCTCTGGTACCATGTTAGAATTAGCTACAGGAT
This sequence comes from Torreya grandis, assembly GCA_037957365.1. Classification (NCBI taxonomy): domain Eukaryota; kingdom Viridiplantae; phylum Streptophyta; class Pinopsida; order Cupressales; family Taxaceae; genus Torreya; species Torreya grandis. The sequence continues at coordinate 1,141,942 of JARHVA010002544.1, forward strand.
CTAATGAATCTAATAGAAAGCATAAATAAGAGATAAAATAGTAATAGTAATAAACAATAACTGTATATCCAAAACAATAATATAAATGAATAGATAACTTAAATATGATGAATTACTCTAATAATTCAATATTAATCTGGTATAGAATACACAAATAGCCATTACTTATATAGAGCAAGGCGTGCATGATAAAGATCAAGGAAATCACATAACATGTGTAGTTCAACTAATATCTTACTACAAAAATAGTGGAGTGCAACTCCACACTAATAAGATAGGTATCCAATTTGTGTAAATGATCAACACAAGTTGACTACTAGTTAAGCAATCTTATCCTATCTTACCTTGATTAGTAGAGTGGAACTCCATTGTAACAAGATAGGTGTCCAAGTTGACTACTAGCTAATCAAGCTTATCCTATCTGGTGTAAATTATTAATAAACATAATAAATTAATTACAATAAGTAATTAGTGCACCAATCTAAATAATAAATATAAGTAAATGCAATAAAGTAAATAAATGCACCAACATCTTAAATGTCACTTATTTAGCCTATTTTGCACTTAATAGCATGTATTACAAACAATAATGTATTATAAAACTAAAATAGTCATTTGGTAATAATTAATTGGAAAAAATTAAAATAAAACACTAAAGTTACCTTATTTTACACAAAAAATGACATGCTACTAGTATTTTTCCTTTTCACTCTTTCTCCTCTCCAACACTGAATATGACACTTGGGTAATGAAAATGATTTTTTGAAAAGTGTTATATGATCACCCGACATAAATGTAAACCAAAAAAAATGATGATGTCAAGGTGACACAAATGTGAATCATAAAAAAAACACCCAAATTGCATAATGATACAAATTTGACTTAAATTGTGGCACTAATTTCATTTCATGTAGCAGTGCATACACATATCATCTAAGATATAATATTTAGTAACTAAGTGTTCCCAATTTATTGTTTGGCATCCTATAGTTTTAGAGAGATCCTTGTACTTAATACCATTTTCTTTTTACCTTGGTGATTAAAATGACTCGACACCCATTTACTCTAAAAATATGAAATGGCATCCATAAAGACTTTAGTATTATTTGATATTTATTGACATATACACATGTTTTAGCATCATCTTCAATTAAATTATTCTCATGATCATTACATTATTTGTAGTCACATATACATGGGTAGCTAACATGACCTAATTGCTAAGATCCATATATGAGGTTTTTACTCACTCACTTTTAATAAGTTACTCTTTGGTGGGGAGGATGGCGGGAGCAGGGGGAGGCAGGGAAGGAGGTGGGCACAGGGTGTTGATGTTGTACTTGAGCACACCAGTTTGCTTCTTGACTGATTGTCAACATCTTTTCTAAAATTAGTTAGGTTACTATAGTTTCTTTCATCCTCTCTTTTTGCAAAGTACATCTTAAGTGGGAATGTTAGGGTATATTATTACACACTGTCTTGTATTGTCTAAGATGCATTTTTTTTTAATATGTAAAGATTATTATCAATATCTTATTTAGACATTAACTTATTTATAAGTTATTTATAAATAATAATATACATTTAGTGGTTATCCTCAAAATAGCCAAAGTCTATTTTGAGTTAATATCCCTAAAAGATAGAGATGCCTTTGAACCCTAAACCTCCTTATTTATTTATATAAGAAGTTTGAGGACATAGATAAATGTGGTTCATTTGCTCAATTGGTTCATTAAATTATTCCTGTGCGGAGGGCCATTGGTCCTCTTTCACATCTGTGCTTTACTATATTTGGTAGTTATTCTATTATGACATATATGTGTTAATTTCTATTAATGTTATACATATATGCATGTATTTTGGGTGAATTCTTGATTTTTTTTAATGGTCCTCGACCAATTACATAATCTAAAACAATCAAATCATAGTACTTGGAAAAAAATAAAAACACGTATATTATTAGATAGCCATTTAATCAAATGTCACATTTCACATTTTGTAATTTCCAAATGAAAGATACACGTGGAAGGTGGTGATGAATGAAAATAATAGAATAAATTATAGTAGTTATATCTCCCCTTCACACACGTATGAAAAATAAATTTGAAGAAAACTAAATTAAAATATTTATGGGTATAAGGGAAACAAGTCAATAGGCGAAAAGTGTCCAATAGTTGATATAGTATATGCTTACAAAATACCCCATATTTGTCATAACACATCACTAGAACATGCTTACCAAATACCTAATAATTATCCAAATTTCACTTAATAATAATATAAATTAGCCAATCACATTATGACATATAAAATTTACAACTACTAGATACCTAATATACAACACATTTATAACATATTACAATTATTGGATAAACTTCCTTTTAATACATTTCAAAAAAATCGAGGAAAAGGAGCCAATATGTAAAAAGTGTCCAATAGTTGATATAGTAAATGATTACAAAATACCCCATATTTGTTATAGTATATCACTAATAAATACTCACAAAATACCCAATAATTATATAACTTTTAATTAATAATATTGTAAAGTAGCAAGTCACACTATAACATATAATATTTACAATTACTAGATATCCAATATACGACACATTTATAGCACATTACAACTATTGGATCAAACCCTTTATAATACATTCCAAATTTCTTATTTTAGATCAATTCAAAATATGAATTTCATTCCACTTTGAATGTGTCACATATATATAAAAATAAAAATAATGTGCTAAACTTTTGAATGGATATTTTCATACATCAATTAATGCATATATGATATCATAAACTCTACCAACTTAGAGTGTACAACTATTGACACCTTTCCCTTAAGTTTGTTTTGTTTTAACGATTCTTTTCCAATGGCTAGCTACCCTTAAGCATAATAATTTAATAAGTCGCTAGCCCTCTCCTAGGTGGATTCCCGTTAACATTATATATATATATATATATATATATATATATATATATATATATATATATATATATATATATATATATATGTCTAAGTTTATAATACATATTAGTTTTAATTTTTGATAATTTATATATGGTATTTTTTATTGGAACTCATCATATTATTCACATAAAAATAATATTTTCATAGATGGTTACAACAAAAATGTGGTGGTAGGTTCGTATTCACAGTGCATTATTCATGCTGACACAAAATATGGTTCATAAAACAAAGTATAAATGTTGGTTAAACATGACTATACAAAAGCATGATCAGAATAACATACCACTAAGGTAAGTGGTAATTTCAAGTATTAGCGGTGGCACCAGAGTATGATGGAGGCGAACCATCTTTAGAAGGTTGGATAGCCCAAGAAAAGGGCTCTCTCTCGAAGGATCAGGGACCACCCATTCATATTATGTGGTTTTAGAAGAAGCCAATAAAACTGTAACACACCAACCAAAAGGCAAAGGCACATAAAATCCTATCGACTCACCCCCTGCATAAGCAAGGTCCACTGAGATGGACCAAAAAAATACTTTTCATGCAGTGGGAGGATCCACCCACAATTGAAATGTTGATTATTTAGTTTCGTACATAAGTCTTTCTAGAAGTATTATTCTAATTTTATGGATTGTAGAAAATTTAGAACTCTAATGAAGATCAAATTCTGAGAATCAAATCACATAGATTAGCTCATTATATCGATAGGTGTAACATATAATTGCAACTAGGGTGGTGATGGGTTGTAATATTTGTAAGATATTAACAATTAATATCTAAACTTAATTTTGACATCTAATTAACCATCATTGTGTAGTTTCAACCTTACGTTTGACCATCATATGTAAGTTTTTTCTTTTTATGTGAAGAAATTGATCGAAAAATTGTAATAACCTAGACATATAATAGAGTTTGGAGCTCATGTTTTTCACTTGAAAATATTTGTATGAGCTCGACCCATTGATGTAGCTAGATTGAGGCCATCTATCACCAACCAATGAAAAATTCATAAAGAAAGTAATAAAGTCATTAATCAATATGATATGTGATGAATCTAAAATAAGCACCTCGAGATTGATATATCTCAACTTTTTTAGTTAAATGTATTTAAAATATTTGTACTAATATACATACAATGGCTCGCATCACATACTATCTCTCTCTCATACACACATGTACACGCTCTCATATACCCTATTTTATTTATATTATGAACTCATATATCCTAACCTTATTTTATGTATATGTGTGTGTGTGTGTGTGTGTGTGTGTGTGTGTGTATGTGTTCATATACCCTTCTATTAACATAATACTTGATGGGTTGTAGGATGATGAATCACAAATTGTAATTCTAAACATGTCGATGAAAAACAAATACACAATTTTATTCGAAAATCATATGATAAATCACATAAACCATGAAAACATCAAATCTATTAAAAATATAATTATTTTTCCTTCACCTTTCCTCTTAAATTCATAAACTCAAAAAAAAACCCATATCTCTAAATACATGCCTTATCACCTTCACATGTATACCCCCACTCAAATAAATCTTAAAATTGCTTCTACGCTCTAAAATCTTCATTTCATAGTCAACCGCGCACTCTGGTTGACTCAGAAAGCGTTTTAGTTGCTCTATGGCTTTGCTCACCCTGGCTCCAAATCCTTACTAACAATCTCAACCGAACACAAAACAACAATCCAGGATCATTTTTTTGGGTTAACCACATCCACACTTTTCATTATCACATTCTTATCATCAATCCTTTCATCCTCAGTATTATTCACAATTCAACAATGGCACACACCCAGTCCATACCCAACAGCAAGCATTTTTCACCATGCCAATATGGCCTTCATCTTCCTCAGTCACTCCCACCAGCATTTCTGCAGAATGGCATTTTGATTACAAGGTAACAAACCTTATACCAAACACCCAGTTCAAAATTTTGAAAATGTTTTTGTTTTCGTTTGCTATAGAATCCAATTATTGTTTGATTTTTTTTATTCAGCTTTCTGTTGGAAATGCGAGCATTGGCTTTGCCACCTCAATTAAAAAAATCGCTGCAATCAAAGGAACCCTGAGACTAAAACGTAGCAATGCAGAGCACAATCAGAAGGAAATAACAATGCAGGATTTATCTACTGATAATCTAGAAAAGGGGATTAGGCTAAACTCAAATACTTATAAGAGTCTCTTACAGAGATGTGCCAAGAGGAAGGCACTTGCAGAGGGCAGGAGACTGCATGCCCATATGGTGGGAAATGGGTTCAAACCAGGCATTGTTATCTGGAACAATTTGCTGGATATGTATGTTAAGTGTGGTGCCATGGAGGATGCACGCCAACTGTTTGACAAAATGCCTGAACGAGATGTTGCTTCCTGGACTGTGATAATTGGCGGTTATTCTCGTTGTGGGCAAGGAGCGGTGGCTCGAAGGATGTTTTGTGAGATGTTGCAGGTGGGTGCCAAGCCGGCGAGCTTTACATTTTCAAGTGTCCTTCAGGCTTGTGCTGGTGTGGGAAGTCTGGAGCAGGGAAAGCAGGTCCATGGGCAGGTTTATAAGAATGGCCATTATGAGGATGTTTGTGTTAGCAATTCACTTGTGACAATGTATGGGAAGTGTGGCTCGGTGGAGGATGCACATCAGGTGTTTGACAAAATGCCTGAACGAGACGTAGTTTCATGGACTGCAATGATTACGGGATATGTGCAAAATGGGTATCAGGAAGAGGCTCTAGGATTTTTTTATCAAATGCAGTTAGTTCCAATAGAGCCTGATCCATTCACCTTTGGGATCATTCTTAGGGCGTGTGCAAGCTTAGAGGCTCTTGAACAAGGCAAACAAGCCCACAGTTATATTATGAAAGATAAGTTTGAGTCAGATGTGTCTCTGGAGAATGCCCTTGTGGACATGTATGCAAAATGTGGGAATATATGGGATGCATTTCAGATTTTTTATGGAATGAGTGTGCAAGATAAGGTGTCGTGGAATTCAATAATTGGGGGTTGTGCTCAGAATGGTTATGGAGAGGAGACCTTTAAGCTCTTTGTGCAGATGCAAGAGACGGGTATTAGTTTGGATGATTATACATTCACCAGTGTGCTTAGAGCATGCACCGAGATGGGAGCTATGCATCAGGGTAAAGAGGTTCATGGGCATACAATTAGAATAGGATTTGATTCAAATGCATTTGTGGCAAGTGCCCTTGTTGATATGTATGCCAAATGCAGCAATATGAAAAATGCACACAAACTGTTTGTGAAAGTATCAAATGGCAATAGAAATTCTTGGAGTGCAATGGTTGGAGGATATGCTTACAACGGTTATGGTATGGAGGCCCTGAAACTTTTTGGACAAATGCACCGGCTTGGTATGTATATAGATGACTTTGTTCTTGCAAGTGTTCTTAAAGTCTGTGCCAACCAAGTAGCTCTGGATGAAGGCAAAGAGGTCCATAGTTATGTTATAAAAAGTGGATTTGAGATGAATATTTTTGTGGGGAGTTCCCTTGTTGATATGTATGCAAAATGTGGGAATGTAGAAGAGGCAATGGACATGTTTAAGAAGATACCCGAGGAAAATGTCGTTTCATGGTCTGCACTAATAGCTGGATATTCTCAAAATAAACGAGAGCAGGAAGCACTGCAATTATACAATGAACTGCTTTTGACAAACATAAAACCAAACCAATTCACCTTCACAAGCCTTCTTGTGGCATGTGCCAATTTAGCAGAGCTGGAAAAGGGAAAAGAAATCCATTGCCACATTATCAAAATCGGATTTGAGTCTGATGTTTCTGTGGCAAATACACTTATTAACATGTATACCAAGTGTCGAAATATGTGGGATGCATCAAAAGTTTTTGGTGATATGCCTATTCAAGATGACGTATCATGGAATGCAATGATTGCCAGACATGCCAAGAGAGGGTCAGGCGATACTGTTTTCAGAATCTTCCTTGAAATGCAATGGGCTGGCAATAAACCAGATGAGTTTACTGTTGCAAGTGTTATAGGTGTCTGTGCCAACCAAGCATTCCTGGAACACGGGAAGCAGATCCATTGTTACACTATCAAAACTGGACTCGAGTCGGGTATCTGTGTGGGAAATGCTTTAGTTGACATGCATTCCAAGTGTGGAAGTATGACTGATGCATTCAAATGTTTTGAGGAAATGTCAAAACGGAATGTTGTGTCCTGGACTACAATGATTGCAGGGTGTGCTCAGCGTGGGGAGGGAAGGAAGGCTCTCCAACTCTTTGTACAAATGCAACGGGCAGGCATTAAACCTAATGGCATCACATTTGTCTGTGTTCTATCTGCATGTAGCCATATGGGTTTAGTGCAGGAAGCTCATTATTATTTTAATAATATGAATGGAGATTATGGCATCACTCGAACAGTAGAGCATTATGTGTGTATGGTAGAAGTACTAGGACGTGCTGGACTTCTCAATAAGGCAGAGAGCTTAATAAATGGAATGCCATTTGAACCAGATGCTTTGATTTGGCGCACCTTGCTAAGAGCTTGTAGGGTCCATGGATATCCACGGCTTGGAAAACTTGCAGCAGAACATCTTCTTGTGTTGGAACCGCAAGACTCTGCAACATATGTATTGCTCTCAAACATCTACGCTGCTGCTGGGAGATGGGATAATGCAACGAAGGTAAGAAGAATAATGGAAGAGAGAGGGGTTAAAAAAGAACCGGCCTGCAGCTGGATTGAACTAAAAAATAGGATACATACTTTTTTTGTTGAAGATACATCACACGAGCAAACAGATGAGATATATGCAAAATTATATGAATTAACTGTGCTGATTAAAGAAGCAGGATATGCGCCCGATACAAATTTTGTGATGCACGATGTCGAGGATGAGCAGAAGGAACACTTTCTTTGCTATCATAGTGAGAGGCTAGCCATGGCCTTTGGACTTATTAATACACCTCCCCATACACCTCTTCGGATTGTCAAGAATCTTCGTGTATGTGGGGACTGCCACACTGCAACAAAGTTCATTTCCAAAATTGTAAACCGAGAACTTCTTGTGAGAGATTCCAGTCGGTTCCATCATTTTAAGGATGGAAAATGTTCTTGTGGGGATTATTGGTAATACCAGGAAATACAAATGACAACATACAGACTATTGTATCTTAGAAACTTTTGTACATAGAGGTCATAAAATTGCAGTATGTAAGTATTTAAACCCCGGCATAACCTTACTTTACATCTTGGCACTGAAGGAATATATAAATTAATATTCTCCCTTTCCTTCACCAGAAGTTTCTAGGAAGGTGTCATGTCTTAGGAAAACCAGATAGACCAAGGCTCTTAACAACCTGGATTTAACTCTAATCTGATACAGAGGAAAGTTTGAGGAGTTCGGCGGTTCAATACCAAAAATTTGAATTCAGCGAGATGTTGGAACCACACAAGGCCTTGTGAATATGTAAAAACAGGTTTGGGGATGAAATTTGTAGGAGAAGGCCTTCATAATTTCCAGTGAATGCCATAAGTTATACTTCAGAGATATGTTCGAATAGCATGCAAGACCACCTCCTGATAGGGAATAATGTTGTGACATAATTTTCAGTCTTAAAATTTAAGATGATGTCCATGTAGCTAACATCTATTGCAAGCTGTAGTAAAATTACGAGACCTTTTGACAATGTTAACATGGCTGTAAGGAAGAAAATTGCAAGAGAGGGATTGGGTGAATTTTCTGCGATGAAATTCAAGAAGATGATATTCATGTAGCCAATGTCATATTCCTACACATGTTTCTACACCTTAAGCTTACAATACTCTAGCCTCGCAAACTTTTGTTTCTGTATGGGGGTCAAACCTCTAGACAGTTCTTAGGAGCTTTCATAATCTTGCAGAATTGCTGAAATCATCCATCTGCATTCTAATTCCATATTGTGGTCTTCATGCGTGTTAGTATCTTTTACTTGGAAATTACCATGGTGTTTCACTCTCCGCATTTAAAACTTTAAACTTAGAGCCCTTACTCCATGATCCGACACCAACATTGCAGAGTCACTTAAAATATAGGTGACTCTTTTTCTTCAAGTCTTACAATCTTATGAGCTTAGGATCTCTGCACAAACAACAATCCGTTTGCAATCTCAAACCTTTTCTACACTTGTGTTTCTTTGCAATTTCTAAACCACAATAAATCCAAAATTCTTCAAGCTGCAATACTTGTATTTACATAATTTTTCTTGAATTTGGTAACAAAAATTTCAAACACACCTAAAAATTTTCCAAACACTCAAAAGAAAAGTGCTATCTTAAATCTAATCTTGTTGGAATCAATTTAACATTAACATTCCCATTTGTCCCATATGCCATTATGAGATCTACGACATTGTCAAAATTAAGGTATTTTCCATCAAAAGCAAAATCTAGTCAAATTTGTCAATACCTTACTAATATAGACACATAAATTTGGTATTAAACACTTGGCAACATCTATTTTGACATACATGACTTGTGCATACAAATTTGATTCTTGGATACAACTTTTCCTATCCATTTATTTATCTATGGTCTTGGTTAATCCAATTTGTTATCATTGATATTCAAGTTCTCCTTAGATCATGCCATAACACTCTACAATCCTATGCAGATTGTTGCAATAACCTAAACCCTTGATTTTTCCTTTTTGGATGGCGCTGACAACAATCGGATGTTGGGGATTATTGTAGGCATTCACCTTCGTCGGCAATGTCCACAAGGTTGTAACAACTATTTTTCAAATTCAAACTTTTCCCTTGGATTAGTCTACACATGTTTCATATGTTGATTATGGGGGGAGATATCAAAGAGGTATATATAAATACAAACTTTGCACCATCTAACATTCCTCTTAGCAAGCATTATTAAGCATTGAGAAATCTATTCATCCTTGAAACATTACTCAAATGCGTACATATTCAAAACCTTGAAAAGAGCAGTCCAAAGCCAACTCTGAATATAAATCACATGGTCAAAGTTGCATGTTGTCAAGTGTTGAAAGCCAAACATTTGCATTCTAGTGGATCACGATTAAGCACACAAACATAGGTGGGAGAACTACACACAATTTGAGCTCTCTTCAGAGTATTGAAACGTAGACAACACTCAATTACTCAACAACGAGTGGTTGATGTTGTTCAATCCATATTTTACTCCTTATTTTAGAGCAAACTTGTGTCGAATGTGGACCTAAGGTTTTCAAGGCAAAAAGAAGTAAAATCAGGGTTTATGTAGAGGACTAAGGGCAAGTAAACATCTAGAAATTATCTAAAAAAGTAGGCACAATGAAATGTGGCAATACATCCTGACAAAATTAGTAGGGACTACCAACAAACATTGGACATAACCGATCATCGCAGGTGTCTGGGCATTGGCCGACAACATCATAGCAAATTTAGAGATCTTGTTTCCTCATTCAAATAATTACAAAGCTTACATAATCTTATTTTTAGCGCTATGACAAGGGTAGTGAGTAGTACATATTAAAAAATCAGCCAAGTTCCTTCTCTCATCTCTTTGCTTGGTCATTTCTATAATTAGTAAGTTCAATCAATATCTCTTTAGCATTCAAATTTGTATGGTTAATGTACTATCTTATGTAATCAAAATTTCAATAGTTTTTATTCTATTTATATCACTTAAATCCAAAATAAATTAAAACATTATGGTGAACCCAATCTTTGTTTTGAGAATGGGAGACCCTAGGTCTTTCTCCCTTTGGATTTCATCATTTCTTCTTAAGGTTTCATATTTTTGCATTAAGGTTTGATTTTCAAATTTGGTTTTTGATTTCCGCTTTATACTTGTCCATTTCTTTTAGGGTTTCAATTATTGATATGCAATCTTTCAAATCTTAGATGTCTATGTTTGCCCTTATCCTAGGATTAGGTATTTTACTTGTAATCCTTGTCATCTTAGAGTTGTTGACATTTTCCATTAGTGTGTATAGTTAAACTTATTATGGCTCATTGTATGGATTCTTTGTTCCCTACTTGTTATGTGCCTTATGGTTATGTGAATGAGTGGACATATGTGGATATAGACACTTGTACTTCTGTTTAATGACAGTGCTTATGTGAATGATTATGATTGTGTGAATGAATAAAATTACCATTTTAATTATGATATCTCCCATGTGGGATCATAATATGTCCCATGTGGGATCACAATATAATAAATATAGCATCATCATAATATATGGCTATGTAAAGCATAAATATATTAAAAAACCCAATCAGAAAAACCTAGGAAAACACTAGATACAATTTGCATGATATAGGTTATGGCAACATAAAACACACCAAGTACATAAGTAAAACATGTTAGGTTGTGGAGCTAAAAGCTTCACTGATGCAGACATGGAGGAGGTTGCAGAAGTGTTGCGGAGTGTCATAGACACCGGCGTCGGTCAGGCCAACCGACGACGGCAGGTAGGAGACAAGAAGCAACCGACGTCGGTCAGAAGTCGGCCGGCCTCGGCGACCCCCAGGCGGACAGGGACCGACGTCGGTCGCCTGTGTGGTTCAGACTGTGGATGTTACGGGCAGTTAGCTAACGAACCAAGTGTTTGCATGATGAGAGCTAATTTTAGACTGAGAGCTGCGGATCTAATTATTGTAATTAGATGTCTAATTATTGTTTGGATGAGATCTATATAATAGACTCATGGTTGTATTGTAAACTTGTGCTAGGGAGTAAGAGAGAAAACAACTCCTTCAGAGAGAGGTAGAGCAATGGTGCGTTCCTCCTAGTGCCACAGTACCAGGTGTGGGTGCTGGATTGGAGAATCAGCAGGGTTCTTCATGTATGTATGATCTTGGTCATCAGGTGAGCATGGCCTTTATAGGAGATCTGCATGGTAAGTAAGATCATTGATTTGTAGGTGTATGTGTGTGCAAGGTCAAGGTTCACATGTGTGCAGAACCAGGTTGATTTGCAAGTGTGCAAGATCAGATAGAACAGCAACACAACAGGGAGCAGAATCAGGCAGGATCTACTTGGAGTACAGGTGTGTACTCAAATAGAGCAAAGAGGAAGGCAAGGGAGTTCCTTCCATAAGTATGGTCTATTGAGGTGCAGGTTATTGCAGGTTCATGGGAGATCTACTTGAAGTACCTTGAGTACTTGTGGAGTGCGTGGAGCACTTGTGGTGTGCGTGGAGCACTGGAGGTGAACACCAACTCTGTGTTTGAGTTGTGTGTTGGGACCTAAGAGAGAGAGCTTTGAGGAGAGAATTACTGTTCACTTGAGGTGTGGGAAGCCTCTGAAGAGGTGGTGGAGAAGAAGTGGCATCTTCTTTATTGTATTTTTTCTTCAAGAGTTTTAATACAAGTTGTGTATTGTCTCTCATATCATGTGTTATTTCTGAATTTTAGTTACTTGTGATTCTGGTTAATTTTTGCATATTAAGTTGCTTGGTTTGGTAATCAATTGTGTGCTTCCGGTGTTTCATATTCCTGACAAGTGGTATCAGAGATAAGGTTGCAGGGAGCAGGTTTTGTGTTTGGTTACAGGTCACTCTCAGGGGTTTCTGATTGAGTGGGAGTAGAGCAATGGCAGATGAAAGTAAGCTAAGAATGGAGGAGTTGAAAAGCACAGATGGTCACTTACGGTCCTGTGGAAAGAAAGAGCAGGTAAAAGAATATTGTTGGTTTGTGGAAGATCAGCATGAAGAAACTGAAGAAGCAGATGTTGTTGCACAGGATGCTCTGGGAGGTTTCTTGGATAAAGTTGAATCTTGGTTAATAGATTCGGTTGCCTCTTTCCATGCAGCCCCAGGTAGAGGAGCTGGTGAGCCTTGCCAAAGAATTGGCAAAGGGGAAGTGAAGCTAAAATTGCAGGTGGCCAACACACAGGTGTTGATGAAGGTCATGCAGGTCCCAGGTTTGGAGATATGGCTAATTTTTTCAGAAAGATTGGGTGATGAGAGATGCACAAGAACTCTCACAGCGGATGCACTTGAATTAGCTGGTGGTAAGAAAATAGGTACTCTTTATCTACTTGTTTATATTATTGATTATTCTTCTGTTGCAGAGACATGGCTTCGTAGGCTTGGTCACATGAGCAGGAAGGAGATGCATGTTCTTAAGCGGAAGACAGATATATTTGACAGGCTTAAAAATTGGAAAGCCTTGGTGTTTATAGAGGAGATGGCGGACAGAAACTAGTGGATGATGCTGGATACTTCTGAGCAGAGCAGTTTGGACATGGGTTTTGATTCAAAGGAGCTCGCGGGTAAAAAGTCATCACTCACAGGCGAACATAGGTACCGGCGTCGGTCAGGAGGAACCGGCGTCGAACAGACAGGTGCCGATGTCGGTCATGTGCAGACCGAAGCCGGTGATGTCGAGCAGTAGGTAAGACCGACGTCGGTCATGAGGACCGACGTCGGCAACAGGGACACCGATGTCGGCAGGGTCGGTAGTCAGGGACAGACGCATGGGAACCGACGTCGGTCGGATGCAGACTGTGGAGTGACCGAGGTCGGTCACTGTAACAGATTTTTGGGTGGACAGTACGCTGTCAAAGAGTCTCAAACACCCATACGGAGGACTGAAGATGTAAGTAGGCCCTCAAATTCGTTGTTCCTCTTCTTTATACTCGTTGCTGATTGTAGAGCAGGAAGGATCCTGGAAACAGGTGGGAGCATGGCAGGGATATGATGCAGAACCAAACGGGAGTTTTGGTAGGGTTGCCAGCCGGTGCGAAAGCACAGAGACGAATGGATTCCTTAGTTGAAGAATAGAGTGAACGGACACGTGAGACGGAAGACCAGGCATATGGTCTTGAGGGAGCTGCAGGACAGTGGGACAGGACTGACAGGTGGTACCAGGTGGATGACAAAGTAGGGCTTTAGTCAATGTCAGTATAACCATTGTGTTTGTCTTACCAGGTGGATGATGGTCGCAACATTATCCTGTTGCTGTATGTGGAGGATGAACTTGGTACAGGTTCAGACATACAAGGTTTTGTTGAGCTAAGGGTAAGGTTAGTTCAGTGGCATGTCATGAGGAGTTTGGAGCAGCGAAATTCTTTGACATGGGAGACATGGAGATCACAGGTTGATTTTGTCTCCAGTGGGAGCTGATGTGAATCAGGTGTTGGTGAGGTTCAAGATGCAGAGCCGGAGCACACTAAGGGCTGGACAGGTACAGTGTCCGAAATCACATGAGGTCTGGTATAGACCTGAGTATTCCCATGCAGTGGGAGCTGTCAGAGAGTTAGGAGCCAATTCGGGGAAGTAGGTTCTCAGGTATTTGAGAGGGACCAGCAGCAGGGATTCATGCTATGCAGGGTCAGGACTTCACTACATGGGTTTGTAGGTTCGAATGTGGCAGGGTACTCGGATGACAGGAGGTACACCACGGGATGTGTGGTGGGTTGTCTTCAAGATTGATCTTGAAGAGGGATACAAACCAAGAAACAGATTAGACGGGGTACATGTACAGGTACAGTGCAGTTGTTTATCTCCAAGTGGGAGATTGTTAGGTTGTGGAGCTAAAAGCTTTACTGATGCAGACATGGAGGAGGTTGCAGAAGTGTTGCGGAGTGTCACAGACACCGGCGTCGATCAGGCCAACCGACGACGGCAGGTAGGAGACAGGAAGCAACCGACGTCGGTCAGAAGTCGGCCGGCGTCGGCGACCCCCATGCGGACAGGGACCGACGTCGGTCGCCTGTGTGGTTCAGACTGCAGATGTTACAGGCAGTTAGCTAACGAACCAAGTGTTTGCATGATGAGAGCTAATTTTAGACTGAGAGCTGCGGATCTAATTATTGTAATTAGATGTCTAATTATTGTTTGGATGAGATCTATATAATAGACTCATAGTTGTATTGTAAACTTGTGCTAGGGAGTAAGAGAGCAAACAGCTCCTTCAGAGAGAGGTAGAGCAATGGTGCGTTCCTCCTAGTGCCACAGTACCAGGTGTGGGTGCTGGATTGGAGAATCAGCAGGGTTCTTCATGTATGTATGATCTTGGTCATCAGGTGAGCATGGTTTTTATAGGAGATCTGCATGGTAAGTAAGATCATTGATTTGCAGGGGTATGTGTGTGCAAGGTCAAGGTTCACAGGTGTGCAGAACCAGGTTGATTTGCAGGTGTGCAAGATCAGATAGGACAACAACACAACAGGAAGCAGAATCAGGTAGGATCTACTTGGAATACAGGTGTGTACTCAATAGAGCAAAGAGGAAGGCAAGGGAGTTCCTTCCATAAGTATGGTCTATTGAGGTGCAGGTTATTGCAGGTTCATGGGAGATCTACTTGAAGTACCTTGAGTACTTGTGGAGTGCGTGGAGCACTTGTGGTGTGCGTGGAGCACTGGAGGTGAACACCAACTCTGTGTTTGAGTTGTGTGTTGGGACCTGAGAGAGAGAGCTTTGAGGAGAGAATTACTGTTCACTTGAGGTGTGGGAAGCCTCTGAAGAGGTGGTGGAGAAGAAGTGGCATCTTCTTTATTGTATTCTTTTCTTCAAGAGTTTTAATACAAGTTGTGTATTGTCTCTCATATCATGTGTTATTTCTGAATTCTAGTTACTTGTGATTTTGGTTAATTTTCGCATATTAAGTTGCTTGGTTTGGTAATCAATTGTGTGCTTCCGGTGTTTCATATTCTTGACAAAACAATCATAATATAAGACATGTCAAATATAACCACATAGAGAAAACACTTGAGATATTGGAGTCACACCAAGCACATATAAGGCACAAAAGACAGTGAAGTCACAACAAACACATGGTAGATACATTAAACACACTTTTAGACACATCAAACATGATAAAATACATGCAAAATATATGACAAGACATGAATCAGTCACTTCAAGCAGGAGTATATAAAGCATAATAGGCATTGTGAAGGTACAATAAGTATATTATATAGAAATCATAGCATTATATAAAGTATATATTAGAGATATATAGAAGCATATTAAGCAATGGAGATCATATTAAACACACATAAAATATTAGATAGATTTATATACATTCATGTTTGGTATTAGACACTTGACAATGTGTAATTTGATCAATCTTTAACCTACTTGACTTATGCTCACATACATGACTTTTATTTGTCATTCCTCATAGTCATTTACTCTTATATGGATCTAATCCTTCCAAGTTATTGTTACTTTTATACATGATCTTCTTAATCTCTGCCTAAACAATTTAATATTATTCTCATACTATCTCCTAGCCTCAAGTCATTGTTCCTATTTTCTAAACAAGTGTGTTGTTGTAGACTTGTCCACTTAGGTGGAAATCCTTGTGCCCTTTAATAGATAGTTTTTAAACTTTAAATGTCTTATATGGGTCAACCTAGATGTTTTGCATGTCGGTTCAGAGTAACTTACCCAAAAAGTTAGTGATATAAACATATCAAGTGTAAGTATTTACCTATCTAGCATCTATCTGACACATATTTAGCTATCACTAAAAATCACTCGGCACATTGAAGGGAATTAGCCGAAATCTCCCAAATCCAAAACCCTTCAAAGGAGAAATCCTTGAGCTAAGTCTAAATAACATTTGCAAGGTTAACTCATGAGTTTTCAAGTGTTAAAATCCATATAAGAGATTGCATTGCTTCTAGTATTATACATGTTTCACACACACAGTTAAGTGGGATAACTACATGTAATTTGTCTTCCCCCTTCAAAATATTGGATATGTAGGAGACATCCAATTAAAGGGAATGTTTTAGCTATCTCACCCATCCCTTTTACCCTTTATCCTCATTCATAATTGTCACTATCGGGAATTTAGAGTTTCCATGGTATTTAATTTTTACTATGTGGTAAATAACTATTTACTGTTAATTTTTAGTTACTGTATGATCAATACGGTAAAGATATTATTGGGCATAATAGTTTGTTAGATATATTATCAATAAAAAATAATATATCTCGTATTGTTATTAGTTATTTGGTTAATAGGTTAAGATTTTATAGGGATCAAAACATCCCCATTTATAAGAAATATGTCTCCTATATATTTGTATGGAGTTTGATTAATAAATATATGTTGATTTGATCGACTAAAAGTTTTTTGTGCTTGTGCACATTGTTGAGCCTTCGACTCTGTCAAATAATAAGTTAAATTTATTATCTAGTATCAAAGTGGGTTCCCTGGACCTCTCTGTAATTTATTGGCCTCATTCATAATAGAAGCCTTTGAGTGCACACCACATCAAATGCTTCTATCATTCAATAGGCTATTATTTTTCAAAAGTTTACAGTGCAAACCACTGTATATTAAATATAATTATATAATATATTTCTGGTCATACAAGCATATTGGTGTAGCAGGGTACACAATTTTTATCTTTTACATATGAGTCACTGCAAAATAGAGTTTGAAGAATTTACATTGAAATCAATGCAGTGCAAATGCATCTAGTTCAACATTTCTGATCCCATGTTTCAACTGGTTTTGCTTGAATCCTGAATATTCTAGCTCAACTCATGTCCTAGCTTCAACATCAACCATTGGATGCAGACCTGCACTATATCAAAACAAGATTCACGAGGCTCTCTTTGCGTTTTCTACCAGCTTTGAAGA
The DNA here is from genome assembly GCA_037957365.1 of Torreya grandis. Classification (NCBI taxonomy): domain Eukaryota; kingdom Viridiplantae; phylum Streptophyta; class Pinopsida; order Cupressales; family Taxaceae; genus Torreya; species Torreya grandis. The sequence continues at coordinate 1,159,505 of JARHVA010002544.1, forward strand.
GACCGATATTCATAAATAAGATAGCTCTGAAAAGTCATAGCCTTCTGAACGACGTTGCCCAATTTTACAGAACTGCAAGCTCACCCCAACTATCGTCCAATTATCTCTCCAACAACCTTGCCACGTCTTTCTTTGTCTTGGCATCCAAATCTGCATCGACATTTGACTCTATCACCTCTAATCACTCATAAGCACGGTGGGTATAACACTCTCGACATTCAAACCATCCATACGACGATGAGTTGTATATCTCAGCTCCACGATAATATACGGGTTGCATCAATAGTTAACTTGCATGCTATTTGAAACATTCAACACATTTCAGCTCTGTGTATGGATTTGATCTTTGGTGGCTTGATTGGTGATTGCATCGATGGGCTCCTTCTCAACCGCGACATATTCAATCCATAGAAGACCAAAACTCTGCAGTCTCTCTATGCATTCTCAACGACAAGTTCCTCTCAAACGACGACCGCTTCTCCATCAACGATAGAAGAGTCTTCATTTTAAGTTCAGATTATATTTTTAAAAATTTATTTGTCATGTTTAGTTAATTATTTATAGGGATTATAGTTTTTTAGGTTGTTTTAAATATTAGAATCGAGTCAATAATATTGTTTATATATATTTTGTTTAAGTTTGATGTGTCCCCTGTATTTTTGGTTAATTTCTTTCTTTTAGATTTAAGTCATAGTTTTATTTAGAGCTTATGCACTTAGGTATTTATATTAGTTGTGTATATGAGGGTATTTAGTAGATAGTCAAAGTCATTTTTTTAGTATTTGACTTTATAATATCTTGTTCTTTTATAGAGTTTAGGTTTTAGTTTATTGATTTTAGTGTTGGTCTTTATTTTTATAAGATGTGTTAAGTCCGTAAGTCTTTTATATTAAGTCAAAGATTTGTTTTATTTTGTATGTTTAAATATATTCGTTTAAGTTTTATTTATTTTTAGATAGGTTTTATTTATTTCTAGATTTTAGTGGTTTTTGTATTAGTTAGATTGTTTCGTCATTTATTTTTAATTCTGGTTTGTTTTTATTTATTTAGTAATGTTTTATATTAGTATTGTTTGTTTGGAGTCATGTTTTAGTATTATTGTTATGAAGTCTTCAAATAAGTTTATGTTCAAAATGTATCATTGTAATATTTTCTTCTCTTAAGTAATTTTTGCAAATTATGTATCGGATGCATTTTCGGGTAAATTTGACATTCGCATGTCAATCTTGTGGGAGGGTAATATAGTATTTAGTGTTTGTGATGTTAGGTTGTGGAGCTAAAAGCTTCACTGATGCAAACATTGGAAGAGGGTGTTGAATGTCACAGTCGTCGGCGTCGGTCAGGCCAACCGACATCGGTCAGGTGGAGACAAGAAGCTGCCGACAACGGTCAGGGATCGGCCGACGTCGGTCACCCCCAGGCAGACAGGGACCGACGTCTGTCCCCTGTGTGGTTTCGAACTGCGAGTTCTACAGACAGTTCGTTAACGAACTAGTTGTTTGCATGAAGAAGGTTAATTATAGTCTTGAGTTGCGGATCTAATTATTGTAATTAGGTGTCTAATTATTGTTTGCATGAAATCTATATAATAGACTCATGGGCTGTATTGTAATTTGTGCTAGTTGAGTTGAGCAAAGTTAGCTCCTTTTGTGTGTGAAGAGAGCAAGGGTGTTCCTCCTAGTTCCACAGCAGTGCCAAGTGTACGTGCTGGTTTGGAGAATCAGAAGAGTTCTTCAAGTGTGTAGGATCTTGGTCGGCAGGTGTTGCAAGGCCACGTTTGGAGATCTACATGATGTGTGTGTTTGCGAGGTCAAAGGAGATCTGCAGGTGACATCAGGATCAAAGGTGACAGCAACACATCAAAGAGCAAATAGAGGAAGGCAAGGTAGTTCCTTCCAGGTAAGTAAGAGCGGTTGATCTGCAGGTGTATGTGGGTGCGGGATCCAGATTTGCAGATGTGCAGAACCAGATTGATTTGCAAGTGTGCAAGATCAGGGAGGACAGCAACACAACAGGTAGCAAGATCAAGAGAGATCTACTTGGAGTACGGTGTGTACTCGGTCATTGAGCAAATAGGAAGGCAAGGTAGATCCTTCCAAAAGTAAGATCATTTGAGTTGCAGGTTGTTGCAAGTTCATGGGAGATCTACTTGGAGTACGTTGTGTACTCGGTTGAGTATGTGTGTATACTCGGTGTACTGGCAGTAGTGGATACTGACTGGTTGGAGGTGAACACCAACTCTGTGTTTGAGTTGTGTGTTGGGACCATAAGAGAGAGTGAGCTCTTGAAGAGATTTACTGTTTATGCTCTAGATGTGTGTGAGCTCTAGAGATGTAAGGAAGAAGAACTGTGGCAATCTTCTTTGTTGTATTTCCTTCTGGAAGAGTATTAATACAATTGGGTATTGTCTCTCATATTCTGTGTTATTTCTGAATTCTAGTTACTTGTTACTTCTGGTTTAATTCCGCATGTTTAGTTGCTTGGTAATCAATGGTGCTTCCGTGGGGTCCTAACAGTTGGTATCAGAGCATGTTTGTTGTTCTAGATTTCTGACAGTTGGTATCAGAGCTAAGGTTGCAGGGAGCAAGTTTGTGTTTGGTTACAGGTCACTCTCAGGGGTTTCTGATTGAGTGGGAGTATAGCAACGGCAGAAGAAAGTACACTAAAAATGGAAGAATTTAAAGGCATGAATGATCAATTACGGTGTTATGGAAAGAAAGAGCAGGTAAAGAAAGATTATTGGTTGGTAGCAGATCAGCATGAAGGAACTGAAGAAGCAGATATTGCAGGTGTTGTTGCACAAGATGCTCTGGAATGTTTCTTGAATAAAGTAGAATCTTGTTCTATAGATTATGTTGCCTCTTTCCATACAGCCCCAATTAGAGGGGTTGGTGAGCCTTGTCAAAGTATTGGCAAAGGGGAAGTGAAGCTGAAATTATAGGCAGCCAACACATGGGTGTTGAAAGAGGTCATGCAGGGCCCGGTCTTGAAGATGTGGCTAATTTCTTCAGAAATGTTGGGTGATGAGAGATGCATAGAAACTCTCACAGCGGATGCACTTAAATTAGCTGGTGGTAACAAAGTAGGTATCCTTTATCTATCTACTTATATTACTGATTCTTATTCTGTTGCGAAGACGTGGCTTTGTAGGCTTGGTCACATGAGCAAGAAGGAGATGCATGTTCTTAAGAAGAAGTCAGATGTGTTTGACAGACTTAAGAACTGGAAAGCGTTGGTGTTTTTGGAGGAGATGACGGACAGAGATCAACGGAGGGGGCTGGATACTTTTGAGCAGGACAGTTTGGACATGGAGATGATTCAAAGAGAGCTCGCGGGTAAAAAGTCATCACTCACAGGTGAACACAGTTACCGGCATCGGTCAAGGGGAACCGGCGTCAAAAAGATAGCTGCCGATGTCGGTCATGTGCAGACCAAAGCCGGTGTTGTCGGGTAGGGTGGATGCCACCATCGAACATGAAATCGACGTTGACGACAAGGTAAGACCGACGTCGGTCAAAAAATTGGCATTAATAGAAAGGACAGTCGCATGGGAATCGACATCGATCGGATGCAGATTGTGTGGTGACCGAGGTCGGTCACTGAGATGGATTTTGGGCAGACAACAAGCTGTCAAGGAGTCTCAAACGCCCATATGGAGGACTGAAAGGTTAAGTACGCCTCAAATTCGTTGTTCCTCTTTTTTATACTCGTTGCTCACTACAGAGAAGGAAGGATCCAAGAAACAGTGGGAGCATGGCATGAACAGGATGCGAAACCAAACAGGAGATTTGGTAGGGTTGCCAGCCGATATGAAAGCACTGAGATGAATGGATACCTTAGTTAAAGAATAGAGAGAATGGATACGTGAGACGGAAGGCCAGGTCATATGGTCTTGAGGAAGTTGCAGGATAGTGGTACAGGTTTTGACAGGTGGATGACAAAGCAGGGCTTTAGTCAATGTCAGTGTAACCATTATGTTTGTCTTACCAGGTGGATGATGGTCACGACATTATCCTATTACTATATGTGGATGGTATGCTAGCTAGTAGGTTCGTACATACAGGGTTTTGCTGAGCTAAGGGTAAGGTTAGTTCAGTGGCATGTCATGAGAAATTTAGAGCAGCAAAATTCTTTGGCATGAGAGACATGGAAGATCACAGGTTGATTTTGTCTCCAGTGGGAGCTGATGTGAATCAGGTGTTAGCAAGGTTCAATATGCAAGATGCAGAACTGGAGCACACCAAGGGCTGGACAGTTCAATGTCCGAAATCACATGAGGTCTGGTATAGACCTGAGTTTGCCCAAGCAATGGGTGCTGTCAGAAAGTTTGGAGCCGATCTGGAAAAGAAGCACTGGAGGGCAGTTCAGTGGATTCTCAGGTATTTGAGAGGGACCAGCAGTAGGTATACATGATATGCAGGGTCAGGACTTCACTACATGGGTTTGTAGGTTCGGATGTGGCAGGTTACTTGAATGACAGGAGGTGCACCACATGATTTGTGGTGGTTGGTCTTCAAAGTTGAGCTTGAAGAGGGATACAAGTCAGAAAATAGATTAGATGGGGTACAGGTACAGTGCAGCTGTTTATCTCCAAGTGGGAGATTGTTAGGTTGTGGAGCTAAAAGCTTCACTGATGTAGACATTGGAGGAGGGTGCTGAGTGTCACAGTCACCGGCGTCGGTCAGGCCAATCGACGTCGGTCAGGGGGAGACAAGAACCTGTCGATGACAGTCAGGGATCAACCGACATCAGTCACCCCCAGGCAGACAGGGACCGACGTCGGTCGCATGTGTGGTTCTGAACTGCAAGTTCTACGGACAGTTCATTAACGAATCAATTGTTTGCATGAAGAAGGCTAATTATAGTCTTGAGTTGTGGATCTAATTATTGTAATTAGGTGTCTAATTATTGTTTGCATGAGATATATATAATAGATTCATGGGCTGTATTGTAATTTGTGCTAGTTGAGCTGAGCAAAGTTAGCTCCTTCTGTGTGTGAAGAGAGCAAGGGTGTTCCTCCTAGTTCCACACTAGTGCCAAGTGTGGGTGTTGGTTTGGAGAATCAGAAGGGTTCTTCAGGTGTGTAGGATCTTGGTCGGCAGGTGTTGCAAGGCCACGTTTGGAGATCTACATGGTGTGTGTGTTTGCGAGGTCAAAAGAGATCTGCAGGTGACAGCAGGGTCAAAGGTGACAGCAACACATCAAAGAGCAAATAGAGGAAGGCAAGGTAGTTCCTTTCAGGTAAGTAATATCGGTTGATCTATAGGTGTATGTGGGTGCGGGATCCAGGTTTGCAGGTGTGCAGAACCAGATTGATTTGCAGGTGCGCAAGATCAGGGAGGACAACAACACAACAGGTAGCAAGATCAAGAGAGATCTACTTGGAGTACAGTGTGTACTCGGTCATTGAGCAAAGAGGAAGGCAAGGTAGATCCTTCCATAAGTAAGATCATTTGAGTTGCAGGTTGTTGCAAGTTCATGCGAGATCTACTTGGAGTACGTTGTGTACTCGGTTGAGTATGTGTGTATTCTCGGTGTACTGGCAGTAGTGGATACTGACTGGTTGGAGGTGAACACCAACTCTGTGTTTGAGTTGTGTGTTGGGAACGTAAGAGAGAGTGAGCTCTTGAAGAGATTTACTATTTATGCTCTAAATGTGTGAGCTCTAGAGATGTAAGGAAGAAGAACTGTGGCAATTTTCTTTGTTGTATTTCCTTCTAGAAGAGTATTAATACAATTGGGTATTGTCTCTCATATTCTGTGTTATTTTTGAATTCTAGTTACTTGTTACTTCTGGTTTAATTCCGCATGTTTAGTTGCTTGGTAATCAATGGTGCTTCCGTGGGGTCCTAACAGTTGGTATCAGAGCATGTTTGTTGTTCTAGATTCCTGATAGTTGTATCATTGTATCATTGTAATATTTTCTTCTCTTAAGTAATTTTTGAAAATTATGTATCGGATGCATTTTCGGGTAAATTTGACATCCGCATGTCAATCTTGTGGGAGGGTAATATAGTATTTAGTGTTTGTGATTCCTCTTCCCATGTGACCTCTAAAGGAGGGAATTTTGGGAATTTAGAGTTCTCATGGTAATTAGTTTTTACTATGTGGTAAATAACTATTTATTGTTTGTTGTTAGTTACCGTATGTTCAATAGGGTAAAGTTATTATTGGGCAGAATAGTTTGTTAGTTAGATATATTGTTAATAGAAAACAATATATCTCATATTGTTATTAATTATTTGGTTAATAAGTTAAGATTTTATAGGAATCAGAGCATCTACATTTATAAGAAATATGTCTCCTATATATTTGTATGGGGTTTGATTAATAAATATATGTTGATTTGACCAACTAAAAGTTTTTGTGCCTATGCACATTGTTGAGCCTTCATCTCTGCCAAATAATGGGTTAAACTTATTAGCCACATTACATAGCAAGAAGAGTTAGGGTATTAAGGAAAGAGAAGGTAAACAAAAAAAATGTGTGGGATCAAAGATATCTAAGACACAACCACATTCATCAAAATATTCACAGAATCATCATTGACTACTTGGATAGTTCAACACCCTAGTAGACAATGTTGCACTACACATGCATCCAAGGAAGCGCAAACTTGTCTAGGCTCACAGAGTTGCTATATTTATAAATCTGAGCACATATGGGCCTATCCTAGTACATTTTTTACAATATTATTCTTTCCAAAGACATGCATACATCATAAACAAGCTAAGAAAATTCTATATTTGGCTAGTTACATTCATATTTGGAGAGTAATTATATGTATGAATCAATCTAAGTATTAAATTAGTTTTATGTTGTTGAGGTCACATTAATCCTAAAACAAATAAAACATACTAGTAAACCTGTTCCCTTGTCTTGAGCATAGCAAAACCCTATTTTCTTTAGGGTTTCCTCCCATTTTTTTAGGGCTTGTAATTTTTGAATTTGTTATTGATTTTCAAACCTAATTTCTGATTTATCCTCATTTAAAATTTACACATGGCTATACTGTAAATAGATAATTTTTATTTTCTAATTCAATATATGATAGTCACAATTACATGTTGGTTTCTTGAATTATGTAACATATTTCACAATCATATAATGAAACAAATAAAATCTAATACAACTAAGAAAAAAATTTAATAATGAAAAGTATTTTATTCTCTATAGTAAATCATATTGTTCAAATATTAAATTTTGAATCCATGTGGTTACTACTAGACATCAAAGGGCATAAATGAATCATTTCATTCCTCCTCCCCCTAGACCTCAAGGTCATAATAGCTGCCCTCATGATCCCATTATTCACCCCTAAGCTTATATTGGATCTTGTGGTCCATGTTGTTTTAAGTAGAACATGTAGGGTGCCTTATCATACATGCAAAATGAAGAAATTCAAATTATTTCTCCTCATCCCCAACCACCACCCATGGTGATATCCAATCAAACCAAGGGTTATGATATCATTGTTCAACTTACAAATACCCCAACTAAGCTTTCTATGTTAGAATTAATTAAAAGGTCGTCAATATGGATCTTTGTGTGACACAAATTTTTATAATGATGCAAAACCTACTGAATGATACTGAGGATAAGATATATTTTGAAAGAGATGATTTACTTAGCATACTATAGACCAACATCTCTCATTATTTATTCAAGTGAAAATGTTAAAAAAGGGAGTCAAGAGAGTTTTGATATATAATGGATCAGAATTAAATATATGTAACATCATATTTGTGAAAACATTAGGTGTCAATAAGGATTAAATTCAAAAAGCATATAAGAACATCTAAGGATTTTACAATGTGCCTTGCGCTTTAGGTTCCGTTACTTTGGATATCACAACAGGGATTAAGACTCTACCTACATTGTTTCATGTAATTCCTAATCACTTGCATTATAACCTAATTTTAGATATATCATAGATACATGCAAAGGAGGCCATACCATCTACAATGCATCATGTGTTTATACATGAAGGGCATTTGTTCACTTGTCCTACAAATAATCAACGATTCAGATAATGTAAAACAATATAAAAAATAGTGAATGTGACCCACAATCAGATGCTTCTTAGTCTCTTATAACACCTCCGTCATAGATAATACCACTACAATGGAAGCATACATATGAAATTGGCAAGTCAATTAAGATTAATACAACTGAGCCAACTATATGTATATCAAACCAATAATAGACCATAAAGGATATATAAGAATACAAGATACCAAAACTTCCTTTAAAATTTAATTCAAAGAATCTATTTAAGATATACATGGAAGAATATAATAGTGATGATGATTAAAATGAAGTTCTAATGAACATCGATGATTATTTGTGTAGTCTAAATTTTACATTTATTGGTTCGAGGGAATATCTAAATGAATCAAAACTGGTAACGCAAACTGAGTCAGATAAAGGAAAAAAATCTCTTTTAGACACACATAAGGATGATAGTACAAACACTTGTAATATATTTTTACAACGACATACTGCAACACTAAGTTTTCCACAAATGCAATTCATTTTAAAATCCAACATCACTAGAGAACAAGAGGCATAAAATATTGAGTAGTGTATCATAAAGTCCCACTCAGAATTTGTGATAAATTCAATAAATAATATATAATCCATAAATCTGGAGCCAACTATCATATTATAGCTTACCAGTGAATATGATACACTGATTATTATACTACATATGTTGCTTGATATGGATTTGATGACTCTATCCTCGACTCGACATAGAGCTACTAGTAGATTGTCAACTCAGGAAAGAAAGTCATTTTGTGTTTATCTCATAATAATGTGTTGCCATAGAAACACTTGTGTGGCATTGGGACAAAATATTTTGAAGTTTAAAGACGAATGGATTATTAAAATAACTCAAATACAATAGAAGCTACTTATAGTGGTTGCTAACTAAAACCAATACAAAAATAGAATATGCATAAACTTCAAGCTTCCATGACTTGACATCTTCACTATTATGTTATACATTAAGGATAAATTTCAGCAAGAGATTCATATTGATGAGGTTGAAGGAACAAACACATGCAACATTGAATTCTTAAAATGATTGGGTTATATCATATATGATTTAAAACACAATATACATTGTGAGGGATCAATTGGACATATTACATTACCAGCTATTTGTGGGCTTAAGATTGTCAATACATTGATATTTATAATGCACCCTAGTGATCATTTGTCGGTGTTGAACATTGTCATTCGATTAAGGGAGAGTTTGTTGAGCATTGTCATTGAGTGTTGAGCTTTGATATTTAATATTGTTAATGATGTCAAAGTTTTTTATGAAGATGCATAGTTCTTTCATTGATGTCAAAGGTTCTTTTGAAAATGCTTGGTAAAGTAAGCCTTGACGTATGTATGAGGAGTTCTGATTACCAACATAGTGAATGTTGTTGCTATATGGAGAGCAATGATGAGAGAATGTTGTTTGAAGAATGTTTTGATGACAACTTGAGTGAAATCATTGAGAAGCAGCATGAGTGAGTATAGGTAAGTTTGTTAAGTATAAATCATATTATAATGATTTATCTAGACCTTTTGAGATGGTATTTACAGGTGGCAAGATGAAATGAGTGAGCTTTGAAGAAGAAGTTGTGTGCTTCGAAGATGTATGTAAGCAGTTCTGAATATGCTCTGAATGAGCTACGAAGATGAGAATGCTCCAAAGAATACCTGAAAGTATTTTAGTATGAGAGAGGTTGTTTTAGGTTTTACATAAGATGTTGAGAACCTCAAAATTTATTAAAATTTCAGCTCCAAAGATCTGTGAATACAACTCCAAAGAATGCTACGAAGATCCTAATCGAGCTTTGAAGATCTATAAGTAGCTCCAAATATGTTTTGTTAAATCTCTAAAGAAGAGTAAGTGTATGAGGTTATTTTGGCATACATAAAATACATTTAAACATAGGAGATTTTCAAATTGGAGTTTGCAATGTGGCTAAAAGGTTAGATTCAAGGCCTAATAAGACTTGCAGGTCAAGGCTTAGAAAGTAAGAAGAGAGATGGTGGCTAGATGAAGTAACAAGATAAGTTTTTAGGGTGTGAGTGAGCAAGTGAAAATTGATAGAGGTAAGTCAAGTTTTTTAAGTATGTGCATAAAGTTTCATATCAAGGTTTATAATAAAAAAAGGCTTAAAAAGTATTTCAAAGTTTCTCAAGTGCACAAAATGAAGAGTTGTCTATCTGAGAAGGTTTTCTCGGTGCTCATTGACACATGCAACATCTACATGAGAACCCAATATATTCATGGTAGATGAGGAAGGGTTCTATCTCAAATCTCTAAGCATTTGTTTCTAGAAAGAGGAGCTAAGTTTTATGAATGATCCTTAAGACTGAAAGATGGTCTAAACCCTCATAAAACCTTAACTGTGGCCTAATGTTGAAGATCTAGTTCTAAATAGCTCAAAAAGATTTTATATGATCAAATAAGTGATTGAAGGTTGAATTCAACTCTCCCAATCATCTCTAGGTGTGATTGGTTTCTTACGTGAGTGAGTAGACCCTACAGGAAAGTGTTTGTCATTCAGAGATTTGTTATAGAAGATAGAGTTGACCGAGTAAAAATTACTAAGTGGATGAAGATCAAAGTGTGAGACTTGTATTTGTTTTTTATGAATATTTATGAATAGGTTATAGATCTCAAGTGTGCAAATTTAGTGATCAAAGTTATTCAGTTACTAATAGACCTAGTGGTGCAGACAACAAGGAAATCAAACATATGTGAGAAGATGTTTCTTGATATGTTTTCATGTGAGAATGATGCATTTAAATGCATTATGATGTTTTTTGGGTCTTGAATGATCTATCCATCCTTTTTATAAGCTTGGAAGTCAGTGTAATAGGTTGAAACATTGAATCCAAAATGATTTATCTAGTTGAGTAGAGTCTGTGAGAGAGAAGGTCAAAAAATTGGTCTATAAGACCAATAGTTTTCATTAGAGATCATGATCTAATTGGTTAAGTTTTCTATGAGGATGTTATAAGATATTTTTCATGAATTTAAATCTCTTGAAGATATTCAATCATGTGTCATATGTTCATGTTTCTTTGACTATGTTTTGGAGTCAATTGGCAATGTTGAGTGAACATCTTGCAAAGATATGTTTGACTCTGTTTACCCTAAGTTGAAGCATTAGATGAAGTTGGTGATGACCCTAAGGTCATGAGGTTTATGAATATATAATTTTTTGTCAAAATTGAGTATATGCCTTAGTTGTTCAAGACATAGTTTCTATATATGCATAGGGCTTTTATAAGTAGTGATTTAAAGAAGGGTTCAAGTGGTACTTGGACCTAAAAGGTGTTTTAGACATAAATTGAAGTTGGCTAAGGTCTATTGGAGTGTCTTATGATGTTTTCCTACCATGTGAGGTGTTTGGATATACTTCAAGAAATATCAAGGGCTAACATGTTGTTAAGAAGGCCTATTAGGTCTCCATAAACTTAAAAGAGGGGTAAGGGCTAATTGATGTATGGTCGACCTATTGTAGTGATTGATTCATGATTAAGGCATGTTAATTTAATATTATAAGACCTATTCATGGTCTAACTAAGTGATTTGAATATGTATCTAACCTAGAAGGATTTGATCAAGTGACTTATATAAAAGCAAGGTAGTTAGGCCTATTTTGAGTGTGCTTAGAGAGAGAGAGCAGAAAAAGATAAAAAAATGATATAGATCACTAGTGAGTAGAAAGAGGTCATGTAGACCATCAGATAAATGTTATGAATATTTATCATAGGTTCTGTAAATGAGGATCAAGGTCAGAAAACCTAATCAAGTCATGAAGAGGGCTAGTTGAGCAAAGAAGGTTGAAGGACAGTTTGAGAGGAACAAAAGTGAGCAAAGAGCTAAAAGCTAAGATCATCATCTGTTGTATAATAAAAAATATTTATGAAGGTGATCAAACAATCAGGTGGTTGAGTTGGGGCTGAGTCATCTAGGGGGTTGATGCCTCCTTGCAATTTAGTGTTTGCTAAAGCCAAGTGGGTGCTCGGTAAATTAGGGGTTGGTGTTCCTTGTTGGGTTTGTGCTCAGCTAAAGACTCTATCAAGTTGGTGCTTGACAGATTAGGGTTCGTGATCCAAGTTTAGTGGGTGCTCAATTAAAGATTGATTCATTGATTTATAGGTCTGTAGTCAAATTCATGTTTTGATGGGTTTTATTCCACATAAGGGTTTTCCATGTATATGTTGTGTTCATATGTTTCAAGCTCTTTTGATTTGATGCTTATGTTTGCTAAGATGTATATGCTTATAAGAATGTTTCATGCATGATAAAGTGGAAATGAATGAAAATTTTTGGAGACTAATTCACCCCACTCTCAATCATCTTGTTTTCAATAGTGGGCTACATTGGGACAACAATGGTTACATTAGATGCAAGGTATAATTGACATTATAAATAAATAAATAAATGTCCATCCTTTATAAAGGACATACAATTAAGATTGACATGATGTAAATAATGAGCATCAAAAGATAACGGACCCAAAGACAAATAGAAATATATTATGTTATAAGGCAGATTATGAGCCCTCATATACAGTTGAATAAAATGCAATATGTATGCATGACATTCAGGAAAGAGAAAAATAAAAGCAAAGGTGATTGAAGTATATATGTACAATAATGATCATGATGATGACATATGAATATTCAATGAAATCCTATTCCCACATTTTATTACTTTATCACTAGAGTCTCCATGTGAGATATTGCATCCATTGGATGTCATTCTATGTCTTTTAGTCTTCGATAAAAATTAGAAACTTAGAAAAACATATATATATATATATATATATATATATATATATATATATATATATATATATATTAAAAAATAAAGACCTATGCATAATATGTATTTCTTGTTTACATGATTTGTTTTTTGTTTTATCATATATAGTACATTATTCTCTAAGCTTTTTATGCACATGTTTCATGATGTATATGAGTGAGATGCAATACATACAAGTTTCATATGACATGGACACACATATGCGGGGCATTCCTAGGCCCAGGAGATACTTTCCTACACTAGGGGAATGCTCTTCATAGGGGCATCTTTCTACTTTACATAGGTTTCATCATTTTATATTTTTATTTCCATTGATCATATTGAGCTATTATACATTGATTATAATTTTTTTAATCTGACTCATATTACTTTGATTTCTATTTTATTGGATATTGTATTTGTTATATGTGATGATGACATAGTTTTATTGTGTAGATTAGCCTTGCTTGTTCTATGCATGTTTGATACTATTATTTGTTCTATGTTTATCTTTGCTTATTGGGTGAAATTTGATTTTCCATTATGTTTGATTATGATTATGTGTGACATTAGATTGTCCATTACATGTGTGACATTATATTTTCTGTGTGTGTAACATTAGATATTCCATTGCATGTGTGAGACATTAGATTGTACATTATGTGTGTGAAAATTGATTGTCCATTGAGTGTGTGACATTTTATTGTCTTTTGTTTGTGTGGCATTTGATTATCCAATCCACGACCATAACATTGTGTTTGATTTTTTTAATGTCTACTGAGCTTGTTGTGTCGTGTTCTACATCACCCACTCTTCTTATTTTTTTTGGTGCCACGATACATATCACACACTTTTATGCATAGTTATTGCATAGTTAATGTATGTCATTGTTATGTTGCATATTCATTGTGTTCTCATTGATATAAATATATTGACATGACATTTCTATGCATTAGGATACATGTTCATATATACTCATATGGTCCATTCTTACTATGATCACATATTCTCTACATTTTATTGCATGATTTAAAACAATTATACATTTTTATATATAACATGATGTGTTTAACTTATTCTTTTGAGATGTGTAATTTGAAAGCTTCATTCCTCACTACAATAGGGGGGCACACATAATACCTTCTCTTAGAGATCAAGCCTTTAGAGTTATAGAAAATTCAAATTTTGGGCACATATTCCTTCAGTATGGTATAAATTACACATATTATTATAGATTTTATTCAGATTATGACAAGTTTGAAATAGATTAGGGGAATATGCACATAATATGTCAAATATTTCTTATATTTTATGATAGTATTACACATATTACAAGACTTGATCTACACATATTAGTAAAATGAGGGAATATGTGTTTCATATGTTCAAAATTTCTTAGATAGCATGATATATTGGCACATGTTATATGAATCATATTACTAGATGAAATGGAAACTTGTGTCATTCCCTACTCAACAGTACTCAAATTTATTTAAAACAATAACTTACACCTAGACATTACTCATATTGAATCATATAATATGTCTGCAACAGATGATTTAGAAACTTTATGCATACTCTCAAGCATTAATCAAGCATTTCTTATATTTATTGGAACCTATAGTGGATTCCATTACTCAGATTTATTGGAGTTATGTGGGGATGAAGTTATGCATAACATAACTTCTAATCATTTATTTATTTCAAATGAGGGTTGAGTCATATTCAATTCAACCCATGGTTTTACACATGCATATCCAAGGGGCATGATCACCACATTCTCCATTGTCTCCAAAAGACAAGTCTCTATAATACAGGTTTGGTTTGCATGCAACAAGTACATTTGTTCATTTATATTATATTTCACACATGTTCAATGTTGTTACATGTTGATTTTACATCATAAGTAAAAAATAATTTCTATATGTTTCATTTCAGGTTCACATGGAGCAAGGCGCAACATATTGTACATACTTGAGTACACCCATTGTGGTTATCCTCACATATCCCCTTCTATCCTTACTATAACAATTTAATGACTAGAATAAAAGGGAAAAAAATATAGACACTCATATTTGGTATTAGACAATTTAAAATGTATAATTTGACCAAACCTTAATCTACTTGACTTATGCTCACCTACATGACTCTTATTCATCATTCCTCATAGTCGTTTACTCTTATATCGACCCGATCCTTATAATTTATCATTATTGTTGCACAAGATCATAATAGTAACTACCCAAATAAATTTATATCATTCTCAAACTCTCTCTTGGCCTCGTGTCATTATTCCTACTTTCTGTAAATGTTTGCACCTCTTGGACATGTCTGCGGTCATAGACTTATCCACTTAGGATGACCCTATCCTAACGCCCTTTAATGGCTAATTTCCAAAATTCAATTTTTTCATATGGGTCATCTCATGCATTTCACATGTTGATTTGGAGTAAATTATCCAAAGAGTTAGTTATATAAACATATCAAGCCTAAAAATTTACCTATGTAGCATTTATCCAACACATATTTAACTATCATTGTAAATCACTCTACACATTCAAAGGAACTATTTTAAATATCCTACATTAAAAACCCCTGAAAGGAGAAAGCCTTGAGGTAATTTTGAATACCATCTTCAAGGTAAAGTCATAGGTTATCAACTATTGAAAGCCATACACAAGATTGCATTACTAACAATTACATGTTAGTATAACACAAGATGCACACATTCAATTAAGTGGGAGAAATAAATTTGATTTGGCTTCCCTCTTTAGATTATTGGATATGTAGACAATGCTCAATCTTACGGGGGTATGAGGCCAGGTCGACCCATCCATTTTACCATTTTCCCCATTCACAATTATCTCATTGTATAGTGAAAAAAACTAGGGTTTGAAGCAAATATACTGTAAATAGAGTTATTCACATGGGATAAAATTTATCTAAAGACACATGAGCCCTTCACAGACATATGCACATTCATTAGAATATTCACATAATCGACACAATTTACTCAAACAATATTGCATTGTACAAGCATCCAAGGAAGCACATACTTGTCCGAGCTCATAGAGACACCTTGTTTAACAAGATATAAACACTCACAAACCTATTCTAGTAAATTTTTTACAAGTGTATTCTTGCCACGGACCTGCATAAATGAAAAACAAGTTAATTTCATTCTATATTTGGCTAGTTACATTTATAATTGTTTTAATTTGATTATTTAATCAATTTTATGATATTATGATCATGTGAATCCTAAAATAGATAAATAAGGTGAAAACATACCAAACACATGAAAAAACATCAGACGTATTAGTTATGTTAAACCACAAAAAATACATATTGGAGCCATAAAATGGTATAGAGAGTGGAAGCATAGTAGCATAAATAAAAATCAATGTAAGAATAACTTATATTTGAGAAAGGAGATGCCATTTACTTCCCCCATATTTATCCCCAAGTGGATATGCAATGTGCCCCTGGTCTACTATCAAGATACAACCATGAACCTAAACATGTGTAAAATAAGACTTATAACTATATCGACAATCTCATCATGTCCATATATGAAAAAGATATTAACTATTGCCTCTATCTATGTGTGTATGTGCAAAGTGAGCATGAAATAGTAAAAATGTATAAAATATTTCAGTCGATGCTAAGAGTAATAAATGATACAAAATATAACTCATATCATAATATTTTGTAATAGCTAACAAACATGAACAAGGTTAACCAATAATACAGTCATAACTTTTAAAAGCATTATAAGAAGAATTATGAAAATGGAGTCTACATATGGGTATTAAGGTATCTAAGAATCAAGCCATGGTAAGTCATATTTTGAAGCGTCATCTTCCTCATTAGTAGTAATTATGTATGTATTATTGTCATATTCCTTTGATTGTCTAGTGGCTATAGGTTGTATCTTGTGCTTTATTTTCACTTTCTTTGGAATAGACTTTTGGACTTGCATCCTATTCTCTTTTATTTAAGTCTCAACCTTGGTTCCTCATATGTTAGGACTTATTTTTGTTCTTGATATTTTAGAAAATTTGTCTCTATGAATTGTAGTGACTTGACCCTCATATCCAAATTTTACACATTGATGCATAGTAGAGAGGATTTATTTCATTTCATGTATCAAGTCTACTAAGTAACATATTTGAAGATATATTACTGGGTACCACATGGAATAAGCATTGAATTTTATTTGGACCCACTTTACTAGTCAATATAATACAACCCAAAGGCTCTCTACTAATACCATCATATCCTAGAATAATTTTTGGAATGTGTGTTAAATCATCTGTACAAGTCCAAGACTATAAATAAATTCATTGATGCATTTATTCAACCTCAAGCCATTATCAACCCTTAAGCTATATTTTTCTTTTCCACCTATGAATGCTCTTATAAATAGAGGGACATTGTAAGGGTTATCACCCTCATAAAATATAATCCATGGACAGAATTTATTTCTATTAATTGAATCAACCACACTAGTGAAAAGCATCAAGTGAGTGTTTTCTATAGTCCATTAAAACATTAATATACTTCGATTTGTCTATCACATTAACATTTGATTTATTTTTGTGACTTAATGAATCTATTGATGTGCTCATGTTATTATTTGTTTCATCAAATTGAATATGATTGTTGTCAATGAGATCTTTTTTTTATGCTTCAAATCCATGCAATGATTTGAAAAATGTCCTTGGAATCTATGATAGCCAAAAAATGCACTAGGGTTATAAGATCTAGGCAAGGTATTGAAGGATTCAATTTCCTTATTGGAGGTAGGGTAATCATATTGCATTCAAGTAATTTCTCCAAGATTTATTGTGGGTGACCATTAAGGATACTAAATTGTCTATGCCATCTCTGTTGAGTGAAAATGAGCCTTTTAGATAGTTTCGCTATGACACTGACTTCATTTCTATGACAATTACTGGTTGGAAATATTTCATTATTGTTTTTAGTCTTAAATCTTGAATCTTTTGTAAATTTAGAAGCATCAATAAAATATTTAAGGATATTTGCATCTAATAGTTTGATTTCACCTTCTCTAACAACAAGAAAAATATCATCAAAAGAAGTACAAGAATTTAACATAACCTTTTATTTCATAACTAGAAGTAATTTATCAATAAAAAGGATATGAATCACATTTTCAGGGAGCTCATCACTCATCTTGATAAGCATAACCTTAAACCTAAGCTTATTCTCACTAAAGTGTTCATTGGTTCCTTGTCTTATTTGAGCTAACTCCACAAATGTAGCCTTTAGACTATATTAATTTGAAAATGAATCAAGAAATCATTGACTAGAGTTGAGAAAAAATGTATAGATCCACTTGGAAGAGCATAAAACTAATAAAAAATGTAATATTTTAATCTACTCGGGCATAGCTTGTTCAACAAATTATCATTACTAGAAAATTCTAAGCAAGAGGCATAAAAGGCTATAATGTGATAAGAAGGATCTCCTTTTCCATTGAACACTTCAAATTTTTAAAATATAAATTCTAGTGGAAAGGGATATACAAGCACTTCATAAGCCAAGAGGTTTAAGTATATATCATTAGAAGTCACCCTACTATTTGGATTTTAAATTTTTTGAGAAAGAGTTGATTTGATTTATAAGACACTCAATTTATGCATCATGGTAATCATTTCAAGATTTGGATATTTTTTAGAAAAATAGAGATATTAGCAACATGTGAAGCAAATCGAGGAATGTTAAAGCAAAAGGTTGTTGAGAAATATAAGGAACATGGCAAGGAATATAAACATGTTGGGAAATTAAAATATTCTGAGAAGCAATAAGAACATGTTCCAAAATAGGAAGAAATTGAAAAGTACAAATATGTTGAGAAATTGGAATAATTTGAGAAGCAATAACATTATGATGGATGGGAAAAATGTGAGGAACAATAGAAGAAACATTGGAAGAAATGGAACTTGAGTAGGATTAGAAGGAATCTGAGAAATGACTGAGAAGGCAAATTTTGAAATGCCACTTCTTTTAATACAATCTAAATTTTAGATATTTTGTCAAGATTTTATGTGACATATTTTTCTAAGGTTTCTAATATTCTCAACTCTATCTTGTTCTTCTAAGTAAGATTTTTGATCAAAATATTATTTATTTTCATTATATCAATCATCTTGAGATCCCTTGACATCCATGTCATTATCATTCAAATAAGAAACCTTGGCTAATGCATGATAACATGAATTCAAATCAACATTATCCCCTATAATTTATGCAAGTGTTTTCACATGTTCTACAGAGGATTTAATTGGTTAAAGAGAAATAACTTGTTGTGCACATCTAAGTCTAATTCCATATTTTTTTAGTTTGATTTGTGTGAGATTGGATCATATTCCCTTACTATTTTTCTCTCATATAAAAATTTGGCTTTCCATAGTCAAGAGGGCTAGTGTAAATGAAGCCAACTCCAGATACATCCATGACATTTATATTTTCACCTAGACCCACTGTGGTAAATCTTTTTTTTAACCTATCATTAAAGTAGTCTTCACTATCATATTTGATGCAGAGCATCACTATGTGATATGAGGTGTTAGTGTCTTTAAAAGTTTCATTATAGGCATTTTTGGTTTGTTTTGGGTGTTAGATTCTTATTGGGTCCTATTGGATGTCCTTGAGTAATTAGGAGTCTTGAATGTGCATTTATTAGCTATTTACATTTTCCCACCAAAATCCCAAATTTGAAAATTTGAACTCTTAACTAGGCCTTGAATGGTGTTTAGGGGTGTTTTGAGAATTCTTAAGGTTGGTAAAAATATTGTAAGGGTCCTTGGAGTTCCTAAAAGGTGGTGTGATGTGTTTCAATGTACATCTCATGGAAAAAAGTAAATGTAAGCCAAAAATTAGAGTGGTAACTACCACCCCTACATGGGAGATGACAAGGAAAGGAGAGTTAGTTTGCATGTTGGTAGAATAAAAGGTGAGAAATGCATGAGAGTGAGAGAGGTGGTAGGTAGAAGAATAGAATTATGAAGTATACAAAGGTGGATAACATCAAGAGATATCAATCCAAGATAAAGATTCAAATAAAATCTCTTTGTTTTGCAAGTTTTGTATAAGACTACTGTATGTGAGATAATATCAATGAATAGATAATGTTTTTAGAGTGTATTTGAGAGTTTCACAAGATTATTGGTAGGTAATCATTTATATATTATTTTACCTCATTGAAATTATTAAATTATTTCACTAACTTACAGGGTCAAGTCACCATATACAAACTTTTGAACTTTGTTTTAGGACACAATCAAGAAGTGAGAGAGCAAGAGAGTCTTGGAGGTTCATTCAAGCATTGGATGAATGTTTGTGAGTTATTTGGTAATATATAATTCTTATTTTATTTTTTTATTGCTTCGGAAATATTATTGTGAGTACATTATAGCTTGAGGATTACTCTAAAAAAATTGGGAGAAACGTGTCAATTGAAACAGTCAAGGAACAAGAACCCAAAATTTTGGATAAGTTCATGTTGTAGGCTTTAGGGATTTATAAAGGATAAATATCTCTTGAAGAGAATATAAGAAGGTGGTATAGATCCAAAACAATCATTAGCCCATTGAAGAGGGAAATATTCTTCTCCAAACCTACCATTCTATTAACACAGTCATGTTTTACAACTCATAACTCTGCATATTTGCCTTTTGAGAACATATGGTGATTGATTAAAGTATAATAATGTTGGAGAATGTTAAACAAGATTGGTAATAACTTTTCCAGGTCTTAGTAACTTTTTAAGTGTCTTAAAACTCATTCAAACCCTTTTTATGTGCTCTCAGCCTACACAGGCTTGTGTCAACATTAGCCTAGGGTTCAAACTTGAAAATGAAATAATTTGATTTTCCACCCTTAGAATTCTTGAAACTTGGCAATCCAATGTGGTTTGGTATGTCCTACAATATTTTGGTGTTTTTGGATCAGTACAGTATGGTATAGTACAGTCTCTAGTACTGTGTGTTTGATTAGGCTTAAAAGATACCTAATTGTAAAGGTTGTGTGGTGAGATAGTAGGGTTACATTGAAATTTATGTCATGAAATTTTGTGTGAAGCTCAATGGGGATAAATGGTGTTTGAAAATGTGTTTGGTTTTCATGTAGGCTTTGTATATTGTCCTAACCTACTAGGTTTGTCTAAAAATAGGGCTACAAGCAATTTAGGTCGTAAGAAAGGAAGAATGGTAAGTTGAGAGTTATAATCATTGAAGTTGGTTAGTTTTTTTAGATGTAAAAGAGAGATGAAAAATACCACGTAGATGACCATATGAGTCATTTTGAGAAGGTAATAACCATGCACCTTACATGAAGCTTATAGGCCTATGAACCTAAGAAGAATGAACAAGCTTAGTCCAAGAACATAGATTGAATTTGTGGAGATGATTTTGAGATGAGGATGGTGGTGTCAACGAGAGAGAATATAGAGGATGATCCAAGGAGATAGGTCATCAAGAGAGAGAGAAGATTACTATATTTGAAAAGAGGCTTAAAATCCTAGTGTTGTGAAGAGAGAGATTGATCAAGAAGAGAGTTCAAGATGCAAGCCAGTACTTGGAAGAAGGAATCAGAGATCAAAGTCAAAGATGAATGAAGGGATTAAAAA
This sequence comes from Torreya grandis, assembly GCA_037957365.1. Lineage (NCBI taxonomy): Eukaryota > Viridiplantae > Streptophyta > Pinopsida > Cupressales > Taxaceae > Torreya > Torreya grandis. The sequence goes on from JARHVA010002544.1 coordinate 1,180,987, forward strand.
CAAGAATTAGAGTCAGGTGTATACAAATTAATGTTGTATGCATAAGCTCCTACATCAATATTCATCATACACAGTGTCATAATGATCACTAACTTCTACATTGTTATGAAAAGACATGACATTCATAAAAGAATTTGCAACATCTTGAAAAGGCATATCTAAAAGGTGAGTCATTATAAGAACATTAGGGTTTGATAGTTTTTTTAAATAATTTAAATGACCTATGGCTTGGGGTGAATCAAATCAAGCAAAATAAAGCTGGAGTTATTAGATCTAAGAGCATGCAATGCAACTATCCATAAATAAATTTGATATTATGTGGAACAAGATATAGTCCTAGTTGGGAAGACATAATAAATTGAGATTTTATGAAACCCTAAAGGATTATGCCAAAAAATAAACCTTCAAAAATTTAAATCAAGCCCTAAATTGAGCAAGATATAACCCCATGAAAGGTATAAGTGAGGATAGGGTCACCAAAATGTAATATGGATAAATGTACTTTCACTAAATAGTGATACAAATACCCAATTACTTTTAAATAATTTAAATAACATGTATAAAAAAATAATCAAGCCTAATTTATTAATTTCAAACCTAGAAGTAGGGCAAACAAATAGTTTGTAGGGTTATTTGATTGTATTTTATGATTTGATGATAGTTTTTGAGATGTTATAGTGAAAACATGTGTGCTCAAAGTGACAACAAGTTGGCCCACTAATTTTGTAACAAACAAAGAAACTTCCCATGAAAATTTTGTACTCTCCTGATGACATACAAAGTGTTTTGGATGCTACATTAAAAACACAAACATGTCTAAAAAAATTTGACGATTGTGTTTGCTTGTTCCCGATCTTCAAAAATCTGGCTCAATTTCTTGTGCTTTCGTTTCTAATCAGATAAGTAGGTGATTCTTAACAAACAGGATGCACATAAGTAGAAAATCACAAGCCTAACTACTAAAAACAAATTACATCTCCTGAAAGGAAAGATTTCATGTCTCATCCTAACCAAATAGGAGAGAATCTAGGATGGTTAGTGAGAGTGAAAAATAATTTCTTCTCTCTTACTACAATGCTCACACGATGAAATCAAGCTATAGAATAAATTATATTATGTGGTTCGTCATCCATTTTCTCACCCATAAAATCATTGGAATCTAATGTTTTCAATAATGAAGGAAATGTTTGTGCTATGAAAACCATATGACTTGATGTAGAAGTAGACCTTGTATGCCCATAAGTTATGAAGTAGGTGACCCATGACAAGTCCGATAAGTCTTCTTATTGAAACTCAATTGACATCTAGTGGAAGATGAGACTTTGGAAAAATATTGATGAAATCGAGAATGGCAATGGTCCAGTTGTTGTTTCTAATTTGCTTAAGTCCTTTGAAGGATCATAACAATTCTGGACTAGAGAGACTACAAATGTTGGATGGAGTTAAACTTAACTTTCTCTTTTTGAATGTGTTTGGTTCTAGAAAAAAAGAAGGGAGAAAGGTAACTCATGTGG